>JARLTB010000229.1:2197500-2635000 GCA_030141615.1 Unio pictorum
CAATTATATCATATCGCGCGCAGACTGAAGTCTGGTTACCAGAATCTAATTTAGATAGTATAATTAGCGAATACCGAGAGCATTTTCCAAATCAAAACAAAGAAGATATCATAAAATGGTCTAAAGAGATATTTGAGAGTAGAAACAGACAAGCAAAAGATCTCGGACGAAGAATAATTGGTAAATTTACACAAGGTGGTAAATACGACAACAGCAGATGTTCTTCACGGTTGATTATGGACAACGCCGAAAATGACTTTATAATCGCGGATGTAACGAGTAAAGGTACATATGTAAATCGCAAGGACGCTTTCTTATCCGATGGAACTAAATTAGGTACAATTGTTTCTTACAACGACGGATACACTCATCAATATACACATTTGAGGTCCTCTATGATGGCTTATGCTTCTATTAATTTATTCTTGATGATAAATAGATTTCCTGACACTGCTGTTAGAGTCGCCGCTGATTCATTTTACATAGACACGAAATATAGCAGATCAGTGGCTGAATTAGTAAACGCTGACGAGAGTTGGGGGTGTTGGAGAATTAAGCGAGAAATGCTGCGTGATTATTCAAAGTCAGCAGACGTTACCATTGAAGACAATTATTTGAAAAAAAATAAACTATCAGAGATGTCTAATGCAGTGTCAATATCTGACCCAATAGTTAGATACAAAACAGTTTATTTAAACGGTTGTGGTGGAAGCGGGAAGACAACTCGTGCGATTGAATTATATCGTGGCAGAGATATGATTGTACTAACACCGACCCACAGATTAGCACGAGAGATGATCCAGCGAGTTTTTAGCGCTTGTACATATCAGTTTCTTTAGATGGAAAGGCGACAAATGGAGCCCTGAACGAATGGGTGAAAAATATATTCCTGGTGTCGTAATCTGGGATGAGGTGTGTACAATATCCTTAGATGTTTTACAAAAATTTCTCGAGTGGTTGTTACAATCGAATACGAAAGTCATCATGTGCGGCGATTATGGTCAACCACGTTCATTTGTCGGTTTATCTCCACATGATTGGCTAAAGGATTTTTTTGATTATTATGAAGACTATAACACCGATCATAGAGCACTTGATGAACAATTACGAGAGTTCAAAGTGCTGATTAGATTACAGCCGGATAGAATTCAATGTGAAATAGCACGTAAAATAATTTCGGAAACTCCATTAGAAGAATTTTGGGAAACATGGAAACCAACCGATTTGATAGTGGCAAGTAGAAAGATAGTCAGAGACACACTTCAGATGAAGTTATTTGACTTGCATGAAGAAAAATTCCCAACGTTGTTAGTACCGTTATGTTATTGACAAAAGGATACACGGCGACAAAACATTGAAGCTGATATTCCAGGCCTGACAACGAAGCAAATTCTCGTTCTAAATGATATTGTGCTGGTTGATATCAACGTCGTCGAAGATGCATTGCGCGCTGATAAATCCCCATGGGTGCTAGGTTATGCAGCGACAATACACTCTTCACAAGGGTTGACAATATCAGATACAATTGTTTGGATTATAGACAATCGCATCGAATGGTCGAATTTAGTCTACCTTGCGGTGTATAGAGTGCGAAAAATAAATCAACTTCGAAGAGTTGTCTTGACTGATAATGACACTACAATGAGCGTGGATGATATCATCGAGGATATAATCAGAAAAAAACTGATTTAATTATTACGCTGAAACAACAACAGAATAATCACTGTGCGAATTGCAATTGTATAATGCGTTGGAGTTGGTCGAATAAAGATCCTCGCCAATTTACCGTAGACAGAAAGAATAACCGCATTGGCCATACTAGCGATAACGTGATGCTAACTTGTCTTGAATGCAACAGACGCCGGGGTGCCAGCACCCTGGGTGCTAGTTAAGACCACGCGGTGGTAATTGAGTATCCTCAGGTATCACTTGCAGCTGCTCACGAGTAAACCCCCGCTGAGGAGCAGTTGAATCCAATCTATATATTGCTGGTCTACCAATAGATCATGTTATGTTAGATATTTTATGTACAGTAACACTCCAAATAGGATCAGTAGCTCTTTTGTACCACCTTCGAGCTCTCCTGCTTCGTATAAATACCTAACAGTTCCATTTTTGGTATAGACGCTTTCTTAATCGCGTTGTTAGGTTTCATGTTGATTGTTCGAGTAATCTCATTATTGAGAGCGGTAATCACAGCTGGTAATCTCTTAACCCATTCACGGGATCGTTTATCCTGGATGAATACTTTCGCGTATTGATATCCAATTAACCGCTCAGCAAGCGTCCGATTAAATCGTTCAACAATTGCCTGATCGCGATGTAGTGCAGTATGCCCTCGTCTAATAGTGACATTATGATGTTTCATTGTTGATAACACTACACCCTGAAATTCCTTGCCAGGATCAACTTGTAATAAATTTGGCCAGTGCAGAGGACCCCTTCGATAAATCCTTTCAAATGCAGAAATCACTTCAGTTGATGATTGTGTCTTTAATGGCTCTGCCTGTTTGTATCGACTCGCAACATCAACTAAAGTTAACGCGTATTTATAGCCGTTGTCATGTGGCAGAAAAAATATATCGGCCTGATGAACTTCATTAGGGACAGTCACATCAAAATGCGAGTAGTTAATTTTTTTAGGCGGTGATATATAAATTTGCCTTGTCGCCTGTTTAGATAACCAATCTGCAGTGGTATATTTCACCGATGCTGCACTAGCGAGTTTACCGATTGCTGCTGTACCCCTCCAGTATCCTCTCGGAGAATAATAAATAGATTCCATGTTGTTAATAATTACCAGCACCTAACATCAATTTACCTTTCATCGCCGATTTTATTAATCATGAAGCTAATTTTTCTTTGAAAGATTTATCAGTAATTGAATTCAACGCGTGAATTAATTTCACATCTGCGAGATGTCTATGTTGAAGATTGCTGCTTTTATAAGCAACATCATGAGCATGACACGCCTTATCAATAGCGTTTGTTGGATATTCACCCGGTTTGGGTTGGTTTTGATCATCGAGTCTGATATTGAGTCTTGTTTCCGGTCCACAATAACTATACCCTGGAAGGTGATTTTCTCCTGGATACTTTGCCCATGGTGTTCCTGTGAGTTTCACTAACTTGGCTGCAATATCACCTCCTCGTTTTTTTTTAAAGCGTTGGTTTCACCACCTTTGGTTTCACCAAGGGAAATAAATTTAAATTTCTTTGTACCACATTGTAAGCATTTACCCGAGAGCGCTGATCGATTATTTTTCGTTGTAATCGTCGTCAAGTCATCTGTGCCAGTACGCGCCTTACATTTCACACAATATAGATCCATAATTTATATATAACAGCATGAATGCAATTGATTATTCATCTACAAGACGACAGCAACCTATTAAACATCACGCGATGTTACCAAATGCTATTCGCGCAATTATAATCGGACCATCTGGAAGTGGTAAAACACAATTACTACTTAATTTAATAACGAGGTGGATGAAATGGAATAAGTTGTATTTGATTGCTCCGAGCGTAGATGATCAGCGATGCTATGAAGTGTTAAAGGATTTTAACGAGAAAGCAAAATTGAAAATCGATGATGATATTATTGAGTTTATAACTGATATCGAAGAAGCACCGAGCATTGATGATATCGACGGAAGTAGTAACAATTTAGTCGTATATGATGATATCATGTTAGACAATCAAAATAATCCCGCTAGGATATTTTCCAGAGGCAGACATAAAAACAATGATGTGATATATGTTACTCAACGATACACGCAAATACCAAAAGTGATCAGAGATAACTGCAATATGCTGTGTATATTTAATGGAGTTGACACACATACGTTAAGAAATATTTGGCAAACTTGGTGCGGTGGCGATATGGATCATAACCAAATTAGAAATTTCTTTAGCCGCGCTAAATCAATCCCACATGGATTTGTCACGATAAATTTATCAGACCCCGGACGAGATATCGTGTCGGACTTGATCAAATATTCAGTTAACGTAGAACTGAAAGTTCCAATGATAAATCATAGCTGCAAACGAGGGTGAACGCCAACGAAAATTGTCGTCTTTTGTTTTACTGAATGGAGGCTTATATTAAGCATTTTTGTGGAAGCCTTAGTTTGCCGAAACGACGTATATAAAAAGTTTTGTAGGATTCACCCTCTGCTGCTAAAATAGACGCTTTTATTAAGCATTTTTGTGGAAGCCTCGGATTACCGAATCGAAGCTTGCAAAATGTTTGTAGGGTTAACCCCTCTCTCCTGCTAAAATAGACGCTTTTATTAAGCATTTTTTTGGAAGCCTCGTATTGCCGAATCGAAGCCTTCAAATATTTGTAGGGTACGGCCCCTCTGCTGCTAGAAGCGTTCTTCTGAAGTACGTACGTGCTCTAGCCGCACAGTACCTTCTCAAGCACTCATAATGCAAAGCGATGAGATCGCCGCCTGAAACCATGTGGCTACCATCCTACGGATGTCATGCAATGCAAAGAAACCTTCTGGGAATTTCACCGTACATGTATCGAAAAAAACTTCTAAAAAACGAATATTCGTTCCCTGTGAGCTTGCTGAATACTGTAACTTTAAAAGCCCATTCCAAGCCTTCAAAGAAAAATGGCAAATATATCAGCCTGGATCAACTCCTGAAGAAACCTCAATTCAAACTGACTTTTTCAGATTTGTTTCTTCTATTTTTTTTGGGGGGGAACACACCTAAACACTATTTAAAGGTGGACCAGGGAAAATACACATATCAAAACAAACTATACAATCTACTGTTCACACACAGAGGCAGACACCAAAACACAAATCTACTAATCACACGATAGAAAGAAGTAAAAGAGCCTCCATATTAATAAAAATCAAAACAAACGACAGACGCATTTCTTTCAAAACACAACATTTTTATTAAAAAAAAACAAACAACTTGCAAAACATTTATTTTCAACTAACATTTTTTAAGCAAACAAACATTTTTTTCAAAAACACAAATAAATTATTTTTGACATGGTTGACAACGTTGTGAATTAAATTGAGATTTCGACTGTTGGAAGTCATTGTGACATTGTTGTACACTGCGAGTCCAATCTGTGCATTGTAATTTCATATTATTGAATCGTGTCGTCAGATCAAATAAGAGTGTTTAAATACTTTAAACTTTTTCTATTGTAGATTACAAAGTCTTTATATATATATATATATATATATATATATATATATATATATATATATATATATATATATATATATATATGTACCTAATATTTTTAAATTTTCTACATTGTATGATATTCCATGGGGTAGAACTTTATAAAATCTCAACCATGTGATAGTCAATAGCACGCGTTGTATTACATGCTTCCATTTAAAGAAACATGAAAAAAAGTAAATCAAACTAGATGGCGAGTTTATCCTTTATATTTATAACAGGGACTAGTAGTGCATTTTGTTACATTTACCTTTTCGAAATCGTGTATAAATCGACAATGGTCCTCCAGAGCGTCCTTCCAGGAAAATAAAAATAGGTGTGCCCTTTTCAACAGTATGCCTCGTCACTGCTGACACTTGTTTTCATTTATTCAATTGCTTTTAATATCAGAGCTGGCATTTTTTTTACGAAAAGTATTTTCTGTATCATTCGTTTTGAAAAAGAATTTACGTGATGGCATATGCCCATGTAAATATACCTTTTTACTGCATTTCACCTAATTCATGTAATTTGTTTATTCTGAGCATGGAATTGTTAAATTTACCTTTTCACACTCGTGTATAAATCGACAATGGTTCTCCAAATGGAGCTTTAACGATTTTAGAGCTATTTCACACAAAAAAGGCTACTACGGAGACAGAGTCTCTAGAGAGAGTAAATAAATAGACCCTTACGGAGACAAATCAAAATTGTTATGGTAAAATCCTTTAGGATTTCAACCGAATATTGTATCAACTCAGATACGATATCTTGATCTATGGTAATGCAAATTTATTGTTATGAATCCGAGTGGGATTGACTGAGCGCGACTACAAATTTTCTAAAGAGATTATAATTCATATCTCCACTGCACCAGGTCTGGTGAATATTTTTTAGTGCATCAGTGTCAACTCCTTTAAATACAGAAAGAATATTGTAGTTATCTCTGATAACGTTTGGTATTTGTGTATATCTCTGAGTGATATATATCACATCAGTATTTTTATGCCTACCTCTGGAAAATATCCTAGCGGGATTCTTTTGATTGTCTAGCATTACATCATCATATACCACTAAATTGCTAATATTTCCATCAATCGGTTATAAATTCAATAATATCCTCATCAATTTCCGATTTTGCTATCTCGTTAAAATCATCTAACACCTCGTAACATCGCTGATCGTCTACACACGGGGCTATCAAATATAGTTTATTAAATTACATCCTTCTCGTTATTAAAGTAAGTAACAACTGTGTCTTGCGTCTTCCAGATGGTCCAATCATAATCATGCGAATAGAATTTGGTTTTGCTGCATGATACTTAACTGGTTCTCTTTTTTTTCTCGCCGAAAAATCAATTACATTCATGTTATTATAAATAAATGATGGATCTATATTGTGTGAAATGTAGGACGCGTACACCAACAATTGACCAAACACCTACTACGACAAAAAATAACAGAGAAGCTGTCACTGGCAAGTGTGAACGATGCGCTATAATCTTTTTTTTGATTTGATTAAAAATAAGGATGTGATATTGCAGTCAAACTAGTTAAATTACCAGGAATATCATGGGAAAGTATCCAGGAGAAAAACTACTCCCAGGGTATAGGAGGGGTAAATCAGCAATTGATAAACTCGCTAACACCACAAAAGTAAAAAAATAACACCGCGGTGGATTGGTTATCTAAACAGGCGATATGGCAGATTTATCTACCACCGTTTAAATAAATTAACTTCCCACATTTTGATGTCAAAGTCCCTAATTAGGTTAATGAGGCTGATATATTATTTCTGCTTCATGATACTGTTTACAAGTATGCGCTAACCGTAGTTGATGTTGCGAGTAGATACAAAGAAGCAGAGCCGCTTAAGACAAAGTCATCATCTGAAGAAGCTTCTGCGTTTGAAAGAATTAATCGAAGAGGTCCTCAGCAGTGGTAAATCGACTTCAAATTGATCCAGGCAAGGAATTTCAGGGTGCAGTGTTATCAACAATGAAGCATCATAATGTCAAAATAAGACGAGAACATGCTGCACTACATTGCGATCAGGCAATTGTTGAACGATTTAATCGCACACCTGCTGAGCGGTTATTTGGATGTGAATACGCGAAGGAATTTATTCAGGATAAACGATTTCGTGAATGGGTCAGGAGATTACCGGGTGTCATTACCGCGCTAAATTATGAGATTACTCGAACAATTAATATGTATCCTAACAATGTTACAGTGAGATATTTATATGAACCAGGAGAACTCGAAGGTGGCACAAAAACGGCTACTGCTCCTATTTGGAGTGTTACTGTACATAAAATATCTAGTATAACACGATCTACCAGGAGAGAGCTTCAAGGAGGTACAAAAAGAGCAACCGCACATAAAATATCTAACATACGAGATCTACGGGTAGACCACCAATCTATAGATTAGATTCTACTGCTCATCAGCGCAGATTTACGCGTTAACATTTACAAGTGATACCCGATGATACTCAATTACCGTCTCGTGGTCTTAACTAGCACCTCTTCGTCTGTTGCACTTAAGTCAACATCACATTATCTCTGGTATGACCAAGGTTGATATCTTTTCTGTCTGCGGTAAATTGGCGAGGATTTTTATCCGACCAACACCAACGCATTATACAATTACAACTCGCGCAGTGATTATTCTGTTTTTGTTTCAGTGTAATTATCAATTCAGAAACAATGTTAAATTTTCTGTTATATTTTTTTGTCTTGTTGTTTATAACCAGCGAGTATTTTTCTGATTATTTCATCGCTGACAATATCACTGATTGTGGTGTCATTAGCGTCTAAAACAACTCTTCGAAGTTGATTTATTCTTCGTACTCTGGATACTGCTAAGTAACCTAGATTTGACCACTCGATGCGGTCATCTATGATCCAAACAATTGTATCGAATATTGTCACCCCTTACGTAGATTGTAACGTCGCAGCGTATCCTAGCTTGCAAGGGGATTTATCAACACGCAATGCATCTTAGACAACATTGATATCAACTGACACAGTATCATTTAAAACTAGAATCTGCTTCTTAGTCTGTCCTGGAATATCACCTTCGATACTCTGTCTTAGTGCGTCCGAAGGCCTATAATACAACGGCCATGGAAGTGTTGCGAATTTTTCTTTATGCGTGCTAAATAACTTCATCTAAAGTGTGTCTCTGACTATTTTTCTACTTGCCACTATCAAATCGTTTGGTCTCAAAGCTTCCCAGAAATCATTTAATGAGGATTCTGAGATTATATCACGCGCAATTTCACACTGGATTTTATCCGGTTGTAATCTGATTAGTTTCTTATACTCTTTTAATTCATTATCAAGTGATCTAAGATCGGTATTAATTTCTTCATAAGAATCTACACATTTTTTTAGCCAATCA
Source organism: Unio pictorum (assembly GCA_030141615.1). Classification (NCBI taxonomy): domain Eukaryota; kingdom Metazoa; phylum Mollusca; class Bivalvia; order Unionida; family Unionidae; genus Unio; species Unio pictorum. The sequence continues at coordinate 2,206,105 of JARLTB010000229.1, forward strand.
TGTGGGGATAAATCGACAAATGGTGGTTGTTGACTTTTATCGCTACACATTAACCCAGTTGTATTCGCTAGCAGTAGCCAATTAAGAAACTTTTTTAATACATCTAACGATACTGTGCATATCTCATCCCAAAAATTAATTTCGGGAATATATTGGTCGCCTATTAGATCAGGGGTCCATTCGTCACCTTTCCATCGAAAGAAGCTATGATAAGTGCAAGCATTAACACATTGTTGTTTCATCTCTCATGCAAGTCTGTATGTTGGTGTTATCACAATTATGTTTGATTTCCCCTCAAATAATTTGATCACACGAGTCGTCTTCCCTGACCCACCACAACCGTTTAGGTAACTGGTTTTATATCTACATATTGGATCGGATATCGAAAGCACACTAGACAGTTCCGATACCTGATTATTTTTCAAGTAATTGTTTTCAATTGTAACATCTGCTGATTTAGAATAATCAAGCTGTATTTCCTTTTTAATTCTCCATGGTCCCCAAAACTCTTCGAAATTTGTAAATTCAGCCACTGTTTCTTTATGTTTGATATCTATATAAAATGAGTCAGTGGCGACTCTAACCGCGGTGTCAGGAAATCTATTTATCATCGACAGTAAATTGCTAGAAGCATAAGCTAGCATAGAAGCCCTTAAGTATGTGTATTTAGGATTATCTCCATCGTTGTAAGTAACAACTGTACCGAATTTTGTTCCATTTGACAAGAAAGCGTCTTAAACGATTGAGATATATACTTCTCGATGTTGTATCTGCGACAATAAAATCGTATTCAGCATCATCTATAATTAATCGTGAAGAATATTGCTTGAAGTCATATTTTACATCGTGGGTGAATTTACCAATTATTCTTCTACCGAGATCTTGTGAGTGTTTATTTCTAACTTCAAAACTCTCCTTGTACCATTTCACGATATATTCCTCGTCGAGTGAAGGGAATTTTTTTTTCTTTTCGCTAATTATACTATCGAGACTATCGGGTTGTGGTAACCAGACTTTAGTCTGCGCCCGATATGATATAATTGCTTCACTGATGATCAGCGATATCAGTATTTTAAAATCAATCATATACCGTAAAAACACTACTGACATCCAGTGTTTTTCAGAGATGTGCCTACCAAAGCAAACATAACAGCACGCATGATGTCCTTTGGTGAATTCAAATGATACCAAACGAGCGAATCAGGTTAGATCAAACTCGGGTATCGGCCCATTAATCGCAACACAGGTCATTTCGTGTGTAGGATGCCCAAATCGTTTAAAATACTCAGAGCATTCTCCGCACCCGACAAAACTCCCTGGATAACACACATATCAACCGAAATAACACTTTCAGGGTCATATTTGATATTACACAATCCACTATGTCCATATTTAACACAGCTTGGCTGCATATCTGAGACAAATTCAGCGCGTGTTGGTTTCCATAGATTTCACTCTCTCTCGCGAAATGAGCTGCAACTGATGGGATTGTAAAACAGTTTGTTAGTAATTATTCGTCGTTATCCGTTGAAAAATCACGAGCTAGTTTTCACATCTCATCAATTATAGATTCAGTACGGTATATTTCACCGTTGGGTCTTACAAAGTGATCGAAGTTACACTCTTCGTCTTCCAAACTCTGAAATAACACACTGACACAGGGTCGTTTTACCTGATAAATAAAATCAAATAATTTCACCCCCTATGAGAACTCCACAGGTAGATGTTTTATGGTTCTACACATTTCCGCGGAGGTCCACGCGTTTGTATTATGGTGAATAATTTTGATTGGGGCTCTCTTTGATTTATATTTCGATTCGTGTAATCCTCTCATGTTATCGTCGTTACAGTTATTGGGAATCTTAGTGATGTTTCTAAATCAGCTATGTTTTAAATTGGTGTACCGCTCTCTCTCTCTCTTATTTTTATTTCCCATTCATTTTTTTGCGTCTTAGATCCGTCTTTTTGTTTTCACGCACCGCATTTGTAAAATGCTCTATGCTCTCTATTATTCGTTCGGCTACACAATTTATCCCGTCTATTTGTTTTCACGCACCGCATTTGTAAAATGCTCTATGCTCTCTATTATTCGTTCGGCTACACAATTTATCCTCTCTGACTGTTTCAGGGGTTTCAATTTCTGAATACTCCGTTTGCCATTTAACGGATAGATCCTATAAACTACCGCGATCACGGGATAACCTTTCTCGTAATACGGTTTGTCAATCCCAGTCAGCATATCTGGTTTGGAGTCCTCACTCACAGTGCCAGCTCTCTTATCTTTCAGGATGGGATAAAATTTGTCGCGTATATTCCATTGTCCAGTTTCTGAACGGATAATGAATTTCACTTTAAAAAATTACTTTTTCTGATCAAGATGCGAGATTATCACTGCTGTTATTTGGTCGTTCATGGTAGCATCAACGCCACCATCAATTCGAAATGTTGACCAACAGTGAGATAGATGTACCATCGCGTTTGAATTCATTAAATGCATCATGAATTTTATTTATCATATTTCTATCATTATTAGACCATCTCATGTGCATCAATGGATACTCTATCGAGATTGAATTTAGCATTTTTCCAGGGTTTTATTTTCGATATCTCTCGAACCCCTCCATATCATAATTAAAACAAGTATTTAAATAAATAATTTATATATCATGAATAATTGTAAATGGCTTACGATAGGATCAGTAACTGTCTGTAACAAATCATGCAGAAATGAATTCTGTGGATATCATTCACAATGCGTACGGCGTGGAAGATTAGGTTCACTTCCATGCATACGATGTGGGGTAGGTATGAGAGGAAAATCGCAGCTGTGTCTGAACTGTGGTGGTAAGCGATACAGGGAACTAAAGCGCTATTATGATAAGAGAGTTGAAAAATCCATCAAGAACCCTGACTCTGTCAGCAACCCTGACTCCATCCCTGACAAAATCATAAGAACTGCTCAAGATTACATTACTAGATTCCCAAGTAATAATTAAATTAGATAATTAATTAGTCAAATAATATATGGTATATATACATGAGCCACAAATTAAACTACATCCTGTGATCATCGATTGTGAAGCATCTCATGATGGTGTCGTTAGACCCCGCAGGCTGGAGAAACCAGTATATACAGTTAATAATCAGTGATGACTTAGATTTGTCGTTGGGGGAAAGGATATTGTTGTCATCGATTTGTGTTCTAATCTTGCAACGGATTGATCAAGGATGGTCTTGTAATTGGTCATATTGATGAATGTCCAAAAATAACGAATTGGAAAATCTACAAGCTATCACTCAGAGTGAAAATAACAAACGCGTCAGAACCGGTACTTTCAAAACAGTTGGAAAACCCCTCTAAAATCACTTAATATAGAAAATAAAGAAGAAAGAAAATTTCAATCAATGACTGAAGCCCGCAAATATTTTGATATTTGCATGCCCTCGGTTCGACTCGTTGCAAAACGAATTTATAAATCGGCATTTTCAAAACGATTTAAAAACAGAATTTGGTTTGAATATTTACAATTAAATATTCTAACGTCTGAATTCCATTGTACTATATGTAACACCAAGAGGAATAACTCGTGTATACAAATTTGTGTATAATTCTGTACAGTGATTACTCATGTTGTTGTTACAGAAATCCTTCAGTGATCTCATGAGAATAATCGGGTATTCTTTCTGTGAGAAAACGAATAAATAAATATGTATTTACAACAATATTATTGTTGTTATACTTTTTCAGGTATTTAGACTTCTTTAGATGATGTCAATAATCACAATTAAGTATACCAGAGAGTAAAAATCACACATCATTTTGTCGATTTCTTTGTATTAGTCGGTGTATGTACAAAACTACCTATTATAATATTGGGACTTTAAGCCGTTCGAAATTTAACTTAAAAAACAATCTGCGTAACACCGTCACGCGGTGTGTAATGTCTTTAACATTCCACTTCAAACGGATTTTGTACGGAGATTGGTTTAGTTGAATGTAGATAATAACCCATTTGTATTTGTTGTGTTGTCAATGTGTAGTCCTATATAATCCTTTGTTGTATTGTCCTTTGTAAATAATGTTTCATTATCAAACTACGCCTTAATGGAATTCGGTAAACTGTTGTTGTGACAGGTTAGGTAATCTGATAGGCTGTCGTCATTCATTGGAATTCGCTAAACTGTTGTTGGACAGGTTAGGTATTCTGATATATCATCATGTATGGTACCGTCTATATAATACATTACATGTGCCTTACACCTTCTCTAATACAGAGGTTAAAGACTGTATTGTCACTAATTAAGAAATATATCACACTTGAAAGAAAACGGATCAAAATTGACTCCCAAATATTTTATATATCATAAAATATATATTATATATATATAATGAAATTCTAAAATATAAATGAGATTTCATATTTGAAAAATTAAAAATTACAATTGTCGGATAAATTAGATTGTAATCAGATTCTTTCTGATTTTCAAGATCTCGATGATAGCGCTCAGAATAATAAATACGGGTTACCAAGCAAATATGCATATATAAAAAAATTGAACATCCTGTAAACGAATATTTGATATATTGAGCGCTGTAAACAAATTCATTCCGTCATATACAGCAGTCAAAAAAGACAGAGCTGAACACGGCCAACAATATCAGGTATGTATGGGTTGAAATTATATAGGTCTCCATTGAGAAAACCACCGAGACAAAGTCTCTATGGACAGGTATGATCAATTATTTTTTTTTCGCACCGGTGATCCGGAAGTAATATCGTTGAAATTTAAGATAATGTGTTGGTTTTCTTTGGGGGGGGGGGGAAAAGATGAAAATCCTATAGATTTCCATTTACTGCTGGCATTTAGAAAATACTATGGATTTTTAAATAATGATTGGAGAGGCTTTAACAACTAGATCGGCTCGAGATTGGCCGCAGTAAAAAAAATTATTCCCGCATGGGACTCTGTCAGACAGAAGTTACATGCGCGACAGGAATTGTTGACATTGATCAATTATTTCAACCAGTATCCACAGCTACTGAGAAGGTTGTTACTGCTACTGAGAAAAGTGTTACTGCTACTGAAAAAACTGTATTACCAGTATTCGAAAAAACAGCAAGGAGATCCAAGCAAACGAAAACATCTTTGATAACACTTCCTGGTGATATAATAGCTGCTGCATGACCTGAACAAGAACAAAAAGGTGATACTAAACAAGAAGGTGATATTATTAAACAACAACAGGAGGGTGATATTATTGAACTTGAACTTCAAGAGGAAACTCCAAAGGAAAGAATATATCCACCTGAACAAATATTTACGAGAGATACTAAGGATGACATTAAAAATACTTCTACGTTGGATAAATTAGCTAAATTTGCTTTTCAAACATTTCCAAAGAGACAAAAAATATATAAATGTTGGATATGAAAATCCTGTAAAAAAATGCTAATTCCTGGTAAAAAAAATGTATATTTGGCAAGATACGGTGGAGATAAAACCTCCAAAGAAGATGATATATTTAACACGTATATGAAAAATATAGATGATATAAAGGGAGGTCTACCATCATATGTTGAAATCTCAACTCCCCGAGGAAATACAATCTGTTAGGGGTGTGGTAGCTCCAACACAAGGTGCAACTCGTGAAGCAGGTCATGGATATCATGGTAGTGGTATTCTTCGTTGTTCTAATAATATTTTCGTGGAAATATCACGATTAGAAGTTCTCGTAGGAGGGAAACTCACCGGAAATAGGAAATAACTCACCGGAAATAATTAATGAGACAGCTGATATCTGCAGACGATTATTTGAGGGTGGTATCATGGATATTGGTGTATATCGAGAGTTTATTGATGAGCTAGCGGACGGTTTCACCGTCAGTGGTTACCAAACTGACTAATTGTCATTGATGACTTCGTCATTCAATTAGATAAATAGCATTTAAAGAAGATGATCATACAATACAACCACAATAATCCAACCATGACCTACGTAGTAAATTCACGATTGCCTGTTTTTAAGGCCTATTAGGGAGATGGTCTCAGTAATGTCATTGAAGGGTTATTTACAAGGATGGCTTCAAAAAAGCACCAATCGCAAAACAGTTATCGTTGAAAGCAATTGATGTTATTCGTGATAAGGGTATTAGCGCTGTGGTGATATTGCCGGTAAAGCATTTTCTGCCGCCAAAGAACAACTACTAGCGTTAGTTCGAAGACGCAAGAAACCGGTGATAAAATCAATAGGAAACCTACCATCTACGGAAATTATGGCCTCGAGTATTAGTAAATTAACAAACAACGCAGTGGATCAAAAATTATCATCGTTGAGCAGCCTCTAGGTAAATATTATTGCAAAATCATCAAGATCGCGTTTTAGATCAAGAAATATATAATAAAATGTTCAAATCGTCTTCTGATACAACGTTTGATATGGACGCCTCAGTGCGCAAAGATGATACAACGTTTGATATGGACGCCTCAGTGCGCAAGGATGATTCTTTACGCGATTATCAATAATATTCTTATAATGCAATACAACCAAGGAGTCGATCAAGAATCGAACTTCAGGTCCACAATACGACCAAATACTTTCTACTCGCTGAGACATTTTTCGAAGTAGAAGGAGAACTAGTAACTACTGCTGATACCCCTACTGTAACAGCACCATATGCAGATAGTGTCAAAGTCGGCTTTGTCAATAATGGTATCATGGCATTATTTGAGAGTGCTAGATATATAATTGATAACAGATTGATTGTATCTATAGAGCATGATGTTGATGTTGCCACAGCAATAGTGGGCTTAGCAAGATATTCTGATGATTATACAAGATCGGCTGGACCATCAATGATGTTTGTTAAGGATTTTACTGATCACACTGATAGCAATAAGTATCTTAAATTACGGACATCACAAGATACTGCATCTGATCTACAACCACCAGCTAATCCCTCTGTTGAACACGAAGGGAGACAAGGTGCTGTTTTTGATATTATACAAGGCGACAATACTCGTTACAACCTAGGGTTTGCAACAGGCCTATGAATGTTACAAGGACTGTGTAGACTATTCTCATGCGCTATTACACTATCTCATATTTTCGGATTTTGTAGAAATGTTAGAAACGTTATCTATGGAGCGAAACACACAGTAGTCTTCGTGCAAAGTAGTGATGATAATAATGAAATCTGTCGATAAGCAGGCGCTGCTGAAGTTCTACTCGATCCTGGTAAAAGAAATATAATTAGACTATCATTGTGGATGCTAGTAATGACTCCATCAATCACCGCAGAGGAAACATTACTATCATGTATGGATACAGGTGGTAAATCATTGCTATCGTGGCTAACATCAACAACAAATAATATGGATACTGAAAATAACGGTACATTTACATTGCACCTAGCATCAGAACATGAAGTTTCTGCACCGCGGCACATATTTGTTGCGCTACAAGATAGGGCACGATTAAATTCTCAGGAGCGCAGCCATGTGATATTTGATCAATTGGGTGTTAATGAAGTCTCGCTGAGGATAAACGGCCAACAAGAACCATCCGAGGATAATTTACTTAATTACGGACAAAACCAAATAGAACGCGCGTATCATCGTTTGCTGACATTTATGGGACGTGATAATAATGTAGATACTGGTCTGCAAATATCACAGTTAGATTTTATAAATCGATATCCGATTTATTACTTTTCTTTGGAACATTTTGATTTAACCAGACAGTCCTTCATTGACATACACTTTCGATCTCGTGTAACCGTACCTTCTGCTGGTAGTTACAGAGCAGTTGCTGTCATTCTCAGTGACAAATCAATGCTACAATGGTGGACGAATGAGGGTAGTTGATGCACCACTGGAAAATATGTAAATGTTTTCCAAAAATATGTAGACAAGTAGATCAAGCTGTTATTAAATAAAATGTCATGTAGTCGTGTTAATGTCACTCTGACTCCTGTTCAGATTAAAAAGTTGCAATCGGATTCAGCTAAAAAATGTGGAACTACGATATCGTTTAAACACAATCAGATGTCTGGTGGTCAGAATAATCACTGACAGCTCGTCAGATTAAGCATTTCAATGATGCTTTCAAAGATAAAAGGGGTGTTCAGGTCACTCTCTCTGCGACATGACAAAATCAGATGGTATATTTGGACTTCTCGCTGCGTTATCATCGCTAATTTCAGCCGCGGCCCTATCGGTGGCGTAAGCTGTTGCGTTACTAGCCGTTGGTACCGCGGCAGGGATGGCACTAAAGAAAGCAACTGGAAAGGGATACAAGAAAAGGGAAAGGGTCTAAGACTACAAGGAACTCCGCATTCATGGTATAGCGGAAACGGCCTGAGAATACCAGGAACAATTTACTAACAATATCGCCAATGTCAAATTTTGATTCACTCGATGCCGCTAAAAAATAGCGATAAAATACTTTAGAGGTGCTTTATGCGAGATCAATTACCACAATAACCAAACAGCGTTGAAACCGGTATTATTAATCTCGATAACAGCACCGGACCTGGAACTCACTGGGTTGCATACGCGATTGATCCACGTGTAATTGTTTATTTCGATTCATATGGCTTATAAGCCGCCTGAACAATTTATGCGCTATACACATCAATTAAACACCCTTCGTTGGTACTAATATGCGACCTAGAAGTATTAAATGTACTCTATTTCGTCATAACTAAACCACCTTATTGAACCGTAAACGAATATACGAGTAATCGCTTTTTAGAGAGATCTTAGAATAAAATGATTGATATTTGGGGAAGATCTCTCTCAATCATGAAAAAACCTACCGAGGAAATATATGCAGCTGGTGATGTAAAAAAAAAATCGAAGATGAAATATCCGAGATTCTAAACCTCGCAAGTGTCGATCCCAATGAAATTGTCGTATTTCAAGACAAACATGGCAAATTGTTTCCCTGAATGATATTCCTGTTAAAATGAAATGAGTAATCAAAAATTTCCTATGTGTGTTTGATACCACTGGTAAAATACAACCAGGCGTTCTTTTACCAACTGTGATGGATAGTATTAACAATCGAGTACAAACATCTGGTGACTCAATGACAGATCCCCTCGACATGAACTGGAATAAAATAACCACACTTGGCGATCCAACATTAGATACTGATGCTGTGACAAAAAATATGTAGATGTTGTCACAGAATTAGGCGAAAATTGAACTGATTTTTGTTCTACTTGAATTGCAAACGAAACTCACCATTTTCTTGATTTCGTCGTACACGCATTACCTGGGGTGATTAAGTGGCGTGTAACGATTTGCATGTGCCAATTTGTAATTTACATGAAATCCGAAATACTCGTTTTACGTGGTGCACGGCAAGCTCGATGTGATTTATGTTCACCTATAGAGAGTATATAAGGCGAAGTATTTCTCATAATTATTTACGGGAACCAAAATATCTAATCGAAGGATAGATAACCTCGTCTTGCAATCTCCAGCCAAAGGGGTGAGTGTTAAATTTACATTTCGTTTTATTGTGAATTTTATTCAGATTATCATTTCGTATAATGATGCCTTTATTGCAATGAACGTGGAATATTTGGAATTACTAGTCACTTTTAGACTTTAAATGAAATATCGTAATCTACAGCTTAGATTATTTTTGAGACTACTATTATTAGTCTGGTTTTGTTTATTATAGCTGATTCCGGAGATCTAATAACATCGTTGATTCCGTAGATCTGATAACATCTGACAATAGCTGTCACCGTCTGATTCCGTCGTTGATACCGTAGAAGTACATCACTGATAGCGCATCTAATAACATCGTTGATACCGTCTCTGATACCGTAGCTGCTAACGTAGTTGATACCATTTCTGATACCGTAGCTGTTAACACATCTGATACCATCTTTTGATAAACGTCTTTGATATCGTCTGATTTGTTGTGGGACATCTATTGTTTGTTCTGGAACATCTCTGTATAAATATCTGAATGTGCTTGTGCCGTTAATTTGTGCAAACGGAATTGAAGTATCTGTCTGTGTGTCGAACTGTCTGTTCGTCAACATCTGTGTAACGTGTAAATATCCGGAAAGCTAGAAGTCCGAGTGTCGGAGCTGTCTTAGAGTTGTAAAACGTCCGGGTCGACATCTAGGGGAGTGAGGAACCGTTGGTTCGGGTAGATGTTGTATGCTGTCTGAACGTATAACTGTGGTGGATCCGTGTAGGGAAACGTCCGATAATAGTATTGGTCAACCCTAGGTTTTCGGGGAAACTGGGAGACGATTCAACTGTTGCTGAATCGTGCGGTTATACAGGGGAGACACATAGGTGTATTGAAATTGTAATATAATTTAATACATTGTTGTATTTGCATGCTTATGTCAGATCGCAATAATATTTCAAGTGATCACATAGATATCAATAAAAAGCTAGCAACTTGATTGAATACAAGTATATGATCGTGCTAGTTATCGCAATCCATCGTGCGATAGATAGTTTGTCGTTTGTGTTTATTTTTTTCGTAAATCATACTTGCATTTATTTAACTTTCGTAAAGGATCCTTGGATCTGTGTATAATCCAAGTGATCCCTTTACATCTGAGATTCCTTTTGTATTGTTATTTAATTTATTCATGTATTGTGAATGGTTGTGAGTGTAATTGTGGGTTGAGTGCATGAGTTATTGTGTTGTTACATCTGTTTTTTTTCATTTATAATTTATTACATAAATTTATATTTTCTTTCACAAATTGTGTTTGTATTGTTCATTTAATCCACCCTCCTCTCGGTAACAATTCTGTTACAATGGTGTCAGAAGTGGGATCGTTGGATTAAGTGAACTGTCAATCATTTTTGTGAAGGTATACATTTAATGTTTATATTTGAGCGTGACCTTCTGTTAAGATAATACTCTAGTTGGAGTTTATTTTTGTTTAGTTTACCTAGGTCCGTGTGTCCAGTATAAACGTGTTTAAAGTATTGGTTTGGTTATATATCCATATTCATATTACATTTGTCATGTCATCCCTTAAGGACTTGGTTGCCTTAGGCAAAGAATTTGGGTATGAAGGTGAAAGTCTAAGGAAATTCATTCAAGAAGAACAAGCCCGGGAAAGGGAAGAAAGGGCAAGGGCAAGGGAAATAGAAAAGGAAGAAAGGGTAAGAGCAAGGGAATTAGAAAGGGAATTAGAAAAGGAAAAGGGGGAGGCCGAAGAAAGGAAAAGGGAATTACATAGGGAATTAGAAAAGGAAAAGGGGGAGGCCGAAGAAAGGAAACGGGCATTAGAAAGGGAATCCGAAGAAAGGAAACGGGAATTAGAAAGGGAATCCGATGAAAGGAAATGGGCCTTTGAAAGGGAAAAGATAGAATTAGAGAAGCAGGCCGAAAAAGACAGGATAGAATGGGAAAGGGAAGCGGAGGGAAGGCGAATAGAGTTAGAAAAACTAGCAAAACTAGAAATGTTCGAGTTAGAAGAATCAGCAAAGCAACGGGATCATGAGCGTAAGGTAGAATTAGCGACATCTGGAAGAGAACACGATTCTACCTTTAGCAAATTAAGGGGCCCCAAATTACCTCCCTTTGACGATGAAAAAGATAACATAGATAGTTATCTTCATCGGTTTGAGCGGTATGCCGAAAACCAGAAGTGGAGTCAAAATGACTGGGCGTTGCATCTGATTGCTTTATTAAAAGGTAAAGCACTGGATGTATACTCGCGACTTCCTAGGGACGATGTGTTTAAGTACGACGTCCTAAAGGAAGCACTTCTCAAAAGGTACGAGCTTACTGAACAGGGTTTTCGGAAAAAGTTCAGGTATAGCAAGCCCGATAAGGGAGAAACCTTTGGTCAGTTCACCGTCAGAATTGCGAACTATTTTGAGCGGTGGATTGAATGCGGCAAAGCGGTGAAAACGTTTGAAGGGTTGACTGATTTCTTGCTCAGAGATCAATTATTTAATACAGTTGGGCGAGAATTAGATCAATTTCTGAAGGAGAAAGTCTTCACGAACGTAAAAGATATGGCTAAGCAAGCCGATTTATTTGCCGAAGCTCATGGGGGAACCCAGAACGTGGTTTTAAAAGATTTTAAGTCTGGAAACCAGTCTGTAAGACCTATGCCTAGGGAGCCTGTAAAATCAGCTGAGGTAAAAAGGTCAGTTGGGAATCCAGTTTTTCAGCGTGTGCGGTGTTTCTTGTGTAATGCATTGGGTCATGTTCAAAAAGACTGTCCTAAAAGAAAGGCACTTATACATAAGGTAGCAGTGGCTATACAAAGTAAAGGTATAACTGATAACATCGTACAGGTAGAACCTTGTATTCATTCGCTTGGCACGTGTTTATTTCCTGAAGCGCGTGTACCAACCGCGAGAGGGTTTGTCAACGGTCGAGAAGTCGTGGTATTGCGTGACACTGGTTGTACGGGCGTAGTGATCAAACGTAGTCTCGTGCAGGATAACCAAATGCTCGGGTGGGAATCCCCATGTATGTTACTTGATCAGACGATGGGTCGCATTCCCGTAGCAAGGATCACAGTAAAAACACCTTTCTTAACGGGAACTGTTGATGCCCTTTGTATGGACAATCCTATTTACGATCTGACGATCGGTAATGTTGAAGGTTCCCGTCTTCCAACCATGGCCGATTTTAAAATACCTTTGGCCCAGGCAGTCGAAACGCGAGCGCAAACACGGCGAGAGAAAACAGCGTTTCGTAAATTAATAGTCCCTGAATCGATCTCAGGAATTTCCCGCGATGATTTCAAACAAGAGCAAGAACGTGATGAATCCATCAGAACAATTGTTGAGAAAATCACGTCCGGCGCGATTAAACATTGCAAGCGTGGGGGTAGCTCTAGATTCGTACGCAAGAACGGATTAATTCATAGGGAGTTTAGCGCTCGGGAGGGTAAGAAGTATTGGCAAGTGGTCGTACCCCAGAGATATAGATCTCAAGTACTTAGGGTGGCGCATGAGTCAAGCATGGCAGGACACCTAGGTAAGGCTAAGACCACTAGCAGGGTAGTCGCTGAATTCTACTGGCCAGGTGTTAATGGCGATGTCACACGGTTCTGTAGGTCGTGCGACGTATGTCAGAAAACCGTCTGTAAGGGAAGGGTCACAAGGGTGCCCTTGGGACAGATGCCATTAATAGATACACCGTTTAAAAGAGTGGCAGTAGATATTGTAGGACCAATACACCCAGTTACCGAAAGAAAGAATCGGTACATACTTACTCTGGTTGATTACGCAACCAGATACCCCGAAGCCGTAGCGTTACCAACTATTGAAACGGAAAGGGTAGCTGAAGCATTAGTTGATATCTTCAGTAGGGTAGGGGTGCCAGAGGAAATCCTCACTGATTGTGGTGCCCAATTCACCTCTGACCTCATGGGTGAAATAAGTAGGCTGTTATCCATCAAACAGCTAAACACTACCCCATACCATCCGATGTGCAATGGACTGGTAGAGAAGTTTAATGGTACCCTGAAAAGCATGCTGAGAAAGATGTGCGCGGAACGTCCGCAAGACTGGGACCGTTATTTAAACGCTGTTCTGTTCGCGTACCGTGAAGTACCGCAGGAAAGTTTAGGGTTTTCACCCTTCGAACTGTTGTACGGTAGGACAGTTCGAGGCCCGATGCGGATACTACGCGAACTATGGACTGGTGATGTCGCGAACGAGGAAATAAAAACGACTTACCAGTACGTGTTAGATCTAAGAAACAAACTTGAGAGTACATGCCAGATGGCACGTGACGAATCGATTAAATCCGGGCGCAGATATGCCAAGTATTACAACCGCAGAGCGCGTAATAGGAAATTTCTTGTGGGAGATCAGGTGCTATTGCTTCTTCCAACGAGTTCGAATAAGTTATTAGTCCAGTGGAAAGGTCCATATGAAGTTAAAGAAGTAAAAGGTGACATGGACTATAAAATTGACATGGACGGTAATGTAAAGACATTCCATGCAAACATGCTCAAGTTATACATCAAGAGACAGAGCGACAATGTCAATAAGGGGAGTTGAAAATGTAGGTGCAGACTACTTGAGTAGGGCATGATGGGAAATTTGTATGAATTTGCCCAGTAATAAAATCCAGTTTGTAGTATAACCAGTGTAAATGTTGTAAGATATCATCAGTAGTTATTTTTCTTCTATTCTGTGTTAGTTTTAAAAATGTGTACATTTTTATTCTTAGGGGGGAGGTATTGTCACAGAATTAGGCGAAAATTGAACTGATTTTTGTTCTACTTGAATTGCAAACGAAACTCACCATTTTCTTGATTTCGTCGTACACGCATTACCTGGGGTGATTAAGTGGCGTGTAACGATTTGCATGTGCCAATTTGTAATTTACATGAAATCCGAAATACTCGTTTTACGTGGTGCACGGCAAGCTCGATGTGATTTATGTTCACCTATAGAGAGTATATAAGGCGAAGTATTTCTCATAATTATTTACGGGAACCAAAATATCTAATCGAAGGATAGATAACCTCGTCTTGCAATCTCCAGCCAAAGGGGTGAGTGTTAAATTTACATTTCGTTTTATTGTGAATTTTATTCAGATTATCATTTCGTATAATGATGCCTTTATTGCAATGAACGTGGAATATTTGGAATTACTAGTCACTTTTAGACTTTAAATGAAATATCGTAATCTACAGCTTAGATTATTTTTGAGACTACTATTATTAGTCTGGTTTTGTTTATTATAGCTGATTCCGGAGATCTAATAACATCGTTGATTCCGTAGATCTGATAACATCTGACAATAGCTGTCACCGTCTGATTCCGTCGTTGATACCGTAGAAGTACATCACTGATAGCGCATCTAATAACATCGTTGATACCGTCTCTGATACCGTAGCTGCTAACGTAGTTGATACCATTTCTGATACCGTAGCTGTTAACACATCTGATACCATCTTTTGATAAACGTCTTTGATATCGTCTGATTTGTTGTGGGACATCTATTGTTTGTTCTGGAACATCTCTGTATAAATATCTGAATGTGCTTGTGCCGTTAATTTGTGCAAACGGAATTGAAGTATCTGTCTGTGTGTCGAACTGTCTGTTCGTCAACATCTGTGTAACGTGTAAATATCCGGAAAGCTAGAAGTCCGAGTGTCGGAGCTGTCTTAGAGTTGTAAAACGTCCGGGTCGACATCTAGGGGAGTGAGGAACCGTTGGTTCGGGTAGATGTTGTATGCTGTCTGAACGTATAACTGTGGTGGATCCGTGTAGGGAAACGTCCGATAATAGTATTGGTCAACCCTAGGTTTTCGGGGAAACTGGGAGACGATTCAACTGTTGCTGAATCGTGCGGTTATACAGGGGAGACACATAGGTGTATTGAAATTGTAATATAATTTAATACATTGTTGTATTTGCATGCTTATGTCAGATCGCAATAATATTTCAAGTGATCACATAGATATCAATAAAAAGCTAGCAACTTGATTGAATACAAGTATATGATCGTGCTAGTTATCGCAATCCATCGTGCGATAGATAGTTTGTCGTTTGTGTTTATTTTTTTCGTAAATCATACTTGCATTTATTTAACTTTCGTAAAGGATCCTTGGATCTGTGTATAATCCAAGTGATCCCTTTACATCTGAGATTCCTTTTGTATTGTTATTTAATTTATTCATGTATTGTGAATGGTTGTGAGTGTAATTGTGGGTTGAGTGCATGAGTTATTGTGTTGTTACATCTGTTTTTTTTCATTTATAATTTATTACATAAATTTATATTTTCTTTCACAAATTGTGTTTGTATTGTTCATTTAATCCACCCTCCTCTCGGTAACAATTCTGTTACAGATGTGGTAGACAATAAACTATCGACGTTGCTAGCTGAGTGTAAAACCGCAGATAATAAACTATCAACGCTGCGAGCCAAGTATGATGTTCATGTAAATGCGTTTGAAAATCTTCTGAAGAATTTTATAAAAATGGATGATTTTGTTTGAGAAACAATAGTAGTCTCAATGAAACTTTCTGATATTAAAACAAATATCGATACGATTAAAAAACACATGACTATATCATTGCTGATTTTGCTGCTATCGCGACCCGGCTTGATAAAATCAAAATATTAATACCGTGTACTGGACACATCAAGGATCTTTCGACTGGACACCTCAAAATAATATCATTAATATTACCTCTGAAGTCAGAGGTATCTATAGATTGACTCTGCTTTCTTTATTAATGCTGCAAGTGCAATACTAGATAAGGGTGCCACTGGAACATTTACAATAACCTCAGTCAGTAGTAACTTAGATCGGGCATCAATGACATACTACGTAGAATTTGTAATTGATTTAAGTAAAAAGTTTAATAAATGTCCAACAATATCGATATGATCAAGTCTTTGAGTTTCAAACTAAACTAAAAACTCTTATTGACGAGTATACGGTAAAAGTAAAACAATAACGCAGGCGAATTATCAGCGTCGTTATTGTGTATTCGGTTTCAAGTGCAATTGCTGGCACTGGTATATTGTTATCAGCGGTAACAGCACTGACACCTGTAGTTTTCACAATTTGTGTGTCATCGGCGACAACAATTACAGTAATTATTAGCATAATCACAAACAAAATATCGAAATGCAGTCAGAATAAACTAAACGAGTATATAATTAAGTTACATATTGAATCAACCGCGTATTCCCAATTATCGACGATGATATCATCTAGTCTAGATGACACATCAATATCAGATAACGAATTCTCAGCGATGATGAATATCTACCACAGTGCAACATCAAAACTGGAAAAACAACACAATAATAATATAATGTCAATATCGACAACGGAATTACTTCAGCAAATAGCCACGAACACAACGCCGGAAAGGAGAACCATGATCTCAATAACATCACCCAACCCTGAATTCAGTTTAAATTTCCCCACTGCGATTCCGGTGAAGGAGATAGCACTAGCAAAGTTACGAGTATACCACAATTGGCCAAATATTAGATCAAACCCATTTGATGGTCAGCAACTGAATAATTCCCTGTTGTTTGCGAGTAAAAGTAAACCAGACGGAACTCCAGACTGGAACGTTGTTTCCTTACCATCTGGGTCTTACCAAATTGAACAGATCAATAATGAATTACAGCGTAGAATAAAATCCATTACAGGATAAAATCAAAAATCGCTATAACAGTTCATGAACCAACACTATTATCCGCGATTGAGATAAACTCACCCGGATATGCCGTAGACATGTATCAAAGTTTGATTAGAACTATGCTGGGATGTCCTGAAATCCCTCCTATGACATCACATCAAATACCTGAATCTAAAAAATGTGATTATGTCACAGATGAACAATCATATCACGAAATTGCTCCATCATATCGAGTGAATTGTCCTCGATAGGAATAACATGCAATTGGATTTTGTGTTTGACAAAAAAATTGATTCATTTATTACCATTGCATTTACTATAAATAATATAATTGATTATTTTAGCGAGATTAATCAATTACATAAAACACAACTAGAAAGACTACGACAGAGTTTTCAAGAACATCTTTTTGATATAGTGAGTTCACGCAGCGAGATCATCAAGCATAGTAAGATATTAAATCAGCTTGTATCCGACATGGACTATATCAACAATGGAATAGTTCAAGTAATAAGTAATGCCAAGAATGGAGATAAACAAAAATTTCTAACTACATACAATATAACAGAAGCTGATTTACCCAATTTCAAATTTCCTGGATATAAAGCAAATGAACCAAAAAAATCTGTTAATGATCTTATCTCGGAAAAACTATTGTCTGATATTCGAGACATGGAAAAAAATAAAGCAACCACAAACAACTATCCTCAAATATAATAATGACCCAGACGGGGGTGTTAGGCATATCGCTCCTCAAAATGTAAATATATCCTCCGTGATTGCAGTAAATCTAGTATGTGATGCTACCGATGGAATTAAATTAATTAAATCTCGAAAGATCAAATCAAGCTCAGCAGGGTTATATTTTATATTCATTTGCACAAACGGCTCCACCCAGATTTCTAATAATTGAAGATCCAACTAATCCGGACTATATTCGATGTCATAATGATTCATGAACGAGAATTAATTTTAAACTCACTGACCAGTCTAATAAAATTTGATTGACTTAAGAAATGAGACTTTACATTTTAGTCTGTATGTGAAATATTAAAGGATTTTACCATAACAATTTTGATTTGTCTCCGTTGTGGTCTATTTACTCTCTCTGGAGACTGTCTCCATAGTAGTCTTTTTCTTGTTTGAAATAGCTCTAAAATCGTTATAGATCCATTTGGCAAAAAGGAGAATTAAAATTATTTGCTTAAAATCTAACTCAATTAGAGATTTCCGATTCACACTCTCTACTACTATTGCAAATTTATCTGCCACCGCCTAAACACATCGAATATGCTTATTTTGATGTCATCGTTTAAAATGAAGTTCATCAGGCCGATATATTATTCTTGACACATGATACTAGACGTCAAGTAACATACAAATACGCGGGTAGATACAATGAAGCTGCGCCATTACAGACAAAGGCAAAGAAAGAAGTTGCTTCTGCGTTTAGATGAATTTACAAGTTGATCCTGGCAGGGACTTTCAAGGTGCAGTGTTACCATTAACGATGCAACATAACGTCACCATCAGACCGGGAAATACTGCTATACACCGTGATCAGGCAATTGTTGAACGATTTAATCGAACACTTGCAGAGCGGTTACTTGGATATCAATACCTGAAGAAATTTATTCAAGACAAGATATCTCGTAAATGGCTTGCAAGATTACCAAGTGTGATAAATGCATTAAAAAATAAAATTACTCGAACAATCAATATGGAACCTAATAGCGTGATCATAAAAATCTCATCAGTTGGAAATGATTTTTCAAAGCAAAATATAGTACATAATAATGTGACCGTCCGATATTTATATGAGCCAGGTGAGTTCGAAGAAGATAAAAGAGAGCTTCTGATCCTATCTGGAGTGTTACATCACACAAAATATCTAACATAACAGGTTCCACCAGTAGAACTGGAATCTTCAGATTAGATTCAACTACTACTCAGCGTGGATTTACACGTGAACAGTTGCAAGTGATACATGAGGATACACAATTACCACCGCGATCACTTAACTAGCACCTCTGCGTCTTATACACTCACGACAGATCAGCATCCTATTTTCACGTGTGTGACCAAAACCGCTATCCTTCCTATCTACGGTGAATTGTCGTAGGTGTTAGTCTTTAGGCCAGAAACATAGCAATATACAGTTACAGATCGCACAGTGATTATTCCGCTGTTGTTTTTTCATCATTATAGATTAAACACCAATATCAAAGTCACCATTATTTATTTTTAGTCACTTTGTTAATACCCAGCGAGTTTTGTTTCTTATTATATCATCGCTGACAATTTCGATGTTGGTGTTGTCATTAAAATTTAAAATAACTCTTCCAAGTGCATTTATTTTTCTAACTCGTGACACTACGAGATAAATTAAATTCGACCACTCGATGCGATCATATATGATGCAAACAATTATATCCAAACAACTGTATCAGAGATGGCTAGCCCCTGAGATGAGTGTATCATCATCGCGTATCCTAGCGTCCAGGGAGATTTGTCAGCGCCCAATGCATCTTCAACAACATCAATATTGACCAGAACATTTAAAACGAGATTATGTTTCTCAGTCTGTCCTGGAATTTCAACTTCAATATTCTTTCTTGTGTATTAGCTGGCTTATAACATATTTTTTCAGACAATTTTGGAAACTTTTCTTTATGTAATTGAAACAACTGCTGCTGAAGTGTTTATCTGGCTATCTTTCCGCTTGCCACTATCAAATCGTTTGTTATCCACGCTTCCCAAAAACTATTTAACAAGGTTTCTATAATTATTTCACGCGCTTTTTCACTTTGAATTTTATCCGACTGTAATCTGATTAATTTCTTCAACCCGCTTAAATCTGGATCAAGCGCTCTATGATCGGTACAAATTGCTTTAGCCATCATGCAGAAACAAACCAGCAAATATCGGTGGTTGACCATGATCACCACTTATTAACACGGCAGTATTTTCAATAATAGCCAATCAAGAAACATTTTTAATATAACCAGCGACACTGTGCATATCTCATCCCAAAGAATTATCTTGAAAATATTTCTGCTCGTTGTTTAATCTCTCTGGAAAGTCTGTGTGTAGGTGTTAAGGTAATTAAATCTAACTTCTTCCAAATTAATTCAATACCACGAGAAGTCTTCCCAGACCCATTCGCATCCACTCAAGTAAATGGTCTTATATTTACATATTGGATCGGATAACGAAGGTGCCCTCAACAATTTTGATATTTGATTAGTTATCAGGCAATTATTTGCTAGCGAAACATCTGCCAATTTAGAATAATCATGTAGCATATCTTTTTTATTCTCCATGATCCCCATGGCACATCACACTATATAAAACAAGCCACTGTTTCTTTATACTTGCTATCTATATCAAATGAATACGTGGCGACTATGACTGAGGTGTCATGAAATCTATTTATCATCGATAGCAGATTTAAAGAAACATAAGCCAGCATAGATGATCTTAGATGATTATACTGAGAAGATTCGAAATCGATGTAACTAACAATTGTACTAAACCGTCTTCCGTCAGACAACTAAGCATTTTTACGACTCACAAAAATATCGTTTGCTGTTGCAATTTATCTTTGACAGTTTCATTGGTTTCAGATTATCAATACTAGGCATTTCATTTATCGGATAGATTTCATAAATAACCGGGGTCACGGGATACGCTCGCTTATAATACGGTTTGTTAATTCCTAGTCTGGAACTTTGATTCACAATGACGGTTCTTTTATTAGCGAGGATAGGGTCGTATTTAACACGAATAATCCAATTTCCTCTTTCTACTAGTATCATATATTGCACTCATTTATTGTTCATCGTAGCATCAACACCATTATTGATTCCATATTTTGACCAGGTGTGAGATGCACCATCTTTGTGAAATTCGTTCTTAGCATCATAAATATTATTAACCATGCTTTTATTCTCCGCTAGAGTTTTTGTTGGTAAGTCAGGAGTGATTATATCGAGATTAAATTTCAACGTTTTCCAAGGCTTGATTTTCGATAGGTTCTCGAACTGCTCCATACTATAATTAATACAAGTATTTATATGAAAGATATTTATATATATATATATATATATATATATATATATATATATATATATATATATATATATATATATGTATATATATATATATATATGGACATTTACCATCACATTTGAATAACGTGGTGGGTGCGGATTCGCACCTACCCAGTGGCAAGATCTTGGTGGGGGGGGGAAATTGAAATACATAGACAGTCTTCTGAATATTAGTTGGAGGTATGTTTATGGGCACCCGTAAAGTAAACGGAGCGTGGATGCTAAAGCTCTATGTCACAACGAGGTATTTAGAAAGAATGTCGGACAAAAGATGCGGTCATAGGTGAAAGACACAAAATTATGAAAGAGAAAAAGACTCCATGAAAGATACAATACCAATAAAGGAGACCCAGTGAATGATAACCGCTCATCATGCTACTGTTTATTTTTCTGAAGAATTTAATTTAAAGTTATATTTATTATATAATGAAGTATGAAAATATCAATTATATAACTTCTGTTATTACAAATTTGAAAAATGAGTGAATAAATTTATCCGATAAACTAAATTGAGACAAAATCTTTTCTGATTTTGAGTACCAACAAGACCTTAAATCGGGTAATAGGTATACTTTACCGTCGGAATATAGATTTATCAAACTAACCCAGCAGGCTATTCACGCATCATTTGCGGATAATAGCTAGTTAAGTCAGTTCGTTCCCGTGTTTACCGCAGTAGCAAAAAATAGTTCGGAATTATCAAAGGTATATGAAAAAAGTGAAAATATTAATGCACGTGTAAGGCAGCTAAAAACGAATATAGAAACTAGTTCTGAGAATAGAAGCGAGTTCTTAGTAACAAAAAGGAATGTAAACAAAATTATACTACACGCTTTCGTGTGAGTTGATACTAAAAATATTTTTTTGTTATTATAATTAAAATGTTTTTGTGCATTTGTGTCAGATTTCCTAAATTTTTGTCAGATTTTCACCTAATTGGTCATTTGTATTGAGAAATCTATCATGGCGCATGATTTAAGAGTGGTAATTACTAGTAAAAATTACAAATATAGTCCGATTTACACAATCTGATAGGGTATTTACCCTACAAAACAAACCACACAGACCGATTCGATAATTCTGATAGTGACATTGCTAGAAACAATCGTGCACAATGACATATTTTACCATAATATATCAATATAATGTATTATGGGACTGAAATATTTTATTTATATCCTGTGCACATCGACCCAATTGCTAATTTTGAAAGAATATTTACTACTAAAAATAATGCAAATCGTCAATGCTGCTAATTCTGAAAGAGTATTTACTACTAAAAATAATGAAAATCTTCAACGCTGCTAATTCTGGAAGGGTATTTTCTACTAAAAATAATGAAGATCGTCAACGCTGGTAATTTTGAAGGGGTAATTACCCTATAAAACCAACCACAATATAATATTATCAGTCGCATACGAAAATTATTACTGTTTCTGTGTGAAATGAATCGATTAGTAAATACTCAATCAGAATCAGCAAATTGGTTACAGTGGTTGGTTTTATAGGGTAATTACCCTTTCAAAATTACCCTTTCAAAATATATATATATATATATATATATATATATATATATATATATATATATATATATATATATATATATATATATATATATATATATATATATATTCTGTGCACATCGACCGATTTGCTAATTCTGAAAGGGTATCTAATAGTAAAAATAAAAAAATCGTCCGATTTGCTACTTATGAAGGGTATTTACTACTACAAATCGTGCACATCAACTTATTTTGTTGGGAAATGTTTCAAAAATATTATTATTCTGAATCAGGATTTTAAATACAGACTTATTTGTAATTTCTCCTGAGCGAATTCAATTAAGTTAGTGTTTTGGTCCGTAAGTTTGAAATTCATTCTAGTTAGTAATGAATTATGACATCGTAAATATATGGGGGTACCCGGTACTTGTATGGTCAAACTTCCAGGGGATAAATGAGGAGTGGAATTATATAGAATATATCTCTGCTGTGCTTGATTTGATATTTCTGTGTTTGTCTGGTAACTTCCATCAGTTGAATCACAAATGAGATTGACCGCGATCACTGAAGTTATATCTACATTCCCAGGTGATATATGTCTACCCCCCGCCGTATGGATCAGTGTTGTATCTGAGTATAGTTGCCGGTGGAAGTTTTTTCATCCACGACTCGTGCATTTCAAAAAATAATTTATCGATGATATCATTGGTTGATCTTTTCTTCGTCTGCATTATACCCGGGAAACTTAAAATTAAATAGATCAGCTTCTGTTGTTTTGTTATACCCTAAAAGTAGTTGTTTAAGGTGATCTGAGTCGTTGGGGGGTGGGTGGGGTCAATTGTTGTCTGGATTACACGCTGTTTGATATATTCCATATCGGATACAAGCTGATTTAATATTTCAATTTGCGTGATGATTTCACCGTGATTAGATTCTTGGAAACCCTGCTGTAATCATTGTAGTTGTATTTTGTGTTCTCTATTTATTTCTCTACAAAAAACAATAATTTCAGGTAGATTACTAGATATATATGTAGCTTGAACTAAAGTTTGTTCAATGCTAAATCACTAAGTATATATTAGTTTATCATAAAGATTGACTTTTATAGAAATAAGATGGCCACCTGTTAATTTTTAAATCGAGTAAACCTCTTTTGTATGATGGTGTAATTTCGTGATATGATTTCCAATTTGTGATATAATCAAATTTCTTGGTTCTGGTAGAGGAACTTCGGGCCATCCTAGCACTGTTCTGATCGACGACTGATAAATGTCCACGACATAATCAGGAGAATCTTTCTCTATGGCGGCTGACATGAATGGTTCGTGAACCGTTATAGCTATCTTTGATTATTTTCATGTAATAGATTTTATTCTATGCTGGAATTCATTGTTGATATTCTCAACATCATAACTCCTCTTTGGAATAGAAACAACGAATCATTCAGGGGTTCCATCTGGTTTCTTTTTATTTGCAAATACCAGAGAATTATTTGTCTATTGACCCGCAAATGATTTTGACTGTATATTTGGCCAACTATAGTATACTCGTAATTGGACAAGCGCGATTTATTCTACTGGAATTACAGTTGGGGAATGCACGCTGAATTCAAGGTTGGATGAGGTTACTGATATCACTGTTGTTCAAAGAAATTAATCAATTTGTCTAAACAATTTACGGACATTCCCAAACGCGCCAGATGAACATTATTTGCGGCCCTCATCCATGATAGCTTATTGTCTACGACATCTACATCATTTTTTTTTTACCGCGTCCGTGTCAGATGTTGGATTACCAAGTGTCTTTATTTTATTCGAGATCATGTTGAGCTCTCATATCACCAGATTGGTTTTTAATTTCGCGGTGATATTATCTAATACAGTTAGAAAAAAGAACTCCGGGTCGAATGTTACCAGTGGAATCGAACACCTCTATGGAGGTTTCGGTTACTCCATTTATTCAAACAATACTATTGTTCAATGAAAGATTACTCGTTCTTAATTCCCCATGTTTATCTTGAAGTTTAACACTTTCGTTTGGATCCACATCTACAAGATTTAACAATGCGGACATTCGTCGTTAATGATTTCTTTCGCATTCTTGAGTGATATTCCTTCAGCTTTTTGTTCTCTAAAGATAGATCTTCCCTCAATACCTACCATTACACGTTAAGATATCTTCATATAGTTGTTACTCGTATACTCGTGTACAACTTTATGGGGTGGTTAGGTTGATTTTTATACGGACTCGAGTACATTAATTACTTCTCTGCCGCATATTGGTGGAGTCATTACTGGCATCCACAATGAACGTTTTGTTATATATACCTTACATGCAGCGACTTGAGCTGCAGCAGTACCTGCTTCTCGCCAGATTGCTTCATTATGATCATTGTTTTCTGACAAGGACTGCTGTGTGTTTAGCTCCAAAGATAACCTTTCTTACATGTCTACAAAATCCAAAAATATGGGAGCGTGGAATTGTGTATAAAAATAATTTACGATCACCTTCCAACATCGCTGTACGTGTTAAAAACCTTTGGTTGTAAATAGGATTAACACTTTTTATAATATCAAAATCACCAGGTGGTCCAACATATCCAACTGCTTGTGAATCAATTGCAGTAGATCGTGCTGTCTGTATTTTGACATAATAAATATTATCAGCGTGATCAGTAATATATTTTGCAAACATCATAAATGGACCAGCTCATCTTGTATAATTATCATAATATCTAGCTCAACCCACTATTGTTGTTGCGACATCGACATCAAGCTGAATAGATTCAATCTCTATTCCATCATTCATATATCTAGCGCTACTAAATAGCGCCATAATACCGTTCTTGACAAAAACTGCTCGCACATTGGCGTCATATGCCGCATTATCCGTCTTTACAAGTTCTCCTTCTATTTCAATAAATATTTCAGCGGGTAGGAAGTATTTACTTGTATCCTGAACTTGAAGTTCGATTCTTGATCGACTATTTGGGTCTTTTGCGTAATTAGAATAAAATTGATAACAGATTCATCTTTGAGAACCGGTGCGGCTATATCAAATGCTGGGTCAGGCGATTGTTGGAACATTTTATTATATATTTCTTGATCTAAATTGAGATCGCAAACCGGTTCTTACTATTAAATTTGCAACAATATTTCTTTGTAAATGTTCAGATCCTTGATTCATCAAGGCTGCTAGTTTTTCATCCGCGGTTTGGTTTATTATTTTATTGACATTCGCAGGCATAATTTCCGTGGATGACAATTTTACTGGCGGCTGCGTTTCTCATCTTATTAATTGTGTTAGTCTTTCTTTGGCTGAAGAAAACGCCTGACTGACAATATTACCAATGGCGCCAGAATCTTTATCACCAATTACATGAAAAGTTTTCATCGATAATTGTTTTGAAATTGGTGTTATCTTGGGAGCCATTCTTGCAAAAAACCCTTGAATTCCATTACCAAGACCATCTCCATAAATTGTTCTATAGACGGGTAATCGTGAGTTTACTACTCTGACCACGGTTGGTTTATAATGGTGACAGTGTATGATCATCTTATTTATTATTGTTATATCTAATCGTTGTGACAGTTAGACACTATGATAACCATCAACGAGTTCATCGATAAATTTGCGATGCACGCCGATGATACCGCCAAAAATAGTCGTCTACAAATATCTAAGCTTCATTAATTATTTCCGATGTTTAATTGTTAACTCTATGATTATTCTTAATTGTGCTATGTCGGAGAGAATATTATTAGGGCAGGCAAGAAGATCACTCCCCCAAGCACCCCTTGGAGAATTGCTACTTGATGTTGCTCCTTATTCTTCCTTTTATGTAAAATCTTTAAGGGTGATCTTACTACTTTTGTTTTTGAAAGTTGTTAACTAGCTTTTCAAATTCTGACAACAGTCTTTCTTGCAGTGAGAAAGACTTGTGGTTTTAACTCTCTATTAAGGATTACTTTTCAATACGTGCATCAAAGATATAATCATCACGACTGACTTGTTCTTTATTGTAATATATACGATATGCCCATTTTAAAAAAATATCATCACTTACGGCTTTATAACATTTCAGATTTATCATACACACCAAATATTATTTTGCAGGTAAATCATGTTGCTTAATATTTTTAATATCCTCAATAACTTTTCAATCAAATCTATATTCTCCCTTCTTACATTAAATTTTGATACAAGTTTTTCTTTGACGTCAGTGATTTCAGTACGAATTTTATCTATACACTCGAGTATTTCTTGATCGAAAGAAGGATGTTATGCTGCAACTATTTTTGCAGTTTCTTAAATACTTTTTTGATATTTTCTTAAGTTCAGGTAAAACACATTTTTTTACTTCTTCTCGTTCTTGTCCATTATAACATGTTTAGTAGTTGCAGTAATAGGTTTGGACAATTGTTGAGAACCTTCTGCAAAATCAACTTAAGGTACTTGTCGTTTCTGTAATTTTTGTCTGACAGAATCCTGGACGACTATAAATTTCTAAATCGCTGTTAGTCGCTCTCGATCTAATCTAGTTGTTAACGATTTTCCTATAATTATTGTTGCATGATTAGATTTAATTCGTAGCAGCAGAGAAGGCGCGACAGCATATATGCGTCTCGGTTGGTCAGAAGCCTTTGCTCTGTGTTTTGACATTATTTATTTTTTTCACAGTCGACGGAGACCTTATTTTGCCAAATAGACGTTTCTATAAAGTTATATTATTAGCCATCTCTACTGCTGTACACATATAATGATTTGTTAACGTAGCATTAAGGTCTATTAAAAATACGTATAGTAAAAATAATAGTTCAATCTCTATCGAAATGTTTAACCTAGATTGTAAATTTACTATCTCATAAACCCTTCTCCAAACGTTAGAGACATTATTTATTGTCCCTGAGACCAATTTATTATTGCGCACTATTACCGTGGGACTCAAACATTTCATGTTTTGTCGATCATTTTATACATCAGTAACTAGTGAAGCGTTTTTTACATACATTTTATCACCACGCTAAATATTTAACTCATTTATAGTCGAGTTTTAACAATATGATGCCTTTTGCACCTAGCACATTTATGAAAATTGAGATATTTCAGTGTAGATTTGTGTCCAATCTTACGGAAGAAAGTATCATAAAAATGAACTTTCTCAATGTGAACTTTCTTAGAGCATGGCACATTCGTCAATGAGAAACAAAATAAAGCAATGTGAACCCTGAATAGCGCTGGGTCATGTTGAAGACATTTTTGTTTTCTTTGACGCTCTTTCCACGTCAAACTCGACACGCCGTTATTGATATAATAACCTGAATTATATGACTTAGGTAAATGTTGTAAACGTCCTGCATACGCTATTAGAAACACTCTCCTGTTACATCTCAATATTGTCTCGATAATTAATACTTATATTTGGCAAGGCGAATGGGCATATTTATTTCTCAAGTACAATATTTTATTCTAACTGGTGTCTATTTCAAAACTACTTTAAACACGTTGACCCTTTCTTTTCACGTTTGTTGTCATGAGACACGTAGATTCTCTACACCGATTGAATATATTCTTTATTTCAGAGGTTAAAGTCCACGAGATTTTAAGTGGCTATAATTTAAAAATACTCGTCATATTGTATTGTTTTGGATAATTTTTTGGTTTTACAAAATTTAATATATCTGCACCATGTTTTAATCGACTTGTTCTATTTTATACTTTGTACTTTATTTCTGTACTTTTATGCCTAATATTTTATATTGGAAATTTTGTTAGCATCGTAAATCAAACTAGATGGCGATCCTATCCTTTATATTTATAACAGGGCTGTTACTAGTGCATTTTGTTAAATTTATCTTTTCGCACTCGTGTTTAAATCGACAATGGTACTCCAGCGCGTCCTTCCAGGAAAAAAAAAATAGGTGTGCCCCTTTCAACAGTAAGCCTCGTCACTGCTGGAACTTGTTTAAATTTCTAAAATTGCTTTTCTTCTCACAACTGCTTTTTCTCGAAAAGTATTTTCTGTACACTTCGTTTAGAAAAAGAAGTAACGTGATGCCATATGCCATGTAATTATACCGTTTTACATCATTTCAACTAATTCATGTAATATTTTTTTTTGTTCTGAGCAGGGGAGAATTTGCAAATATGTAACAATAAATTATAGACTCTGGATGATAATTAAGCTATCTGAAATATTTACAAACACGCCGTGTTGAGAGGATTTATAACCTTTACATATTCGGTACGGCTGCTTAGCCATGCAGGTGAGAGCTGCACATGCCGCCGAAGGGATTTTGCATGAGCTGATCTCAAACACACGCCACTCTTCAGGTTTCTATTCAGGGTGATCTTTTTCTTAACAACTTCTTAGTCACGGCCTACATAATAAATCCTGGATAGTTTACTGTGCAATAGCTTGGTTCCTTCAATGGCTTGAAACATCCTTCAGAAAATGATAACACATGCAGTCTATCGTTAATATGTGAACCTTGAATAGCGCTGGGTCATGTAGAAGACATCTTTGGTTTTTTTTGACGCTCTTTCCACGTCAAACTTGACACGCCGTTATTGATATTACAACCTGAATTATATGACTTAGATAAATGTTGTAAACGTCCTGCATACGCTATTAAAATCAGTATCCTGTTACATCTCCATATTGTCTCGATAGTTGATACTTATATTTGGCAAGGCGATTGGGCATTTATTGCTCAATTACAATATTTTATTCTAACTGGTGTCTATTTCAAAACTACTTTAAACACGTTGACCCTTTCCTTTCACGTTTGTTGTCATGAGACACGTAGATTCTCTACACCGATTGAATATATTCTTTTTTTCAGATGTTAAAGTCCACGAGATTTTAAGATGGCTATAATTTAAAAATACTCGTCATATTGCAGTGTTTGGGATTATTTTTTGGTTTTACACAATTTAATATATCTGCACCATATTTTAATCGACTTGTTCTATTTTATACTTTATACTTTATTTCTGTACTTTTATGCCTAATATTTTATATTGGAAATTTTGTTAGCATCGTAAATCAAACTAGATGGCGATCCTATCCTTTATATTTATAACAGGGCTGTTACTAGTGCATTTTGTTAAATTTATCTTTTCGCACTCGTGTTTAAATCGACAATGGTACTCCAGCGCGTCCTTCCAAGAAAAAAAAAATAGGTGTGCCCCTTTTAACAGTAAGCCTCGTCACTGCTGGAACTTGTTTAAATTTCTTAAATTGCTTTTCATATCACAACTGTTTTTCGCGAAAAGTATTTTCTGTACACTTCGTTTAGAAAAAGAAGTAACGTGATGCCATATGCCATGTAATTATACCGTTTAACATCATTTCAACTAATTCATGTAATATATTTTTTTGTTCTGAGCAGGGGAGAATCTGCAAATATGTAACAATAAATTATAGACTCTAGATGATAATTAAGCTATCTGAAATATTTACAAACACGCCGTGTTGAGAGGATTTATAACCTTTACATATCCGGTACGGCTGCGTAGCCATGCAGGTGAGAGCTGCACATGCTGCCGAAGGGATTTTGCATGAACTGAACTCAAACACACGCCACTCTTCAGGTTTCTATTCAGGGTGATCTTTTTCTTAACAACTTCTTAGTCACGGCCTACATAATAAATCCTGGATAGTTTACTGTGCAATAGCTTGGTTCCTTCAATGGCTTGAAACATCCTTCAGAAAATGATAACACATGCAGTCTCTCGTTAATATGTGAACCTTGAATAGCGCTGGGTCATGTAGAAGACATCTTTGGTTTTTTTGACGCTCTTTCCACGTCAAACTTGACACGCCGTTATTGATATTATAACCTGAATATGACTTAGGTAAATGTTGTAAACGTCCTGCATACGCTATTAGAATCAGTCTCCTGATACATATCCATATTGTCTCGATAGTTGATACTTATATTTGGCAAGACGATTGGGCATTTATTGCTCAATTACAATATTTTATTCTAACTGGTGTCTATTTCAAAACTACTTTAAACACGTTGACCCTTTCTTTTCACGTTTGTTGTCATGAGACACGTAGATTCTCTACACCAATTGAATATATTCTTTATTTCAGAGGTTAAAGTTCACGAGATTTTAAGATGGCTATAATTTAAAAATACTCGTCATATTGTAGTGTTTGGGATTATTTTTTGGTTTTACAAAATTTAATATATCTGCACCATGTTTTAATCGACTTGTTCTATTTTATACTTTATACTTTATTTCTGTACTTTTATGCCTAATATTTTATATTGGAAATTTTGTTAGCATCGTAAATCAAACTAGATGGCGATCCTATCCTTTATATTTATAACAGGGCTGTTACTAGTGCATTTTGTTAAATTTATCTTTTCGCACTCGTGTTTAAATCGACAATGGTACTCCAGCGCGTCCTTCCAAGAAAAAAAAAATAGGTGTGCCCTTTTCAATAGTACGCCTCGTCACTGCTGGAACTTGTTTAAATTTCTTAAATTGCTTTTCATATCACAACTGTTTTTTCGCGAAAAGTATTTTCTGTACATTTCGTTTAGAAAAAGAAGTAACTTGATGCCATATGCCATGTAATTATACCGTTTTACAACATTTCAACTAATTCATGTAATATTTTTTTTTGTTCTGAGCAGGGGAGAATTTGCAAATATGTAACAATAAATTATAGACTCTAGATGATAATTAAGCTATCTGAAATGCTTACAAACACGCCGTGTTGAGAGGATTTATAACCTTTACATATCCGGTACGGCTGCGTAGCCATGCAGGTGAGAACTACACATGCCGCCGAAGGGATTTTGCATGAGCTGAACTCAAAAACACGCCACTGTTCAGGTTTCTATTCAGGGTGATCTTTTTCTTAACAACTTCTTAGTCACGGCCTACATAATAAATCCTGGATAGTTTACTGTGCAATAGCTTGGTTCCTTCAATGGCTTGAAACATCCTTCAGAAAATGATAACACATGCAGTCTCTCGTTAATATGTGAACCTTGAATAGCGCTGGGTCATGTAGAAGACATCTTTGTTTGCTTTGACGCTCTTTCCACGTCAAACTTGACACGCCGTTATTGATATTATAACCTGAATTATATGACTTAGGTAAATGTTGTAAACGTCCTGCATACGCTATTAGAATCAGTCCCCTGTTACATCTCAATATTGTCTCGATAATTAATACTTATATTTGGCAAGGCGATTGGGCATTTATTGCTCAATTACAATATTTTATTCTAACTGGTGTCTATTTCAAAACTACTTTAAACAAGTTGACCCTTTCTTTTCACGTTTGTTGTCATGAGACACGTAGATTCTCTACACCGATTGAATATATTCTTTATTTCAGATGTTAAAGTCCACGAGATTTTAAGATGGCTATAATTTAAAAACACTCGTCATATTGTAGTGTTTTGGATAATTTTTTTGGTTTTACACAATTTAATATATCTGCACCATGTTTTAATCGACTTGTTCTATTTTATACTTTATACTTTATTTCTGTACTTTTATGCCTAATATTTTATATTGGAAATTTTGTTAGCATCGTAAATCAAACTAGATGGCGATCCTATCCTTTATATTTATAACAGGGCTGTTACTAGTGCATTTTGTTAAATTTATCTTTCGCATTCGTGTTTAAATCGACAATGGTAATCCCACGCGTCCTTCCAGGAAAATAAAAATAGGTGTGCCCCTTTCAACAGTAAGCCTCGTCACTACTGGAACTTGTTTAAATTTCTTAAATTGCTTTTCATATCACAACTGTTTTTTCGCGAAAAGTATTTTCTGTACACTTCGTTTAGAAAAAAAAGTAACGTGATGCCATATGCCATATAATTATATCGTTTTACATCATTTCAACTAATTCATGTAATATTTTTTTTATTCTGAGCAGGGGACAAATATTTCTATTGACGTAACATTTATGTTTTGTAATCTGATTGGGTTTTTGTATCAAAATCGTGTATTATCCTAAATATGATGTCTCTTTTAAAGATGACATACATACATATGTACGTACATATTTTCTCATAGGCAGGTCTAATCTTCGTATTCAACATTTTCTTTTCATGTTTAGGAACTCGTTATGTGGTGAAAACAATAATAAAAATAACATTTTATTTTTATTTTCATTATTTCGGCATCCACATATAGGTACATATCAAAGATAATAGTAATTACATACAAATCTAGGCTAGTAATAATGATTAAAACGTGTAGGACCTGAAGTTTTGATTTGAAATATCTTAAAGACATTAACCTCCAAGAGGTAAATAAGAAAACCTTTCCCAAAACAAAGATTGAAAACAAATGACGGATGAGTTAAAACATTTTTATTTCTGCATAATACGTGCATACATCAGTGATTACTGGCAAATATTATTAAGCATCGTGTACATATTCATTTGTGAGTAAATTTAACATCTTAAATTTTTATCCTCCCAGTGGAGCAAACAGTGCATTTTTTCTTTGTTCTCAAATAACTGAAGCATTGGCTTTTGTATACATCAAATGCGTATTGTTTAAAACCGTTGGCTGTTTTATTGTATTATATATTAATTTCATTTTAATTTCCTTCATTATCATAAAAGAGTTTACATTCTTTAACGAGATTTTTAAAAATTAGTATAATGCTGATTAATTTGAGTTAAATATATTTTATATTCATTCTCATAACAGTAAGTTATTTTCAGAGACAATCATATCTACAATAAGATACACATTCATAGACGTACTGCGAGCATCCCCACCACCACCAAGATATCTTTTTGCAAACCAAATTACAGCTTGTCTTATACACTTTACAGTAACTGCAACACCTTTTTCAGCCAGTCTCTTCTCGTATTCTGGAAAAAAACAGATTTAAGACATAATTTATTATAGCGAAAAGCTATTGTTTATTCAATTAATTTCTCGGTTATTCATTACAGTAGTTTGTTAACAATAACATTTTTATCGATGTTGTCTTGATTTAAAATGTAGGCCTATTTTCAACCAAAATAACCACTGCGTATTAGTTTTAAAGACCGGATTTAAAGAATTAGTCCGAAATATGAAAGTAGTCCTGTTTTGCTACAGAATAAATGATGTTTTGGCTGTTTTTAAGTTCATGATTTGTGGTCCCTCTTGAAACATGCTGAAATCTGTATGTATTTACGGTGAAATATACTTTCATCATATAATCTGTTGACAGTAATAGTATTACCACGTATTGTTGGTTAATTTCAAAGTAGTAGCTACCTGCAAGATGGTGTCTACCTGTTAATTAAGTTTCATCGTCCTTAACTGTTTTTCTGTGACAGCGACATAAGGATCATTACTGATGGTGTTGAAAAATAATGAGATAAATACACATAAATAAGTGGTACAAATATATAATTTATCTAAATTAGACGTTGTCATTCTGTAAGAAACGCACATTTACAAATGAATAGTGCTTAGTCTCGTATCTAATTTCACATTTAATCATAATTTTAAACGATTATTTATTTTAGAAGGCGTCCATATATATGTCATTTATTTCGCTTGATAGTTTTCACATAGGGACATGAGATAAATATTGTTTCATTTTAATGTAGTTTATTTCAAACGTGTAACACGTGATCAAATGGTAAATTGTATTGCCTGCACAAAGGATAAACCCCTACACAAAAATAGTATTCATTTTGTTTGAACCAAATTTTATTATTTATTTTTAATGACATTTGACAAACACCTCTAAATTCAACATGAAAATGAGGTCTAAAGTAGGACTAAAATATTTGACACTGCTAAAATGTGCAAGATATACATGTGACGTGTGTGTGAATCTCTCTCTCTCTCTCTCTCTCTCTCTCTCTCTCTCTCTCTCTTTCTCTCTCTCTCTCTCTCTCTCTCTCTCTCTCTCTCTGTTATAGATACTTTATTCTTAAGACGTATATAAAGCGCCATTACTGTAGACATGGTTTGTTTTCTATCTATCTATCTATCTATCTATCTATCTATCTATCTATCTATCTATCTATCTATCTATCTATCTATCTATCTATCTATCTATCTATCTATCTATTACTGTAGACAATGCGATAGACATGGTTTGTTTCATTAGCTACACTCTATATTCAACTAATTGCCAGTAGATTGGAGTGAACTCATCGATGCCAATATGTGAAGTTCATTTTAATCTAGATGAATTATAGAATCTATTTATCTTGACATATCACTGGTAATCTTTCAACACGATCCATACGCTAATAAAGGTGGAAATAATAACCTTACAGAATTCACCTATTGTAAAATTATTAAATCTGAAATAATAAACTAAATAACTGTATCTTCATGTGTTAGGAATATATTTGGCGATAATTGTGCATATATCTGAAATTCATTATTTATAATGCAAACACACTTCTTAAAAAATACAAGAGTAGCAAAATCTATATGATTCTTTAAAGTAATATACGTCTATTTCTGACGGGAGATCAGTCCCGGCCCTAGGGCAAGGTGAACGAGGCAACCGACAATGGCCCCGCTCTTTCAATCAATGTAATTTTTTGGCTTGGGGCCCGCGCTAATCGCTTGCTCATCCTAGGGCCTGGCCTGCGGGAGATATCCCCTCCCCGAAAATCTTGCACCTCATAATGCATGTATACATTTACTAGTCTGTATGTCTCTCTGTCTACTTATATTTATGTCTACTTGTCTGTATGTCAGATTGAAGAGTCTACGTCACTGATAGCTTTTATAAGTCTGTACTGCCAATATCACTCTTTATATAGCTGATAACGATAAGAATGCCTCAATATATCCCATTAGATTGAATAGACAATTATGAATGCTCAGTAAAGTCTTCTGATCTGATGCAGCATTTTTGGAATCGGTTTCGTACTCCTTAGAAAATAAGCAAGTGATCACGCATTCCTTATTAAATCATAAATACAAAATAAGTGACCAGCTTGATGTGAATTAGGTAAGCCTTGATGTCAAAGAGCATAAAACATGGAAACAAGCTATGTGAACACATAAGAACAATCGAACCTGATCAACAGAAGCTAGTGAAATCGTCCAAGCATGTATGGCATACCAATACTTTTTCAACCAATAAGGATTACAGTGCGATCACTAAAAATAACGTAGGCATCCATTGTCTGACTTCATTTTAATAGGATCCAATTCAGGAATCAGAACAATGCAATGGCTGTCTTTTAATTTATTTCAAAAACGTTATTAATTTTTAAATAATGCCAATTAGTCACTTTGATATTTCTTCTTTTCATAATTATTGTTTGTATTTATAACGATGTTGAGTCTATTTAAATTACAGCAATGAAACTCTAAATTAAAATAAGTATCTTTTTATTAATTAAGTATAAAGACTTACTTTAATTTTAGCGCTCCTCCAGATGCATTCCCTCGCTTAGCTTCATTATTATAAGTAAGATAGTATGTAAATGAGTTAAACGCAGAAATGTAACTTATGTCAGTAAAATATGAAATGTAGGTCACAGTAACCTTTCAATACTTGTGGTGTACCAATAGCTCAAGAAAAGGCAGAAAAAGCGTGAAATGTGGGTCAATTTAACTACTTTTATGAATTAGGTCATAGTATTAATCGAGATGAAAACCCGAACGTTCATGGCTTGAGTTATAACAGTATTCGCACAGTGTGTAAATGATGTAGGTGACCATGAGCTTAACGCTAAAACTTTACCTTAGTCAGTAAAATATAGGGCAATGTGACCTTCGTTTTGTTATAAAGTTGAAGTAATATACCTTATTCCGCACAGTATCGCACATGATATCTGCATTTGTAGCTTAATGAATTTAAATTAACCGTCTTAAAATGTGGCTAAAAGTTTTAAAAATTGTGTCAAACTGCATTCAACAACATTCGAATAAATATGAAATTCAAAACATGGTGCTGTTGTTGTTATGCTTTCTAGAGAATTTAAAAACTACTCCATGACGTAACAATGGTCATCTTTGCATTTCTCTTCTAAAAATATACAACTTGTTATTAAATTGCTCTACTTCAATTTGCATGCAATGCATGTTTTTAGTATTGCACTATCGTGTCCTTGTGAATTATAGTATCTGACGCCAGTGATTGCTTCCTTTAAATATCTAATCAGAGAAATCAAGCTTTGAAACTGTCTTTAAGTCATGGAGATAGGAATTAAGATACTTCAGAGATACTGAAGTATCTTTGATTTACAAAGAACATGTGTAGAACGTAAGAAAGGCATGTTCTAGAAAATTGTCACGAGGGGTTATTTCGTTGCATGCAATCGCTATCAAATGGCAGAGGTGAGGTCCTTGATAAATTAAATGTCGTGTGAGCCAGCATACAACAAAGTAACAACTACAACAACAGTAAAGATAATAATACTGCTGTTGCTAATACCGCCTATGTTGTTCCGTTTAGGATAGTTTAACCCGTTTATTTCTAGTCGATATTTTTAGTGATCGATTTTTTTTAAACATCTTGTTTTGAAAGGTTTCATGTAATTTTCTAGTCTGTGTGTATATGCAGATCATCATCAGCACCAGTCTCTTGATATAGTTTGTCGTCGAGGAGCTGTGCTTTTGAACATGTAAAACGTTCTCTGCACCGGCCTGACTCGATCATGTGCTATTTCCTGTGTCTCCACAACACGTTTCCTGGTCCATTCTGTATTGTTTTCAGTCTTAATATGCTTCGGCCACCCTGGACGCCTCCCTGCAGGATAGTTGTGAATAGAATGTTAGCTCTAGTGGAGTTGCCCTACCATTTGCGCTTTCTCATGTTTACGGTGGTTAGAAGGTCTTCATAATGACATATTTTGCTCTCGATGGTGTTATACACTTCTTCGTTTGTGATGTGGTGTTTGTAAGAGATGTCATGGGTGGTTCGGTAGCATCTCATTTCAAGTGCCGGGATCCTTTGTTGTAATTCAGCTGACAGGGTCCAGGCCTCACTTGAATACAACAATACTGAGATGACTAGTGCTCTCAATAGTCTAATTGTAGTTTTTAGAAAGATATTCCCGGATGGGTCTTAGCTTTGACATAGCTGCTGTTGTTTGTGCTAATAGTGACAACATTTCTGCTCATGATCCTCTTCGGTGATTATAGAACCAATATATTTGAACTGCCTCGCTGTTTCCAGTTCCTGTCCTCTGACTTTAATCTTGTATGAGATTTGTTTCCCAACATTTGTCATCAGGTTTGTCTTCTCAGCACTTATCTCCATGTCAAATCTGGACGATGTTCATCCAGGTTCTTCACTAATGTGACACGATCGTTTTCACTGCCTGCCAGCTCATCAATGTCATCTGCAAAGCGGAGATTGGTGAGGTTACGCCTTCCAATGCTCACTGTCTCGTAGTGGTTTTTCATGGCTTCGCTTATCGTGCACTCTTAGGTAAATGTTGAAAAGCGTGGGTGATATGAGACAGCCTTGAAGTACTCAGACTGTTGACTGGAACCAGTCCCACACAGAACGCTGGGGAATTACTGCACTGAAAGCCTTAGTGTATAAATTGTTGATGGTATTAGTCAACTTCTGACCCATTTGTACGTCTTCATTGTGGCCCACAATTCCTGATGCCAAATTCTGTCAAATGCCGTTTTGAAATCAATTAGCACATGATAGTGTTGCCAGTACTTAGACAAAGAAACCTGAGATTTCATATTTGTTCCATCATGCTTCTTCCGCTCCGGAACCCAGCTGGTTCTTCAGCAATTATTTCTTCTGCTTGTCGTTCCAGTCTGTTCAAGATGATATTCAGCATCTTTGTACTAGCTTGGCTGATCAAACTGATAGTTTTTTAATGTTAGCACAGCTGGTAATTGCCTTTATTGGGGAATGTTATAACCAGTGCATGGGTCTTTGTGTTGGCCATTCACCTGTCTCTGAGATCTTGCTGCAGATTTGTGTCAGTAGGTCTATAGCTGGTCCCCGCCCCCACTATTACTATGTCCAACTGGGATGTTGTCTAGTCCAGCTGCCTTCACATTCTTCACTGCTTTAAATGCTGACTCCACCTCTTCTTTGAGAATGTTGAGATCATCATCATTTGAGGAGTTTTGAACTTTAAGCACTTCTGGGTCTCCTGTAGCTTGATGGATGCAGAGTTCTTTGCAACACTCAGTCCTTCTTTCTGCAATGTCACTCGCTTCTGTGAGGCATTTTACATTTTCGTCTTGAATGGCACTGACTCTTGGTTGTTTTTGTCTGGTGAGGTCTTACACAATTTGGAACGTTCATTTGCTGTTTTTATTTATCAGACTGCTCCATGTTTCTGTGCAGTTTTTTTCCAATCGGTCTTCGTTTGCTTTCTTCAAGTTGTTTTCTAACATTCTTGTTTATTTTGTTTATTTCTCGGTATTCCGTTGTACGCCTGGAAGATGAAAATGACTGGAAACGTCTTTGATTCGACGATTGGAAAGAAGAGGTGGCTGACTATGCTAATATGTCGTGTGTGAATGATGAAATCAGTAAAGCAGGAACTTTGTTTTGAAATGTGAAATTCTTTTTTTACCATTAACAAAGTACTTTGCATGTACGAAATGTCTTATTTCTTGGAGAATGTCTCAGAATCTTCCAAATTCATCGAGAGTTATGTCCGTTCTCAGCGCTGAAAGAAAAGTCAGAATGTCAAAGCTGGTAGGCATTGTATATTCACCAATAATTTAACGGTTCGGAGGAGACGAAGAAAATTAAACTTTCATTTAAAGGAAAATGACATCATCGTATTGCCTGTATTATGTACATTCCTTAAAATGTATTTTACTAGGGTAAAGTGTATAGCACTCTACCTCTTCTTCGTCAACGTCTTCTTCTATCTGCCTTTAATTGTAGCCAAGCCATAAGGTGTTACCCCTACGTAGAATGTGTAGAAAAAAACTAGCATATTGCAAAGTTTACTGGATTTCTTCTAATAAGAATTGGATGTGGCCTATTAAGAAAACCTCTTCGTCCAGCAGTGGCTCTTGTCAAGTTTGTACGTCTTCCCTATAATCATCGTAGACGAATTCCTACAAGAGAAAGTGTTGGATTAGATTTACTTCGGCTTTTGGAACAATATTGTCTTCATTTAAAAGTTCATACCATTTTCGACTTTCAAAAATGTGTTGCAATAAAATAAACAGAGAAAAAAACAAGAACAACAGCAACAAAATCGAACAGAAACAACTAAACGACAGGCTTTATCCAATTTTGTTTAGCTAGCATTAGAATGTGATGAAATTGCGTACCAAAGCGACCGCCTCTACTGTACAAAAACAAATTATTAAAAAGAACACTTATATAAATAATTGATACGGTCTGTGACTATTGACTGATTGTCTTAAAGGGAACTGTTCAATCAGAGATGATACAGAAAAAGCGATTAGGACTACATTATCACGGTCTTAGCGAAATGAAAAGCTTACTATGTGACAAGAAAATATTACTCGTTCGACGAGAAATTTACTTCCCATGAACAATGGACCGTTCTTAAAAGTAGCTGCGCACTTGTTAGGATTGATTCATGTACCTCATTTAGAAAGAGTGTTAAGGTGTACAAAAAATAGACATCACATCTGTAACTCTGGATATTATCCACGGACATTTATTAATTTCACTTGATTATAAACAGTAGATGTAGCTTCACCGTTGATACAGATAACAGATGCTACATACATATCCCAGTTACAAGAGCAGTTACAACCGTTCATGAACGGAACAGATTTTGTAACACTGTAAAACTTGCGACTCTGGCACTCTAGGCAAATTATGCAACGTTTTGAGCTGGTTTACCTGAAAACATTAAAATAGATGGCTAGATCAACTCTGGAAGATTTTACGAAATAAAACGTAGCAGCTTTTCCAGAGACAAAATCAGATACGGCCAGGTGCCTCAAAGAAGTGAAAGAAACAACTGGTGTGCTAATCTCATAATGCTCGAAGAATGACAGCCTAAATTAACTTCTCCTACTTCGACGCTAGAACAAATGAAACATTGGTATAGTTGATGAGGCTGACACCTCTTCAGTAGATGATAAAATACAGTAGTAAAACAAACAATACAACCGAACTGCTGACTTTTATGGATACATCCTTTCATGTTCCAATTGCTGGTCGGACACGTCCTGCTCTTGGCTACTGAGGAATTCAAAACATATATCGTGCAGTCAAAATTGGTCTAATAGATCTACCTCAGCAAGATGCACGCCATTGATTACAAGTACATTCGACGTACACGCTACACAATTCAATTTGATCGAACTGTTCAGGAAGCCAAACGAAACTAGCTGGATTCGATGATCTATGGAAATCGAGTTTACAAACATTTGTATTGTGACATTGAAGTGTTAAAATCAGTTTGGTTATTTTTTTACCTCAGAAACGAATTCAGTGTTCATGCGATGTTTAAGATTCATCCTGAAACAAAGTGGTTGACACCATCTACT
The DNA here is from genome assembly GCA_030141615.1 of Unio pictorum. NCBI lineage: Eukaryota > Metazoa > Mollusca > Bivalvia > Unionida > Unionidae > Unio > Unio pictorum. The sequence goes on from JARLTB010000229.1 coordinate 2,247,295, forward strand.
ATGGTAAACAAGTCCACGTCACCGAATTTCTTGAGGAAGCTTTTGAAAAAGATTTTAAAAAAAAATAGAAACGACACGAAATTGTTTCGCCACTGAAAATTCTGAAAATAAAACCATTTAAATGGAACCTTCTCAAACATACTCTCATATAGATCAACCTATTACAACATCTAACAATCAATAGTGTCATCGCTGCAACAGAAGCACTCCAGAAGACGCTTCGCATCAATGGACAGTGAATGACTTTGATCCATTGTTTAGAACGTCGATCACCAGAAAAAAAAACAAGGGTTTAAACCAATGATTAAGTTTCGAATGTAAGCACAAAATGCACATTTGACAAATTCTATTTACCAAATTGAACAAAATAATTTGTTTCGTGACGTGATCATCCTGTCTATAAATTGGAAAATGTTTATCGAAGATATCTTAAAATAAATCTACACGCTCAAGTTTCAGCGAGTAACAAAGAATGTCTACAACGTGTAAGATATCGAATGCAATGGCGACAAAAGAATAAGTAAAGAGGAAACGCATCGTATCCATGATGTCAAAGTCCATCGGAAAGGATGTTCATCAGGACTAAAACTTAAACCGCAATATCTGTCAACAAGCCTCGATACGTACCACACTTTACCTCAACCATATCATATACCTGAAAACTTATATGTTCCTACTGCTTTATATATAATAAAATTGCAACCTTATAATAGTTTTTGAAGTATGTAATGAGTACTATGTTTTACAAACATCTTATAGCCACATTTTTGATCTATTAAAATTGTTGCTTTATATATTTCCATTTTTCTTCGTTTCCTTTATTTATACATCATTGCAATAAAAAAACGTTATTATAAAATGTATGCATCTCATGTTCTAAGAATGGTTTATTGAAAAATTATGAGTTGAAGTTTTGTAAGGGCAATAGCGCTGTGGAACCTCAATCGTGTGATGATAAATAGTCAATTCCACGTGTTACTTCCCTTGTTTTAACTTGAGACTTAAGAAATGTATAATATAAGAGAAAACTAAAATTAATTATATCGCAAACGAAATGAGAATCGTTTATAAATGCACATATTTCATTACTAGATGCAGAACATGATAATAATACAATTCAGTAAATACCATTTGATATAAGTATATTTTATTTAGTTTGAGTTTAAGAATGTGACTATTTCAGTCAATAAAATATTGATACTCTCAGTCAGATAGTATATGTGGTCATCTCCAAATCCGTCCCAGCTGGTCACCTATAGTTCTGTCTCAGCATATAGAACTAGCTAGAGCTTTATAAGGTACTCCTAACTAACTTTTCGAATACCAAGAGGCTTTATTGTTTTAATTTTTGAGAAAAATAATTCCTTACGAGGGTTTTCTATTTTTTTTGTTTTCCTTACATTGAAGTTTTCTGAAGATTAAGGTTTCTGGGTTTATATTGTCTTCCCTCCGAAATGAGTGATCCACGAACCTATAGCATAAAAAGGTCTTCGCTGTCAAGTCTGATATCAATTCTGGATCCAGGAACGCAGTAATTATATCCTGGAATATGTTTTCCTCCTAGGTATTTAGCCCATGGAGCCCCTGGTAATTTTGTCAACTTTGATGAATTGTCACCTGATTTTGCAGAAATAAATCTAAATTTTTTTGGTACCACATTGTGCACACTTACAGGCAACTGCTGATCTATTATTTGTGTTGTAATTGGTGTTACTTCGTTTGTGTTGGTTCCTTTTTGGATTCTGTCATTTTAAGTCATTCACTTTCCCCACCCCAACCAACACGATCATAATGTTCGTAATATCAGCTCATTCCACCTTTAATCGTATATTTCATCTATTTCAGCTGGTTTTCTGATTCTGTCATTGCAAGTAGAATGTACATGTTTTGTTGATTGCAATACTCCCGTCCACCTCTCGTGTGTGGGTAAGGTTTTCTACCTATTAATTTATTTATGAAAGTCGAATTTATATAAAAAAAACAATCACCGATACTAATCTTCTTATCATTAGGGTGACCTTTATATTAGGAAGATTTCTTATCGCAATGTGAACGAGGTCTATCTCTTCCGTATATAACGTTCGTGTGTCTCTGTGTGTGCGTATGCGTGTGTCTGTGTGTGTGTGTGCATATGTGGGGGGAGAGATTTGTGTGTGTGTGTGTGTGTGTGTGTGTGTGTGTGTGTGTGTGTGTGTGTGTGTGTTAAGATCAAATATATTTACATCCGAGTGAAAAAAATAATCTTTGTTTATTTCAAGGTGAAATTCTGACATTTGTAGATTCTAATAGATTATCATGTTTATTGACCTACTTCTTTTCAGCATATCTTTCACAATTTGAAAATACAAGAAATATTATCGAGATTAGAATAAGGAATTACCTTTGTACAGACATTCATTCTTTTCAACGTCGGGAGCCAGAATTAACTCTTAAAATTCCAAAGCTTTGCTGATTCTATGCACTCACGTATCGTCCGATCAGTACAGTTTGTGCGAAATATTCTAGCATGCAGTATCCGATCGATAGAGTTCTTGTGATATATTCTAGTATGCAATATCCGATCAGTACAGTTCATATTTTCTTATCTTCAGTATCCGATCGATTAAGTTCATGTCAGATACCTTGTGCAGTTTTCGATCAGAACCGTTCATGTGATATATTGTAGTATGCAGTATTCGATCAGTACAACTCATGTGATATATTCTAGTATGCAGTATCCGATTGCTACAGTTCATGTAATATATGGTAGTATGCCGTATCCTAAAAGTACACTTTATGTGATATATTCTAGTAGGCAGTTTCCTATTGGTACAGTTCATGTGATATATTCTAGTATGCAGTATCAGATTAGCAGAGTTTGTGCCATATATTCCAGTATGTACTATCCAATCGATAACATTCGTCTGATATATTATAGTATGTTTTATCTGATCAGCACAGTTCATGTGATCTATTCTCGTATGTAGCATCCGATCAATACAGTTCATGTGATATATCGTATGCAGCATTCGATCAGTACATTTCATGTGATATATTCTAGTATGCCGAATCCGATCAGTACAGTTCATGTGATATATTTTAGTATGCCGAATCCTATCAGTACAGTTCATGTGATATATTATAGTATGCCGAATCCTATCAGTACAGTTCATGTGATATATTATAGTATGCCGAATCCTATCAGTACAGTTCATGTGATATATTCTAGTATGCCGAATCATATCAGTACAGTTCATGTGATATAATATAATATGCAGTATCGGATCAGTACAGTTCCTGTGGTATATTCTAGTATGCATTATTCGTTCAGTACAGTTCATATAATGTATTCTAATCCGCAGTATCCGGTCAATACAGTTCGTGTGACAGATTTTACTATGGAGTATTTCTATATCCTAAAAGAAAGTAGAAATTGTTCATGGAACACGATACAGTGAACTAAACGCAAAACGAAGCTGGATAAAGTGACGGACAAGGTGACGCTAAATTCTCTATGTAGAGGCTGAAAAATGTTTAAACTTTGTCTCGGCTTAGTTTATTTTTGCATTTTACCTTTTTAAACATGACCAATTTTATTAATTTTAGCAAATAATTTATTTTCATTCTGAAACGGATCATCCCTGTCATTTATAAAACAAGTATGGCCACGTGCTGGTTATCTCCTCAAAAGGTCTTTTTCCTGTCCCTGTGAAGAATGCCTTGGTCAAAACGGACTAAAGATTGTTCAAGTCTCTACAAAGTCTCATTTTTGCATTTAGATTACACTTATTCAAACTGTGTTAATTATTTCTTGATTTGTTTAAGCATTCATAAGTATAGCATATGTTTCTAAGCAGAACGTATGTATGTTCAATTAAGTTATTTCATATAATCCTGTAACATTACTTCACGTGTCAGTATCGTAATGATACAATGTGAACGTGATATAAATATAAAACTATAATATAAAGTCTATATTAATTTAATTGAAAAGTGAAATCCATAAAATCTAATGACGCTGGATAAAGCAATAGGCACTATTAGAGTAAAAACAAATTAAATCAAAGGAAATTTAAATCAAATACTTGACATCCAGTTTGACAATTGAGCTACTGGTTTCCTCCAGCTTTTGGACATCCTTAGACAAGTCGTGTGTAAAGAATGAAAATAAAGATACTTATCAACACGAAATGATACATAGTTATGAAGGAAACTGAATTGCAGCTACGAGTAAGAACTTATCGATTGATTGTCGTTGAGTGCACTGCAACTGTCTAGGCCTTATTGTCGATCCGAGCAAGGTATACTTATCTCTACATATTTTATTTACAAGAATGTTATCAGTGTCTCAGTTGTTTAACTTACATCAAATAAAAATCAAACAAAAATACTTTTTGTTAAATATGAACATAAACAATAATTATAAATGGTTCATGAGAATATTTTGATTGTGTATGTAGTATGATTCTTACACAAGCTCAAACCGGTCTGGTTTGGTTTTATGTTCATACGCTGGCAGGTTGCCAATATCTCATACTTGTAATATGTTAGTCACGGTTTAACATTTCTGTCTATTAAATCATTATAATAGCGTACTGGAAATCCTATTCTTAAACGTTCCATATGTAGATGACATTATGGGCTCCTAAGTTAAATTTAATTTTAACTTTGAGGATTGTTATAGGCGGTTTTGGTACTCAATCATGTATGGGGTCAAATGGGAATATATCATGTGAAAAATTATGGGGTCAATACGTCGTGTTTCTTGACCAAGACAAAGTAACCAAAAGTAGTTTTTACGTTACACGATGGGACAGAATCTGAGACAAACCCTTCCATCTTCCAGAACTCTTATCATGAACCCCACACAGAATTTAGAAACTACACTAGACTTTATACTGTTGGATCAAAGGATGAGGAAAATGCTACTGCATCCTTCCTTAGTGGCAACGACATTAAAAATGTTTTTTGCCAAATGATGTTTTCATTGTTTCAACCGAAATAAGAGCAATAGACCTTGCTCTGAAATTTATTGAAAAGAACAGTATTTTGAACAGCATTATCTTCTGTGACTCATTATCAGTGCTTCAGTCACTACACCATAGAAAACTGAAAAAAGCCCCTTTATTTATCAATCTCCTCGACAAAAATACTGAGATGAGTACCTCCTGCAATATAGTATAATATTGCTTACCTAGCCATATAGATATTAAAAGTAATGAAGAAGCAGATCGCGCTGCTAAAATGGCTCTATCATAAGAACCGTCTGATTTTAAAATACCGTTAACTGATTTTAAACCCCGCATCAGAGAGTCCCTAACCCAGATGTGGCAGGCATCGTGGAATGCTGCAGTGAATAACAAACTTCACGCGATCAAATCAACCCTAGGATAATGGACTCCTTCCTACAGAACCATTCGTAGGTAGGAGGTAGTCATTGTAAGAATAAGAACTGGTCATACGTACATAACCCACTCCCACATCCTCTAAGGTAAAGATCCGCCAGAGTGCGTATCTTGCATTGAACTATTCACAGTTAAGTTCTTCACGACAGAGTTTTTCGACCTGCAAACAATGCGCGATAAATATCATAATTTGCATGACAAGTCGGAACCTTTTGCTATTATAAACTGCACTTGTATTTTAGATTTCCTGAAAAAAATAAACCTTTATTTTTAAATAAACATTGTATACCATAACCTTGTGAATTTCTATCTAATTTAAATACCCACCTTATTTCAACATCTTTTCTTCCGTTCTCATTAACATACAACATTGACATCGCCAGTTCATTGGGAAGCTTCCGATTCTACTATTACCAACATCTGACCCTTTTACTTTGAACTATTTGGTTTTTGATATCGCAGATCGATATTAAACCTTTTAACCATTTTCAAACCAGATTCAATCTATTGTATAGCGCTAAATAGCCCAAAGGTGCTGCTGCTCCGCTAAAATACAAACAAACCACGATATTGCAAGATGACTATAACTTATAAATACCCGAAATATCGTAGTGCTTGGGATATGTCGTTGGTTTTAACATAATTTCATATATCAATACCAGTTGTTTTACTGGATTTGCTCTTTTTGATACACGATACATTTCTTATCTTTTCTGTCCTAATAATCTATATCTGAAATCTGGAAGGATCGATTATCTCCATCAAGGTCTTCTGTTCAGTCATACCGAGTTACGTCTATAATTCCAAGGTCATCAGATAAAGGTTGCTCATTGTAGCTCTAACTCTCATCACACAAAAGTATTTCTTTCTTAGCTGTAGCTTGATTCATCTTCACAGCCTGCATAATAAGCGTGTTTCTTGCTACCTATGATTCCATGAACATGACTTCTGAGTAATTGGTGGGTTTGTTACATCTACAAGAAATTCACGCGTGACAAGAACCAAGAAACAAGAGAAAATAGTCTTGCAGTATTTGATTGTTTATCTAGCATTACGTCATCATACAAACTAAATTATCAACGAATCCATCAAGATCCTCGACAGATGGTGCTTCATCAATATCGTTTATAAAATCAATAATATAATTACCGCTCAGCAATCGTGCGTTTTCATTATATTCCTTAAGTATTTCGTAGCATCTCTGATCATCTACAAATGGTGCAACTAAATACAATTTATTCCATTTCAACCATCTCATTACCAGATTAAGTAATAGCTGTGTTTTACCGGATCAAGACGGGCCTATTAGTATCATTCTGATCGAATTTGGTAACGCTGGATGATGTTTTACCTGTTCTCCTTTTCGTGTCGCAGAAAAATCAATTAATCCATGGTATAATATTATATCATGGATTTATACTGTTTACGCTGTAAGGTTTAAACCCCAACTACTGATTTATCTACGGTTACAACAAACAATAAAAGAATAGCATACAGTGAAAAATGTTCCGTATGTGCAGAAAGAAATTGTCCTTTTTACCAAAAAGAACCGGTGGTGACATTGCAACAATAATGTCGAGATTTCCAGGAACTCCGTGGGCTAAATATCCCGAAGACAACTATTACAAGTTGATCCTGGCAAAGAATTTCTTAGTGCAGTATCATCATTAATGAAGCTACATAACATAAAATACGACGAAGACATACTGAAATTCATCCTGATTTTCGCAAATTTTTCATCTTGGTACAAGTGCAAGCTCATGTGACAACCGGTGTAAAAAGCTATACTTGATTATTATAGCGTTCCAAGACAGCTCTTTATATTATGAAGGGTCTTTGGGATATCCACAAATAACAATAAATATAAAGTTCGATTAGAGCTGAAAACATCGTAAACTAATTGGATAAATGTTTTTTTTCGTAATACTTTTACAACGAAGAGTCTGCGCAAGTGTCCAAAGCTAAAGTAATATAACTTCTGTACGGTTTGTAAGCTTCCACTTTGCATAATGTGAAATATCATAAATTATTATTACAAAGAGAACTTAAACATAGTGGGCATGACAGTTGTTGTTCATATAGATCCACTAAACTTAACAACTTGCTTGCGCTGTCTCATACTTTGGTCTCGGGAAGGATCGCCTTTGTAGGTGTTGCAACTGTGGTAAAAGCAGGTGTCGTTGTCATCTGCTGTCGAATAAAATGCATCTAGTATTTTATATTTTTTAATAAATCAAATAAAGAAATACAGTCGTTGGTAGACATCGTTGTCAGCAACAAAGTGAAAGTGACAGAGAGAATGAGACATCGTAGTCGAGAAGAGCACCAGAGGGAGCGAACCCTACACACATTTGCAGGCTTCGATTCGGTAATCCGAGGCTTCCACACAAATGCTTAATAAAAGCGTCTATTTTAGCAGGAGAGAGGGGTTAACCCTACAAACATTTTGCAAGCTTCGATTCGGTAATCCGAGGCTTCCACAAAAATGCTTAATAAAAGCGTCTATTTTAACAGCAGAGGGTGAATCCTACAAACTTTTTATAGACGTCGTTTTGGCAAACTAAGGCTTTAACAAAAATGCTTAATATAAGCCTCCATTCAGTAAAAGAAGACGCCATTGTCGTTGGCGTTCACCCTCGTTTGCTGCTATGGGGTTAACAATTTTTTTACGATGAAAATTCCTTTGAAAATGCAAGTGAAAATCCATAGGATTTTCTATTTACGATGAAAATCCTTTCAGGCTTATTTCACAAACAGACTAATTTGCAAAACTTCACTTCGAAGATCAATCAAATTATTAGATTGGTCAGTCATTTTGAAATTAATTCTCGTTAAAGAATTGTTATGACATCGCATAAAGACTGGATTAGCTGGGTCTTCAATAATTAGAAATCCTGGAGGAGCCGTTGGTGCAAATGAGTATGAAATATATCCCTGCTGAGCCTGATTTGATTGTTCAAGATTTATTTGATAGCTTCCTTCAATAACATCACATACTAAATTTAGTGCTATCACCGAGGATATATTAACGTTGTTCGGAGCGATATGTCTACCGCATCCGTTTGGGTCATTATTATGTTTGAGGACTATTATTTGTTGTTGTGGTATTTTGTTCCAATCGTCGTGGATTTTTTTTTTAACCCAATATCGATGGCATCACTGAGAGATTTGTTTAGTTCTGGTACGTTATATCCTGGAAATTTAAACGCGGGAATATCTTCAACGTTTATATTATGCTTCGCTGCGAATTCTGTTCCTGATTTAGGATGACTGACACTTAATATCATTTGAATAACTTTCAAATTATATGTTTTCATGTCATCGATGATTTTGTTACACGTTTCTACGACACTGATAAATTCATCTCGGGTGAGAGTACCGAATTTAAGAGGTGTTAACAACAATGAAAATCATTATTCATCGGTGTAACATTTTTAGTGATTTCATCTACGTTGACTTTGAAATAAGGTTCTCACCCTCCTTCACGGATAATACTATAGTGATGAACCTCCATGTAATAACTCTTTACTTCATTGACGGGTTTTATCCTGTCGGTGATATAATCAGATTTTTGTGGTTCAGGTGGTATAACAATTTCTCGTCTAGGTGGTAATTTGGGCCATCCTAACACAGATCTTATAGAACTCTGATAAATATCTACAACATACCTGGGAGAAGTAATCTCGATCACAGATGATAGCGTTGGTAACGAGACAACGTTCCAGTCTGGGGTTCCGTCTGGTTTATTTTTCCACGCGAACACCAAAGAATTATTTGGTTGTTGACCACCAAATGCTACCGATCTGATATTAGGCCAACTATGATATATTCGTAGTTTTGCCAGCGCTATCTCTTTCACGGGAATCGGAGTCGGGAAATTTACGCTGAATTCAGGTCGCGTTGAAGTTATTGATATCATGCTTGTTTTCACCGGTGTTGTATTTTCTACTATTTGTTGAAGCAGTTCTTGCGATGACATTATTATTATTATCCCGCTCTAATTTCAACATCGTTGACTTGTACAATTGAGCCATTGCTGAAAACTCGCTATTTGATATTGTTGTATCATCCAACAACGATGATATCATCGAGGATAATTGCGAGTATGCGGCAGATGCAACATGAAATTTAATTACATAATCGTGCAGTTTACTCTGGCTACACGATGATAATTTTTTTGTGACCCCGGTTAATATACCCGCGATTGTAGCCACCGCGGAAATAGCGATTGGAACTACCACCGGAGCAATCATTGTAACCGAAGATAGTATTATTCCAGCAGCAGTGATTACTCCTGACACAGAGTACACGTTAAAATCAACCACGGTTATTCTTCGTCGGTAGCTGAGTTTAGTTTGAAATTCTCTGACCTGATCATAGCGATACAGTTGTGATGTTGTCATTTTATTTTTAATTCGCAAATAAATCCAATTGAAATTCGCCTGCAAATTCATTTCAATTCAGTTATTTGCTCAGATCTGCTACGAATTCCACATATCATACTATTGGCGATCTAACTATATAATCCTCTGCTGCAATTATATCCAATCGTTCGGTTATACCCTTGTCGATGATCGTTGATATTATATTGCTATTCACGGTTATACCAACCACCATAATGTTAAATCGATCCGGTGAAATTAACGTCAATCTGCAGATACCCTTGACAAGCGCGGTGATGGTTATCATGTTATTATTGCCTTTAATCCAATCCATTGAACCCCATTTAATCGTGTACACAATATTGTTAATATTCTTCTCATGAGGAATTTTTATTTTTTCAATGACGCTTATCAGCCTCGCTGCATCATCTTTCATTGAATCGTTGAATGTTTTTAGTTCATCGATGGATTTTTTAATCTCGGGAAGAGTTGTTTCAATTTTATCGAATGCGGTTCCAATAAATTTATCTATGATGTTTTTACGAAATATTGAAAACTGTTTCACGTGTTTTTCATATTCGGATTGAAGTGTTGCAAACTCCAATATATAATCTTTTATCGCGCTGAGCTTCGGTGTGGTTTGACGTGGAACGCCAAAGAAGTTATTTACCGGAGTTTCGATGCTGTCAATGATATCTTGTTGAAGTTGATTAAATTTAATTATATGATCATCATATTTATTGTTAAATGTTTTTAATGAATTCGTAACAGATATGTGATTGTTATCGAGTGATAAAATTTTATCTGTAATTGTTGAAATAATTACACCCGGTTTGAGTTTACCCTGATCGGAAATAAGCGCGATAGTATCCTCTGTTGCGTCTCGTCATTTAACTAAAATATCATCAAGAGAGACATTACTAGTTTTCAATTGACCCTGACGATCCTGAACTACAACTATTTCACCGGGATCAACACTTGCTAAGTTCAATGTTTCAGCTATTTTATCCTCGATTAGTTTTTTAACGCCCTTGATTTCAACTCCACCAGTATCGGGTTTTTTCAGCGCTGATAAAGGTCGTACCCAAATATCAATCATTGTTATCATAGAAATCTTTTCTCTGTTTAAATCCAGCGACTGCTAGTATACTCATTCACAACTATATGAGGTGGTTTTGGGTGTACATTGCTTTGCAATTTAATCTTCGATTCCCGTGAAATAGCATCAAGTACATTTAATACTTCATTGCCACATATGGGTGGGTCAATCATCATTTGTGTTGGTAACGTGGAATACCAACGGGGTTTTTTAATTTATTTATATAACGCTTAAACTCCTTCGGAGGCGCTAACCCATATGAGTCACAAGAAAAATAATCCCACGTGAATCAATCGCGTATGCAACACAGTGGGTTCCAGGTCCGGTACTGTTATCTAGACTAATAATACCCGTTTCAACATCGTTGGGTTGTACCGGTAACTGATCTTTCATAAAGACCTCTCTGCAGTTTTGAATCGAAAGCTTTTTAGCAGCATTGAGTAAATCAAAATTCGACATTGGTGAAAAGCTTGCTTTTCCAACCATAGGTTCCACAACTAGTAAACCGTTCCGGTAATTCTTAAACCCGATCCTTTGTACCACGTGTGTGGAGTTCCTGGTAGTCTTAGACCCTTTCCCTTTTTTTCATACCCACCACCTGTTGTTTACTTTAGTGCCATTCCTGCCGCGGTACCAACGGCTCCTAACGCTGTCGCTTTAGCTACCACTGGGGCCGCTGAGGCAATCAACCCTGGAATCAACGCTTACAGTGGGAATATAACATCATGTATTTAATCGCGGCAGCAGAAAAAGTAATCTGGACACCTTTTTTTGCTACAAGCGCGTCATTGAAATGTTTCACTTGACGAGTTGTCAGCGATAATTTATTTGCACCGCCATTCATTTGATTAGGTTTGAACGTTATTGTGGTTACACATCGCTTAGCTGCTTCGGATTGTAATTTTTTAACTGTCCATGTGTCAACGTGACATTGATATCACTATACGACATTATACAAACACAGATTGATCTAATTGTTACATATTTTCCACCGGTGCATCAATGATTCTCATTCGTCCACGAACACCTTCAAGTAGCATTGATTTATCACTGAGAATGACAGCAACCGCTCTATATTCAGGGATAGCACCACGAAGCACACGAGCTTGGAAGTGTATATCAACGACGGATTGTCTTGTTAAATCAAGATGTTCCAACGAAAAATAATAAATCGGATAAAGAGTAATAAAATCCAACTGTGATATTTTTAGACCAGTGTCGACATTTTGATCACGTCCCATATATGACAACAGGCGATGATAAACTCGTGCAATATGGTTTTCACCGTAATTAAGTTGTATATCCTCGGATGGTTCTTGTTGTCCGTTTATTCTCAGCGAGACGTCAGTGACACCTCATCGATCAAATATCATATGGCTGAAGAGTTGATTGCCAGTTCTCGCCGTATCCTGTAACGCAATAAATATCTGACGCGGAGCTGAAACACCTTGTGACGATGCCAGGTTCCACGTAAATATACCGTTGGTCGTTGATTGTATAACATCTGTACTCGTTGTTAGCCAACTCAGCAATGATTTTCCTCCTTGATCCATAAATGATAGTAACCGCGATTCTGTTACCATTGACGGAGTCACCACTGGCATCCAAAGTGATAGTTTTGTTAAAATGACTTTACCGGCATCAGCATTTGGATTTGCAGCATCTGCTGAAATCCTCGAATTTGCATCATTGTAAGTACCCTTTCGCACAACCGCTATAGTATGCTTCTCTCGACAGATAACTTTTTGGACGTTTCTACAGAATCCAAATATGTGATGCAGTGGAATCGCGCATGAAAATGATCTGCGCGCTACTTCCAACATTGACATACATGTTGCAGCTCCTAGATTTAAAGTAGGATCATTGTTTATAATCATATTCTCAGCATCAGCAAAATTCTGTGGTCGTCCTACAACAAATGGATTTTTTCCAGCGGTATTTTTAATATGTTTTGCAAACATCATAGAAGGAACGGCCGATCTTGTATAATCGTCAGAATATCTCGCTAGTCCTATTATTGTTGTTGCTACATCAACATCACGTTATATCGACTCAATTTCCTTTCCGTCAATGAGATATCTTGCACTCTCAAATAACGCCATGATACCATTATTGACAAAACCGACTTGAGTACCGGCTGGATATGGTGTATCATCTGCTTGTAGAAGTTCACCTTCTACTTCAATGAATGCATCACAAGGCAAAAAGTATTTACTGGTATCATGAACTTGAAGTTCAATTCGTGATCCAAGATCAGGATGCACTGCGTGATAAGAATAAAATTGATAATCACGTACAGAATCATCTTTAAGTACTGGGGCATTCATATCAAATGCGCTATCAGGTACCCGTTTGAACATTTTTTATTATATATCCGCTGGTCTAAATTTGAAGCGGAAATGGAAATTGCTTTGCAATGGAAAATCTTTGATTTTCAACAGAGTAATTTCAAAATGGAAATTGTAAAACAATTTCAAAGTTGATTTTCTCTAAATGAATTCCAGGGGTTTTTACCCTGACAAAAACATCCAAATCAGTCAAACAATCATAAAAAAACACCCAAAAATCAACAAAAATCAGTGAAAATTACAGAATAAAATTTATTATAATAATTATTTTTTTGAAATTCGAAGAAATGCGAATAATAAATTGCAAAGCAATTTTCACCGACGTCTTTGACGTTTGTTTAAGCCACTTCCCGCTATCATATTTGCGGTTATGTTATCTTGGGCGTTAGTCATCAATGACTGTAGTTTTTCATCTACTGCGTTATTTATTATTTTACTAACACTTGCAGGAATAACCGCAGTAGATGGTAATGGCGATGGTTTTATTAACAGATATCAGCTTGCTTCATTAATTATTTCCGGTGAGTTATTTCCTGCCCGTTTTCCTCCTACGAGTACTTCTAATCGTGCTATATCACCAAGAACATTACCAGGACAATGAAAATTCATATGTGAAAATCCTACGGATTTTCCATTCCTTGATATCCCACTCCCAAACGTCTCCGGGGGAGTAAGATCCTCTTCAGTGATATCAGTTGCACCCTGACGTTGTCTTCGTGTTTGTCTCTTTGTTGGTGTTTGACGTTTGACGTTTTCGTGTTTGACGTTCTTCTATTTGTTGTTGTTGTTGTTGTTCTATTTCTCTCCTCTTATAATCATCGATTCCCCTTTGAAAAGCTTTATATCCAAACTCGCTCTTATTCAAACGACCAATATTTTTGTTTGTTTTATACAACCAATCATACCAATCATTACTTGATATTTTATCACCCTTGTTCTCATTCACTAAAAACTCCTTTCTTGAATGATAGCTTTGAGCAGCAAAATAACCAAAGGCCTGATAATCCTTTTCTTTGAATAATTCAAAGTTTCGTATTAGTGTTTTAGCCTCATCGGTAAGTTTATCCCCCAGAGAGACACAGGGAGAGACACTTGTTTTTTTTTTCACCAGGAGGATGTTTTGTTAACACGCTGATGATTGTGTGGTTTGTTCTGCTATTTTTTCTAACACATCGAGAAGAGGTCTCTCTGTTCTTGTCCCCTCTTTAGGGATATCTCCGTATACAGCTCGTTCAGTGGCTGATTTCACATCCTCAGTTGCACTAACTATCGGTTTAAAAAGTTGCTTTGTATCAGTAGAAAAATCAGTCTGAAGGAGTTGTCGTTGCTGTAATTTTTCCCGTACACTGTCACGGAGTGGGAGGAGTTTATTTAATAGCTTCAATCGCTCTTTCGCGTTTCGTTTGGTTAATGATTGTCCTACCATATTGAAAGAGTATCACTATTGTTGAATTGAAACTCAAAGAGTTTCCATCGAAGATTTTCCAAGCAATTTCAATTAAAACTCAAACTGTAATTTCCGCTGTGCAATTTCAACAAGGATTTTCAATAAAAATTTTTTTACTATGTTTTACAATTCTCTGGTATGTCATTGTTAGTATAGATTTCTCACCGCGTTTGTTTCACTAGACTCACCTAGGCGCGTTGTGAATGGGCCTATTCATCGCGTTACCTGTACACGGTTATACAAGAGGTTCTCTAGGGGTAGGACTCAGCTTTCTCAATTAGAGCTTTTATCTGTTTCGCCATGGAATTAATAAGTTTTTTTTTGTTAATATTCGTCCCCTAATTGTTTTCTAACAGCTTATACGACCGTACATAGTGGTACAAACACACTAACGTCTTCATGATAAACTAAACTCTCACGGATAGAGTTCTGTATCCGCTTGACTAGACAATATTGTTTCGAAAGTGTATATTTCTTATTTATTTGTGCAAAATTTATGTGTTCAAAGTCGGGTAATATTTGATTAGAATCCATACCCGATGATAGTCGAATTTTTTTATTTTTCAATTTATTTATTTCATTTATAATACAGTCGATATTTTCAGAATTCATTATTGAATATATTATATATTCATTACGTATTTTTAATTGAAAACGCTAGCGTTTTTTAAAATAAAAATAAATTCTGGAAGTGCTAGGGTGTTGGTCATCTTAGCACGTCCAGAAGTATTATGCGATTATAGGTAATAGGTATATACAATGGATGAATAAGACAGCACAAACCCGTTTGGAACCCCTTTGGTGTATTTATACATCAAACGGCGCCCAGGGGTTACAAATATTGATTATGGTATATACAATGCAATGGATGAATATACTTAATTAAGGACAGCACAATACCGTATATAGGGCATACAAATATACTTAATTAAGGACAGCACATTCAACCCATTTGGCAACGCTTTAGGTGTTGGTCATCTAAAGCGCCCAGAGGTTACATATACACGCGAAGCGTATTCCCCTATGAGTAGAGTCTAACTCGTCAAATAACGGGTTTGACCTACAAGAGGATACGTTTGGAGAAAAGACAGTACAACACGTATAACTTAATTAAGGACGGCACACGTTACGAGTATAATGGATATATGCAATGAATGATGGAATGAATAGACGGCACAACAAGGGATTATAGGGTGATTATGGTATGTACAATGACAATGGATGAATAGGATGGTATGTACAATCATATGGATATATACAATGAATGATAGAATGAATAGACGGCACAACAAGGGATAATAGGGTGATTATGATATGTACAATGAGAATGGATGGCGGGGGCGGGTCTACATTCATAATACGTCAATCATTACAACCTATATGAAAATCTTAGGTTGTATGAATACAAAAACAAGTACCCATACACCAGATAGTGTATAGGCTGTAATGATCACGTATTGATTTTCGACACACTTAAAACCCCCAATAGTATAGAGAAGCGAGGTCGTAGATAAGCTACTCAATACAAGGAAGTCAAACACAGAGGTGTGTGATTTTATTCTTTTTCTGATTATTGACAGCGCTGAATTAACAGTTAATACTTAAAAAAAAAATTAAAAGCGCGAATACAACTGTTTGTAAACACTTCGTGTTCAATTTTTTTCCCTACAAAACAGATAATTAGTTATATCCTGTTGAGATTTATGACAATTATAACAGCCAATCAAAAATTACCAAAGAAACAGTGACAGTGTTTCAACGATAACTCTGTCATTGGTGACTTGTCACACGCCGATATACCAAGATGAGTTATCTCCGCTAATGCTATAGTTAGAGATATGAAAACTTAATCCTGTTATTGAACCGTTTTTGAAAACGAGGACTTATAAATTCCCTCGGCTACTCTTCGTACGGGGGGGGGGGGCAAATATAAAAATATTCTCCAGCCTTTTTCATAGACCGAAATACTTTTTCCTCGTTATTTTCAGTATTAAACGATCTTACGGGTTTGGCTTTTTTCGAGTATAGTCCAGTTTTCCCTCGTTTGGTATTCTCTCTCTGTGTAATAGCTTGAAGGTTGTTAAATTTGTTATTCCTAGGATCGGAATCAATGTGATCTTTACCAAAACCATCCTTGATCAATCCATTAAAAACCTCAAATATGAATCTGTGACAATAATAATTCTTCTTCCCAACAGTAAATCAAATACCCGACACCATTATCCCACCCAACATGGGTTTTAAAACTGCAGTGTCTAACAACACCATCACGAGAAGCTTCATAGTTTGCAATAACAGGATGTTGTTGAAATTCTTGGCTCATTATATACAATACTTTTATTTATCTAATTCGTTAATTGGCTGAATTATAACATTGGAAAATCTCTCTATGTAGTCTTGGTCAGTTTCTATAACCCTGTCATTGGCAGAGTCAACGTCGGGGTTTTTGATTCTATTTTGTCATAATAACGCTTCAACTCTCTATACCGCTTACCACCACAACCGAGACACAACTGTGATTTGCCTCTAACCTCTACCCCACAATGGAGGCACGGGAGAGGACCTTTCGAACCGTTTCTCACGCTTTGCATATGATACCCGCATAATTCATTTCTGCATGATTTGTTACACGGGGTCGTTGATCCAATCATAAGCCATTTGCAATGATTCATTATTATAATATATTTTTCTATTTAAATACTTGTTTTAATTATAATATGAAGGAATTCAAAAGATTATCGAAAATTACGCCTTGGAAAAATGTTTAATTCAATCTCGATAGAGTCTCTGATACACCAAAATATCTAATCAGTGACCTAATCATGTTGGGTAAAATCAGATATTGTTTAAATGAATTCAAGCGTGATGGGGCATCTCACTGCTGGTCAACCTTTCACGTTGATGGAGTTGTTGATGCTAACATGCATGATGAAACAGCCGCCGAGATAATTTCACATCTTGACCGGAAAAGGTATTTTTTTAGAGTAAAATTCATCATCCGTTCAGACACGGGAAATTGGATTATCAGGGATAAATACGACCCAATCTTGAAAGATAAAAGAGCCGTCGTTGTGAGTCAAGACTCTAACCCAGGAATTCTGGTTGGAATTGGCAAGCCATACTACGAGAGATCCTATCCTGTAACAGCAGTTGTTTACGGGATATATCCGTTAATTGATAAACCCGATATTGCAGAACTAGCACCAATGAAATATTCTAGTTCACTGAATTGTGTAGCAGAAAGAATAACAGAACATTTCATGAATTCATCCCGGGGAAATAAATTGACTGATCAGCGACGTAAAAAAATAACACTTTGGGGGTTAACAGTGAAATGGCGTTGGGCAACGATTCAAGATATAGCTAAATTGGAATCGTTGTTAAGATTTCCAATATCAGTAGCAACAATAACCGGAGAGGTATTATACACAGCGAAATATAGAAAAATAGAGCTCCAATTGAAATTATTGACCATAACAAACACGCGTGGACAACCGCGGTAACGGTATTTCTACGAGAACGAACCGTGAAATATTTACCCGAGGAAGTAGATTTCCATGAGACAAAATTATTTGATGCTATTCATGCGATAAGTCAAAATGATCCAGTATCAGTGTGGCTACTTCGCAGCGCTGAAGATGACGAGTGTAGATTCGATCAATTTGTAAAACCAAACGGAGAAATATATCGCAAAGAACGGTTACATAACAACATGAAGAAACTAGCTTGTGAATTTTCAATGAAACCCGGAAAGTTTTCTGACAACGAACAACTGCTAACAAACTGTTTTACACTACCATCAGTTGCAGCTCACTTCGCTAGAACGAAGAATGCATGGAGGCTAACACGAAAAGAATTTCTATCAGATGTCAGATTAAGTTGTCTCGAATACGGTCATGGTGGACTATGGAATACAAAGTATAATCCCGGAACCACAATTATTTCCGTTGATATGGTTGCGTGTTACCCCGGGAGTTTTCCCGGGTACGGAGAATGCGAGAAACATTTCAAGCGATTTGGGCACCCAACTCATGAGATGACTCGTGTTGCGATTAATGGGCCACTGCCTGATTTTGATTTAACCGGAATCGCTCGTGTGGTATCATTTGAATTAGCTACAGGACTTCATCCTTGTAGTTATATTTGGATTGGTTGACACATGTCTGAAAAACATTGGATGCCAATAGTGCTATTACGATTTATGATTGATTGTGGTATGCTAACGTCGTTGATTGTCAGCGAAGCAATTATATCAAATCGCGCGCAGACTGAAGTCTGGTTACCAGAATCTAATTTAAATAGTATAATTAGCGAATACCGAGAGCATTTTCCAAATCACAACAAAGAAGATATCATAAAATGGTCTAAAGAGATATTTGAGAGTAGAGACAGACAAGCAAAAGATCTCGGACGAAGAATAATTGGTAAATTTACACAAGGTGGTAAACACGACAACAGCAGATGTTCTTCACGGTTAATTATGGACAACGCCGAATACGACTTTATAATCGCGGATGTAACGAGTAAAGGTACATATGTAAATTGCAAGGACGCTTTCTTATCTGATTGAACTAAATTAGGTACAATTGTTTCTTACAACGACGGATACACTCATCAATATACACATTTGAGGTCCTTTATGATGGCTTATGCTTATATTAATTTATTCTCGATGATAAATAGATTTCCTGACACTGCTGTTAGAGTCGCCACTGATTCATTTTACATAGACGCGACATATAGCAGCACAGTAGCTGAATTTGTAAACGCTGACGATAGTTGGGGGTGTTGGAGAATTAAGCGAGAAATGCTGCGTGATTATTCCAAGTCAGCAGACGTTACCATTCAAGACAATTATTTGAAAAATAAAAAAATATCAGAGATGTCTAATGCAGTGTCAATATCTGACCCAATAGTTAGATACAAAACAGTTTATTTAAACGGTTGTGGTGGAAGCGGGAAGACAACTCGTGCGATTGAATTATATCGTGGCAGAGATATGATTGTGCTAACACCGACCCACAGATTAGCACGAGAGATGATCCAGCTAGGGTATATCGCTTGTACATATCATAGTTTCTTTAGATGGAAAGGCAACGAATGGAGCCCTGAACGAATGGGTGAAAAATATATTCCTGTTGTCGTAATCTGGGATGATGTGTGTAGAGTATCCTTAGATGTTTTACAAAAATTTCTCGAGTGGTTGTTACAATCGAATACGAACGTCATCATGGTCAACCACGTCCATTTGTCGGTTTATCTCCACATGATTGGCTAAAGGATTTTGTTGATTATTATGAAGAAATTAACACTAATCATAGAGCACTTGATGAACAATTACGAGAGTTCAAAGCGCTGATTAGATTACAGCCGGATAGAATCCAATGTAAAATAGCACGTAAAATAATTTCGGAAACTCCATTAGAAGAATTTTGGGAAACATGGAAACCAACCGATTTGATAGTGGCAAGTAGAAAGATAGTCAGAGACACACTTCAGATGAAGTTATTTGACTTGCATGAAGAAAAATTCCCAACATTGTTAGTACCGTTATGTTATAGACCAAAGGATACACGGCGACAAAACATCGAAGTTGATATTCCAGGCCTGACAACGAAGCAAATTCTCGTGCTAAATGATATTGTGCTGGTTGATATCAACGTCGTCGAAGATGCATTGCGCGCTGATAAATCCCCATGGGTGCTAGGTTATGCAGCGACAATACACTCTACACAATGGTTGACAATATCAGATACTGTTATTTGGATTATAGACAATCGCATCGAATGGTCGAATTTAGTCTACCTTGCGGTGTCTAGAGTGCGAAAAAAAATCAACTTCGAAGAGTTGTCCTGACTGATAATGACACTACAATCAGCGCCGATGATATCATCGAGGATATAATCAGAAA
Source organism: Unio pictorum (assembly GCA_030141615.1). Lineage (NCBI taxonomy): Eukaryota > Metazoa > Mollusca > Bivalvia > Unionida > Unionidae > Unio > Unio pictorum. The sequence goes on from JARLTB010000229.1 coordinate 2,267,866, forward strand.
AAAACTCTCCGGTTATAAACAACAGGATAAAAAAATAACAGAGAATTTAATATTGATGCTGAATTAATTATTACGCTGAAACAACAACAGAATAATCACTGTGCGAGCTGCAATTGTATAATGCGTTGGGGTTGGTCGAATAAAGATCCTCGCCAATTTACCGTAGACAGAAAGAATAACCCCATTGGCCATACTAGCGATAACGTGATGCTAACTTGTCTTGAATGCAACAGACGCCGGGGTGCCAGCACCCTGGGTGCTAGTTACGACCACGCGGTGGTAATTGAGTATCCTCAGGTATCACTTGCAGTTGCTCACGAGTAAACCCGCGCTGAGGAGCAGTTGAATCCAATCTATATATTGCTGGTCTACCCATAGATCGTGTTATGTTAGATATTGTATGTACAGTAACACTCCAAATAGGATCAGTAGCTCTTTTTTTACCACCTTCGAGCTCTCCTGGTTCGTATAAATACGTAACAGTGACATTACCAAGAATTGGTTCTTTGAAATCTTTTTTGTGAAATTCGAAGAATTTCCATTTTTGGTTTAGACTCTTTTTTAATCGCGTTGTTAGGTTTCATGTTGATAGTTCGAGTAATCTCATTATTGAGAGCGGTAATCACAGCTGGTAATCTCTTAACCCATTCACGGGATCGTTTATCCTGGATGAATTCTTTCGCGTATTGATATCCAAATAACCGCTCAGCAAGCGTCCGATTAAATCGTTCAACAATTGCTTGATCGCGATGTAGTGCAGTATGCCCTCGTCTAATAGTGACATTATGATGTTTCATTGTTGATAACACTACACCCTGAAATTCCTTGCCAGGATCAACTTGTAATAAATTTGGCCAGATAAATCCTTTCAAATGCAGAAATCACTTCAGTTGATGATTTTGTCTTTAATGGCTCTGCCTGTTTGTATCGACTCGCAACATCAACTACAGTTAACGCGTATTTATAGCCGTTGTCATGTGGCAGAAAAAATATATCTGCCTGATGATTTTCATTAGGGACAGTCACATCAAAATGCGAGTAGTTAACTTTTTTAGGCGGTGGTAGATAAATTTGCCATATCGCCTGTTTAGATAACCAATCTGCAGTGGTATATTTCACCGATTCTGCACTAGCGCGTTTACCGATTGCTGCTGTACCCCTCCAGTATCCTCTCGGAAAATAATAAATATATTCCATGTTGTTATTAATTACCAGCACCTAACATCAACTTACCTTTCATCGCCGATTTTATTAATCATGAAGTCAATTTTTCTTTGAAAGATTTATCAGTGATTGAATTCAACGCGTGAATTAATTTTACATCTGCGAGATGTCTAACTTGAAGATTGCTGCTTTTATAAGCAGCATCATGAGCATGACACGCCTTGTCAATAGCGTTTATTGGATATTCACCCGGTTTGGGTTGGTTTTGATCATCGAGTCTGATATCGAGTCTTGTTTCCGGTCCACAATAACTATACCCTGGAAGATGTTTTTCTCCTGGATACTTTGCCCATGGTGTTCCTGGGAGTTTCACTAACTTGGCTGCAATATCACCTCCTCGTTTTTTTTTTAAAGCCTTGGTTTCACCACCTTTGGTTTCACCAAGGGAAATAAATTTAAATTTCTTTGTACCACATTGAAAGCATTTACCAGAGAGCGGTGATCGATTATTTTTCGTTGTAATCGTCGTCAAGTTATATGTGACAGTACGCGCCTTACATTTCACACAATATAGATCCATAATTTAATTATAACAGCATAAGAGTAATTGATTATTCAGCTACAAGACGACGGCAACCAATTAAACATCACGCGATGTTACCAAATGCTATTTTCGCAATTATAATCGGACCATCTGGAAGTGGTAAAACACAATTACTACTTAATTTAATAACGAGGTGGATGAAATGGAATAAGTTGTATTTGATTGCTCCAAGCGTAGATGATCAGCGATGCCATGAAGTGTTAAAGGATTTTAGCGGGAAAGCAAAATTGAAAATCGATGATGATATTATTGAGTTTATAACTGATATCGAAGAAGCACCGAGCACTGATGATTTCGACGGAAGTAGTAACAATATAGTCGTATATGATGATATCATGTTAGACAATCAAAAGAATCCCGCTAGGATATTTTCCAGAGGCAGACATAAAAACACTGATGTGATATATGTTACTCAACGATACACGCAAATACCAAAAGTGATCAGAGATAACTGCAATATGCTGTGTATATTTAATGGAGTTGACACACATACGTTAAGAAATATTTGGCAAACTTGGTGCGGTGGCGATATCGATCAAAACCAATTTAGAAATTTCTTTAGCCGCTCTCAATCAATCTCACATGGATTTGTCACGATAAATTTATCAGACCCCCGGACGAGATATCATGTCGGATTTGATCATATATTCAGTTAACGTAGAACTGAAAGTTCCAATGATAATTCATAGCTGCAAACGAGGGTGAACGCCAACGACAATGGCGTCTTTTTTTTTACTGAATGGAGGCTTATATTAAGCATTTTTGTGGAAGCCTTAGTTTGCCGAAACGACGTCTATAAAAAGTTTGTAGGATTCACCCTCTGCTGCTAAAATAGACGTTTTTATTAACACTGCTTGAAAAGATATCTTTACTAGCACTTAAAAGATAAAGAAAGACCAACTTTGCTTGACATTTACTTAACTTTAATACAAATTTTAAGAAAAAGTTAAAGGTATTAAAGATGATATTTACAAGCAATTTTAGGGTCCTAAAATGTAAATAAATGGCCCACTTTTCCAATGAACAAAAGGTGCATGAAAGAATAACTTTTAGTTTGTAAAGAAGTAGTAAATTGTTCCATTAAGTAATTAAAGGGAACAATTCCATTTCCTAAAAGGTAACATAAAGACCAAATTTAAGTTGTTAAATCTCATTAAAGTTTAACATTACATGTCTTTACATTAATTAAAGATATCTTTACTAGCACTTAAAAGATAAAGAAAGACAAACTTTGCTTGACCTTTACATAACTTTAATACAAATTTTAAGAAAAATTTAAAGGTATTAAAGATGATATTTACAAGCAATTTTAGGGTCCTAAAATGTAAATAAATGGCCCACTTTTCCAATGAACAAAAGGTGCATGAAAGAATAACTTAGTTTGTAAAGAAGTAGTAAATTGTTCCATTAAGTAATTAAAGGGAACAATTCCATTTCCTGAAAGGTAACATAAAGACCAAATTTAAGTTGTAAAATCTCATTAAAGTTTAACATTACATGTCTTTACATTAATTAAAGATATCTTTACTAGCACTTAAAAGATAAAGAAAGACGAACTTTGCTTGACCTTTACCTAACTTTAATACAAATTTTAAGAAAAAGTTAAAGGTGTTAAAGATAATATCTACAAGCAATTTTAGGGTCCTAAAATGTAAATAAATGACCCACTTTTCCAATGAACAAAAGGTGCATGAAAGAATAACTTTTAGTTTGTAAAGAAGTAGTAAATTGTTCCATTAAGTAATTAAAGGGAACCAAACATGAAGAATTTACAAATCAGGAAAACTTCATGTCGATGGAGATGTCTGTTCACTGCTGTAACCTTGGTTAACAGTTTTACTGCATACTAATATGGGTTTATGTGGCAGGTAAATGTAAAAAGAATAAATGTAAAGAACAAACTAATAAAACAACCAGCTATGACCATCATCCTTTATTACAATATTAATTTGCTCATTAATTCAACAATGACATGTACAATGGAAAACAAGATATACAATCACAACCTCCATTTATCTGACAATTGCCTTATATTTAATATACTTCAAATGTATGACTGATTAAACTTAATGCATGCATTTATTAATTTATTCAACAATTGCCTTAATAAAAAAAATTAAATTCAGTAGCTTGTCTCAGATAAACAAGACGAGACACTACATGTTTAATGAAATTTATATTACAGTAAAACCTGTCTTGAAAGACCACTGCTATGTGAGACCACCAATCTTGAAAGACCACACTCTCAATGCACAAATTTATTTATTATATAGCACTGTAATCTGCTAGGAGAGACCACCTGTCTTGAAAGGTCTAAATGTTTTGGCAAAAAAAGTGGTCTTTCAAGGCAGTTTCTACTGTACTATGTAAAATTATGTAGCCATATACAATTTTCAAATGTGAAAAAGTGCAGCAGGTCCCTTACCAACATACTAAAATATGAGAGCAGTAAACTAAGACTTTTTGTAATTATGCAAACAAGAATTTCAGAAAACATGTAGCTAATATACTTCTTTCCCAATGATAGAAATTAACTTTGTTGTGCTGTCTAAAGCTTTATTATGTGTTAAAAACTTCGACAAAATGTAAATACATTTCCAAACATTAGTTATCATAAAAACAAAATGTCATGCCAAGGTAATCTCAGCTTCAAATATCGCCAGGCCATTTCGGTCGGGTTGTGAAATAGGTCTTTGTCAAACTGACAGAAAAGGCAGAGGATGTTTCTAATTGCACACATGCCAACCCCTGACGAGGAAAAAGCGTAATCCAAGTAGTCAAAAAGCAGAATCGAAGCAGAAAAAGCATAATCCATATATAACATGCTAAAATTTCAATACACAATGATTTATTTGTCCCTCGAGTCTTTTAACATCCCTTACTGTTTCAAGTTTTCATATGTAGCAATTTTAGCTTTACACGCATCGACTAGAAGCCATCATAAGACTATTAGTGCAAAATAATAAAATTCTTTCCACACAGCCTGAAATAAATGTCACGTGATGCTGCACTCTCGTCTTAATATTTTGAGGATTCTGTTATTATTGGTTTCATAATTTTTTTTGTGTGCCTTTTCTTAATTAATCTGGGAAATTTTTGAAAAGAAATATTTTATTTTTGCTCACATTAATGCAAACTTAAATAAAATATACTTTTTAGCTCCAAATATCTTTAGACTGGTTCTGCAGCAAAAATGAATTAGAATCTGCACATAAAGAATAAATTTAGAAAATCAGTCTGCTCTCTCCTCACTAAGCATACAGATGCTATAAATAGAATTTGAGATCAACAGTAGAACTAGGTTAAAATTAGAACATGATACTGTTAGGAAAGTGCACACAAGTCCACGGTCAAGCGTACTCTTATATTGTAGTTACATAAAAGTTTTCTAAACTACGGACTGTGGGATTAATGGAATGTAATAAAAATAAGAAAACAAATAATTCATTTTTTGGAAGGTGGATATACAGAAAAAAATGTAATCCATATACATTTAAGCACAATGCGAAATAGTTCATGTATGCTATTGCATCAAACATGTGCTCTTCTGGCCTTTCTTAGTAAACAATAAGAACTGAGCACATGACACACAGGAAGGAAATATTGGACAATAAATATTTGGATAGGATTCCTAGTCCTGGAGTATCCACTTAGACTCCTCTGGGACATCAGGGGTGTCTTTGTCCTTTTCACGCCCCGCGTTCTTTTCAGCAGAAGCCTCTTGCTCCTTGTTGAACATATATCCAAATATTTATTGTCCAATATTTCCTTCACTTTTTGGAAGGTATCTGATTCCCATGAAGGAGGTTGGGAAATCAGCCCACCATCTGCCCCTTCTTCGTCCGAACTCATGTAGATTTTGTCCAGGACCTTCCTTACTTTGGTTTTCTTTTTCAGACTCCACGTTTCCTTTTTGTCCAAAGCAGTGAGTCTTCTTTTGGATTTCTGTTAAATTATAAATAAGAAAAAAAGTTGTTATATTGCACTTATTTACTATATGTATATACACACACACATATATACACAGACACATGCAGGTCTCTTCTACTTTAACACTAGCCATGACAGACATAAAAGTGTAATGCCTAAGAGGTGAGTTTCCCTCATCATGATGTGCATTATACATAGTACTTCTAAAAAATAATAATAATAGTTATAATGAGGACTTTAAAACACTAGACAACAACTATAACATAACAAAATTAAAAACATATAATGGTATGATTACAAAAAACAAACACCATGAAATTATATTAAAAAAAAACAAAAAACATTGCTGGACCCCGGTTGTCCATATGACTTCATTTTCAAAGTGGGAATAATGAGTATACGATTGTCAGAAGTGGAGCATATGTATCCTGATGGTGTGTATACATGGTCGAGTCAGATAGGCATGTTGGACTGGAGTCCGCCAGTGAAACATAGCACAAAGAATGAATTTTGTGTTTGATTCTGGCTCGAAATAGAAGTAGTCCGCTAGCCTGAGGCTAGCAGATTTTCAGTTGGACTAGTAACTTTCATACTGTTATAAGTCCGATGGGTTAGTAAGTTTTGGTTATCAATAGTCAGCAATTGTTTATGCCATTCCCTAATACAGAATTGACTTAGCAGATGATCTGTAGAATTAAAGCAGTGGCCATTGTAAACACAGTCATAAAATATTAGCATGAGAAGATGAAGCCAATTTCTGCCTCATAAAGGTGCATATCTATAACAAGAATCCATTTGATTCATTGCATTTCACTTAACAGTGCAAATTATGTTCCCATTATTAACAACAGAAGTTTGATAATGGATCCTAATTAATCTGATAACGAATTAAATGAAGTAAAAAAAAAATGATGTGATTTGACACTTTATACCCTCGACCACAGTAACAAACTACAAAGCGGTATACCACACAAAAGAACACGGCAAAAAGTATTTTTTTAAAAATTAGTTCATAAGGTTATTTTTTTATTTCTTGCTACCCAAATGCTTCAACAGTCACACACAGAAAACTACATATTTCCATTGAAATAATTATAAGAATTAGATCAATTTATTACGATGACATTATTGACATCCTTTCCATACAACTACTTTTTTATGATGACAAGAATAGTTTTTTTTAATTATTTTCCATTACAAGAATGAACAAATAATTGGATATTGAACTTTAAAATTGAATTTGTAAATGTATATGAATGCTGTGTGACATTGTTTTGTGAACAGGACTAGTAAAGATTTGGCAGGAAATTTATGCTAAAATTAAGCTCTGCATATACATACATACATACATACATAAGGTTATTTTTTTATTTCTTGCTACCCAATTTGAGAATTTGAGAATCTTTTATCAACCACCGCATTGGCTGTTGCTTAGTTGTGTATGAAATTAAGAGAATATATATCGGATATTATTAGAGCAACGATTGTATTCGGAATGCATTCAAGACAAACACAAAGTAGATACGATGGCTTCATTACTCAGGAATCAGTAATTATAATATTGACACTTATGAGCTGTAATTTTTCAACAATAAACAAAGATCAAAGTTCTCAGTAGGCCCAGCAATTGGTTCATATTTCCGACATTTATTTTGGCACAAAATTAGAAGAAATTTGATAATACCTTTTCTACACGTTCTTTTTCGCACTGTTTAGACGAATATGAGAATGATAATTAAACTCTTGACATATTTTTTTTTCATACTTAAATTATTTTATTTTTTTGGTCTTTGAGAATAATACCTGTAATAAATTACTCGAAATTTCGGGAGCCATGCTACGACCGGGTTATATACGAATTTGTGTTATAACGGGGCGGGTTATAGCGGGGTCCCACTGTAATAATCTAATAATGCAGGCAAATTTTTAATTCATCAACTGTATCACCTCTTTCTTCCTCTCATATCGCATCTGGCGTACTTTGTGCTCATCTAATTTGTTTTTTGTCTTTCTTGTTTCAGTCTCCTTTTGGGTGGTGTAATATCTTGTCATAGCAGCTGTGTGAAAAATAAAATATACATTATAGCGAAGTATTCTCAATGTCTAGGTACACTGTATAAACATTATGAATAGTTTAAAATTTTTATACGTTTAACAGTGTCATTGGCCCCAAACAGTAAGGCAGATGCATGCCACACAGAACATTGGGATTTGATTCCCATGATAGCAACATTTTATTTTACATTTTTTGTATTGCAATCTGTTTACTTTTAATGCAAACTTAATGACAGTTTTAATTTTTCAATGAAAAGCACTTTTAAGTTGACTTACAAGCTGAAATTAAATCTGAGGCAGATGCAAATTTCATACCTTTTAGAACCACGCAATCTACAGTGGGATAAATTCCTTGTACATAATTTTTCATAAAGTCAGTCAGCTTCTCATTGGACTGATCACTAAATCTGAAGAAGAAAAAAAAGGTCATTCTTTTCCAACATTTGTAGTCTAATTGTATTACCCATTCATACATAAAAATGCACATCATTGTTGGATGGGGTGTATCAATATGGTATTGTATCCATGAATAAACAATAGATGTCCCTGCTGTTCATGATTATCCTTGTTTAGTTGTCATGTCTTTATTGGAAAGTATACAAATATGGAAAATGTATATATGGATTCTGAAATTTCAAGAACTTTCAGCACACACACTACAATGTGGCCTGTCAAAAGAGCAAGACATAAAAGTACAAAAATGTAGTCTGGTAATCAGATATAATGTGGTTTATGAGTTTAATGGCATTTTCAAACAAATGATAGACTATACATGGTGGCCAGTATAACTTCTGGAGGAATAATCTGGAAAAGAAATAAAAATCTGAAGAACCATTCACCCACAAGAAGCTACTGGCAAGCTTTCTCACACACATACATTGGTAGAGCCTAAAACTCAAACCCACAAAAGGTGAGATACCAGTAATCATTACAGGTGAACACCTTATATCACTCATCCACCTGTGGCCCTCTAATCTGATTTAAATATGGAATACATATATTTACAACATATATTGAATTTCCTTTGACTACGTTCAGTAATTTTGACCCATTTGTGCTAACAAGGTTTCTATGGAAAATTTCAAGTAAAACAACGTACTTAAAAAATGATTGTATTTAGTTATATGACCTGAAAATTGAATTAGGTCATCTTCAAATGCAAATCAAACATTTCTCTGTTAAACAGCTTTTACGCAATAATGCTCAATAGCTTAAAATCGAGTCCGTCTGCAGTAGCAGTACATGTATATAAAAAATATGTTACAGATATTTTTCTTATAAAAACTAATGTAATTAACAAAGTAGCACAGGTCCTGCAATACAACGGAAGGAAACTGGTACAACAGCTACATGTAAATTTCTGAAATGGAATGGAAATTAGTGGACATTCTAAATGCAATGCTATATCCTAATCATGTTTGAACAATTTGCCTCAAGCATATTTACCTCTTTTTGTCAAACTGCCATGCCAGACCCCTGTCAAGTCCACTGGCATATGCCTCGTAGACTGCATTCTAAAAAATAATTCAAAATTGAGATACAGTATAAGGAACTCTTATGGCTTGCTATTACAAATTCCAAACTACTATTTATAGCATGTTCAACCTGAGATAACCAGCATCTTTTAAATTTTGCCTTTTCCCAGTTATTACTTTGCGACCAGATTTTACTACTACATTAACAATACAAGTATGTCAGATTTTAATATAATATGTCAAATATTCAGGCTGTCCTAGCTAGATCTGATGCTGTACAGAATTGTTCATTTTTACTTGATATGTTTCATCCCAACTCGCTTGAATGTGAGTGACAGAAGCTAGTCATATTCTGCACTGACTGTGTATTATATAGGGTTGAAACAGTACACCTGTGCCATGTATCAATACGATTGACAATATGATACATATAGGTTAAAAATTTAAACAATAAGACAAATGACTAATAATTATTCATGCCTGCTGCTGAAGATTAAAATAACTTTAAAATTAAAGTTACATATTGTTTTGTATCAATGCTTCATCTCTTGTATAGATATGGCAAAGGTATCAATGCATGGATATATCGATGAATTATGTCACCCATAGTAGTATACACACCCTGATCTGTAATGGGACTTTAATTGGCTCCTTCATGTTTGCATCTCTCTCTTCTAATTTAGTCTTCAGACTTCTAATTTCTCTCTCATTCTTTTTGATGGCCCTTAAAATTTCCTTCTGGTTTTGAAGAATCTCCTTCAAAAGTCCCTTCTCACTTTTATCTTGAAAACAGAAGAAATAAGAGAATTACATAGCAGCTTCCTTAAAACAAATGCATCAAAAAACAACATGCAAAAGAATATGGGGCATAATGAGACATCTACATATTCATATATATCCAGCCTTTTCTCACTACATCATTGTCCACAGGATCAATAAATTAAAACAATGGAATTGATTGTCATACTGGCCTTATATAAAGCATTAAGGGACATTGTTAGAGGGACACATATTTGCGAGGAAGTGGTGTACATCAAATGTTGTATGGAAAGACAGTCATATAGAGGATTTTAAATATCTCATTTTATCATGTTTACTATTAATGTCCCCACACATACCTCAACAAATTGGGACAACTGTAAAAAACAACTATTGTAATGTCTTAATTTCTTAAAAATAGCTTTCCTAGTGACTTTTTAGATATCTGAAACAAACTTAAAAAAGCAAACTTTAAATCTTAGTTCAGAAATAATTGTTCACTTTAATATTAGCAAGTGATTTTGTTTCAAAATTCCTTTTCTTTGGGAATGGGTTTATCATCTAACAAAAATCTGACGGGAAAAAGAAAGATAAACTGATTTGGACCAAAATTGTGGAATTTTTAAATATTGTATGGGTTAATTAGTAAATCAAAATTATGACATCATTAAATTTGATTAAATTTCTTAATGCTCTGTTACCTTTGGCAAGTACATGTACAGTTGTGCTACATGCAGATATCCTTGGTGCAGTCAATGATGTACTAAGCTTCAGCGACTGATTGTGACTAGAGTTTGTCTGAAAAGATCATGAGTCGATGGAAAAATAAGATGATAAAGTTACTCTACAACTGACACCTTTATTAAATCTGACATAAGACAGAAATTTATTTTTACTGGTAGCATTAAATTTTACAACCAATAACATTAGCTCTGAGGAGCTATTGCTCCAGCAAGAAATCAAGCACAGAGACAGTAACAGGCCTAGGGGTGCTTTAGAAAAAAGAAAATACATTATATCACACACAGACATTTCCATACACATGATTCATCTTTATAGAAAAAATTTAAACAGACATTAAATCATAACATACAAAAAGAATACATGTATACACAGCATTCTCATTATCAACCGGCCACCAGCTAATTTAATTTATTCCTTTTTTAAAATTAAAAGTACATGGCATTGGCTCTCTTGTCAACTACAAAAGGGCACCTTGTTATTGAGTCAGTTTGCTGTCCAAGTGGAAAAACATTTTTACTTTTTCCTTACGGTGAAAATCGTTATTGAACAATCTGATATGTTTAAGACATAAAAATGTGAAAATTACATATGAAAATGATAAAAATGAAAACTAAATACAGAATGGAATGTCAATGAAAGGGGGTCATCAGTGGGCAATTCAACAAAATATACTATCCTACCTCATCCAAATCGACATCAGACTCCGACGAATCAGTTGACAAGAGTCTTGCTCGGGAATAACTCGTTGCCCTTGCAGTTTCAGCTTCTGGTCTTTTGTATTTAAATTCAACGTCCGATTGAAGAGACTGGCTCATGTAAAGGTGCATATCGTCATCACTCAGATCATCAGACATTCTTTTTTTTAATGGCGAGGCTGTTTGAAATGGCGGTTGAAATCTGCGCCAAAACACCTTACTAATTACACGACGAGGATTGATTGGCTGGATTACATTCACGTGCTGTAGATGCTGAGCTGCGCATGAGTCAGTTATCGCCTTGCTGGATTCCGCTCGAGTCAGTGATAACATACGCTTCGCATCACGATTAATGTTTGTTTACAACCTTGTTGCCAAAAAAAAAACAAAAAACAACAGAACATAGTTCAACATTCTGATGCTGCATGCAACATAGCCAGGTAAGTAGCCTTATACAAATATAATATTCTCAGTTTCAAGGAGTGGGAGTGAGACTCGGAAAATGTTAGCTGATTAGGCCCAAATTACGGAATTATTTACACCGAATTCCAAGCTGATTCGGACCATTTTAAAGATAGATTTCATGGATGTAAAAGTGATATTTACATTTGTTTTAAATATATTTCTCATTATTTGCCAGGTATCCTGGCCATTTAGTACGTACACAAGGAAGGGGAGTGGGTTAACGCAGATGCGTAAGGGTGTGTGTGTGTGCGTGTGTGTATACTGATAATGTACGTACGCATAGGAACAGGTGTGTGTGAAACCTCGATAATAATAGGTCTAATACGTAACCTGCTTGACTGCAGTCAGCATTTGAATTTTAGCGGATACTAGACTAACTTTTTTAAGTTGCGCATTTTATTTATTTGCTGCAGCCAGACATTCGACGACGGTGTAGTATCTATTTTATCAAACATGTTAATATTGTTAATACTTGATCGTTTTTGTGTGGATTAAATATTGATCATTCTTTATAATTCTAGATCTGGGGTGGGTGGGTGGTCAAGCGTTATGTTTTCAAACTTTCGACCTAAAATTTTATTAACAACATCTGTATGGCTTAGTGAGGAGACAGCAGACAGGTTTTCTAAATTTAATCTTTATGCACATGTTCTTTGTTCTAATTAATATTTATTGCAGAACCATTCTAAAAGTATTAGGCACTAATATTTTATATTTTATCTTAGTCAATACGTATATATGAGAGCAAAAATATCTTCTTAAAAAAGTTCAGATGGATTTGAAAAGGGCAAAAACAACAACAACAACAAAAAAAAAACAGTTCTCTAAATATGATGACAGATATGCAGCATCACATGACATCTCTTTCAAACTGGAAAGAATGTTAATATTTGGTGTTAAAAGTCTTATGATGGATTCTAGTCGATGTGTGTGTAAAGCTAATAGTACTACATATGAGAACTTCAAACAGTAAAGGAGAAGATGGGCAAATATATTTTTTAAAAAATTTTTTTAGCATGTTATATTTGGATTACTCTTTTTCTGCCTGGATTGTGCATTTTGACCACTTGCATTACACCTTTTCTTCGTCAGGGGTTGGCATTTACGCATATGATTTTGTGAGACCTTTTCAACATACATCAATTTGGTTGGCATTTATTTATAGATATTCATATGACCTAACTACATTGTGAGGACATTATAGCTTATTCTCAGTATTGTATGCTTGTATACCTGTTTTAGAAACCCAGATTTGAAGCTTCAAATTTGATGTAAATTTTTGTGTTAAAATGGATGCCGCTTTACGTTAATATTATCGTAAAGGTTCAGTAACGAATATATGTTACTAAAACTTTATGATAATATTAACATAAGGTGGCATCCATTTTAACAAAGCTATAGCTGCCAGTGAAATTTGTTCTGACATAACTGTGAGAACATTGATAAATGCACAGAATATAATACTCTATGATTGAAATCAACACTCCATTAAATCTTGAAAGACATTAAATCAGTTTTGTTTAAACATGGGTTCCATTGGGGGGGGGGCATTGACATTCTTCTGGTTGCTTTTCTCTAATAGAACATACCATGTCAGATTTGGTTGCTTAAGCCCCTAGCAAAAGTTGCATCCACTTTCCGTTGAAACATTAATACATGAACAGGCATTTGAAGCACAAATCTTCATTTTAGTTTATGCAAGTGGTAATCTTGTTGTTTCAGAGAAGTACAGAGACATTTCAAAAATACCATTGCTGATGCGTGGTTATACTAACCACAAAAACTTGGCCAATGTTACAGTTAGCCACTAGGGTGATATCAATCATAGCTTTCAGACCCAATATGATCTTTTGAGTAAAACGATGCAGTCTGTATTGATTGTGACACTTTATAGTATTTTTTAAAAATTGTTATAACTAGGGAAAAAGTCTTTATATGCCCATTTCCTTTCAAGTATTATAAATGGGTTTTCTCTATATTTCAGTCCATTATAGTTTAAGGAAGTGATGGAAAAAAAGAGAAAAAGGAGACACTGTCAACGCTGTGGTGATGGGTTTTCTGATCGACACTTCAGACGTCATAATTGCAAAGATGTTCAGTGTGATTCAGGTGAGGAAGAGGAGCAAGGATCAGTTGAGGACAATAGTAATCAGTATTTTGAGAGGCCAGATTTACCTTGGCAGACATCAGCGATGCCATTACCAAAGAATATCACAGAGGAGGACAGATTGATGTATTTTGAATCAGTTCAGAGTCAAGGTATCAGTTCGTCAGACAGTGAAAGTGACGATAGCATGTATGAAGCAGCTTTTGAAGATGCTATGTCTGACCGTGATACCGAAATTGTTACTGAAAAATCATCTCGAAATGATTATATTTGGTGGATTCTAAAAGCACTTTTAAAGTGTCAATCCTGTTTTTTTATACCTGATAGAGCCTTTTCTTATATTTTGATTCTAATAAAATCTGTGTTGTACTTGTGCTCAAATTCATCAGATTTCATGAAAGCTTTGTATCAGGACTTTCCAGTAACCATTTATCAAATGAATAAATTTGTGTCTTTTAGTAGAGACAATTTTAAGAAATATGTTGTTCGCACAAAATGTTTTACACTGTATGACTATGAGGACTGTTTTGATGTTATTGAAGGTCGTAAAGTTTCACACATTTGTGGAAATGTAGCTTATCCATGTCATCCTAGTCCACATTTACGAAGAGCTTGTGGAGAAACATTGTTAAAAATTGTACACTCTCAAAATGGGGATCAATTAACTCCTTTTAAAACATATTGTTATAGGAAATTAGAAGATAGCTTCTCGGGTTTGGTAAAAAGACCAGGTTTTGAAAAAAGCTGTGAATTATGGAGGCAGAGAAAAGTACCTAATGATGTTTTGATGGATGTGTATGATGGAAAAGTTTGGCATGACTTTTCTAGTGATGCATGGAATTTTTTTACTAGTGAACGTAGTTATGCATTAATGTTGAATGTTGACTGGTTCCAGCCATTTAAACATACAAGCTATTCTGTTGGAGCTATATATCTTTGCATATTGAATTTACCTAGAGAAGAAAGGTTTAAGCAGGAAAATATGATTTTAGTTGGTTAAATACCAGACATGAAAACTGAGCCTCCAACAAACACCTTTATAGAACCACTTGTAGAGGAGTTGGTTGTGATATTCCAGCAAGTAGAAAATTATGTGGCTTTTTAGGCCATTCTGCTACAATGGGGTGTAACAAATGTACTAGAGCATTTATAGGTGGGATTGGAGAGAAGAATTATGGTGGTTTTAATTTATCGGAGTGGAACTTGAGAAATAACTCGTCACATCGGAAATTAGTGCAAAAGGTCATGAAAGCAAAGACCAAAGGTTCCAGAGAAGAGTTAGAAAGAAAATATGGCATACGTTACTCTGTTCTCCTTGAATTGCACTATTTTGATCCAGTTAGAATGACCATTCTTGACCCTATGCATAACCTTTTTCTAGGAAGTGCGAAACACATGTTAAAAATTTGGAATGCAACAAAAATACTGCGTGATGAACATATAGGGATGATACAGGAGAAAATAGAGCTAATTCAATGCCCCTCTGATGTTGGAAAACTACCACTAAAATTTTCATCACGTTTTGGTAGTTTTACAGCAGACCAGTGGAAAAACTGGACCATACTTTTCTCAGCTTTTGCTCTAAAAGATGTGTTGAACTCAGATGATTTAGAATGCTGGTGAGCATTGGTTCTTGCATGGAAGAATTTATGCACGCGAACAATGAAAAAGTCAAATGTCCAGCTTTCCCAGAGACTGTTGTTGTCGTTTTGTGAGAGATTTGAAAAGCTATACGGGAAAGACCGAGTAACACCTAACATGCATATGCATGTGCACTTGGATCAGTGTATTAATGATTTTGGACCCATATATTCTTTTTGGTAGTTCAGTTTTAAGAGAGAAAATGGTATATTGGGCTCAATGCCCACAAACAGAAGAAATATTGAAATTCAGTTAATGAGAAAATTCATCAAAAACTTGCACTCACTGGATATTGTTTGCAATTTAAACATATTGAGTGACTTTGGATCAGAATTTAATAAGATGTTTGTTTTAGATGAGTCACCAGATCGTGGAACCCTAAGTGAAATGGGTCGAAAACCAAATTTTGAATATATAAAAATGTCATCAAGGAACATATATTTTCAGAATGCAGATTGGAGATTAAATGATGGAATTGTGTATCCCTCTGGTAAAAGTATGGCTTTGACTGAGGTGGAAGTTAAGTATCTATTACTAATGTATGGTGCACTGTATCCAAACGGTGTGATTTCTGCAGAGTCTGTGTGCAGTTCATACAGATCTGTAAGACAGGTATCGATATATGGTAGTATATTGGGTACTAAACATGGAAGGAGTTACAGGTCATCAATGATACTGGCTCATTAGTCTGATGGAGATGGTAAGATTGCTGGTTGTAATGCGGTTGATTTGACCCCACGGCCAGGTCAGATTGAAAAACTTTTGTTACACAATCTGTTTTTGGATGGGAAATTCTGTTTGCATTTAATAGCAAAAGTTAATTGGTTTACAGAATTAGAAGAGTCACTTAAAAATATGTATGGAAAACCAGTTGAAGTTTGGAGAAGTGATTCATTTGATAGAGAGGGACCAGCAGTATTTATACCTGTGCAAAAAATTAAGTCAAAGTTTGTTTATGCATACAAAACAATCAAAAGCAAGAAATTCATAATTGTCTGCCCTCGTGATAGATATCTTGTGTAAGATAAGGGGATTTTTAGGTAAGCAAATTAATAGGACTTTATTACCATTTATATTTTAATGGACTTGTAATATGTTTCTAAGTGTTTACAAGTGTCATAAATTAAAACATTGTGATGTATATGACTAAACATGTAAGACTTTAATATTCAGGTCCTGATGAAGTATTATTCAGCTGTACATTTGCTGATGTAGATAAACTGTTTATTGTAGGCTTCTTAAAGGCAAATTGTGTTTTTGATGGAAATACATTTCTGTATGTCTAGTTTTTAAATAACTAAAGCCTAAGAACAGTTAATTTAAATGTTAATTGTTACAAGCAAATTCTCTTTAAAATTCAACCACACAATGTTTGTGAAACCATGCGCATGTATACATTACACAAAGCTAGTACACACAGAAGTTGTGTGAAACCATGCACATGTATAACTTACATGAAGCTGGTACACACAGAAGTTGTGTGAAACCATGCACATGTATGACTTACATGAAGCTGGTACACACAGAACTTGTGTGAAACCATGCACATGTATGACTTACATGAAGCTGGTACACACAGAACTTGTGTGAAACTATGTACGTGTATGACTTATATGAATCTGGAACACACAAAGCTTGTGTGAAACTCTGCACATGTATGACTTACATGAAACTAGTACACACAGAAGTTGTGTGAAACTCTGCACATGTATAACTTGCATGAAATTGGTACACAAACTTCTGTGAAAATGTACACATTTATTGCTTACATGGCACATAACAATAGACCTACCATTGATCATAATAAAACAGTAATTGATAGCAATGAAAAATTAAGCACTCAAACTCAAAAATAAATGTTCAGTTAATCGGAAACAATTATACAACAGTTAGGAAATAGCTTGTAGAAGCCAGTTATTCACTTAATTCACCATTTTTGATAAGCTAACATTTTCTGAACAGTTGTAGTTTTGTATTATGTCAAATGATCTTTGATATTTTTTTTTCATTTCTTCGAATTATTTTTGAAAGAATTGAGATCTGTTAGACAGGTATCGATATATGGTAGTATATACATTTACATTTTGTCCTAGAGAGCAAAAATATAGCTGTATAAAAAACAAAAATGAAAATTTGCTCTCAGCAACTGAATTAATCAATTATTGTTTATGTGAAATTGACCATCAGCTATAAAATCCAGACTGATTCACTTCACTAATTGCACTGGTACATACATGTGTAACTTAAATGAAGCTGGTAACGAAAAACGTGTGGGAAACTATGCCCATGATAACACACAAAATGTAATGAAACTGCATATGTATAACTTACCTGAACGAGGAAGAAGTAAAGGACCATTATTGATATTTAAACAATGGGGCTATATAGGAGATTATTAGATATACAAGTACCTTGGCTTCTGCATCATGTTACTCTATATTTAAACATGTTTATAGCCTATAGTTTGAATTTTATAACTTACAATCAAGTTCATATAATTTGTATTCCATAATTGTTATAAGGCATTTCTTATGATGGAATATGAAATCCAAGAATCACAGAAATATTCTCTGAGTAAAGTTTTCACCAAGCAAACGACTCATTCAGAATTTACAAAGAATAATTCATTGATATCAAGAGATGGAACTGATTAATGTGTCATTGGCTAGTTGTTAGATATTTTTGGCAATAGAGTTATTAATAAAATGTATTTCCCAAATGATTGCTTTTCTTTAATAGCTATTTAACCCCTTTGTTGTTCTTTTATAAATATTGGCCATTATCATGTATAAAAATATATCAATTAAGATACTGTTTGATTCTGATGTTAACTGTACATTTTGATGTAATGATTGCAATAAATTTATTAAACTATTGATTATTTGTTATTGTTATCATATGTAAATTCAGACTTTCAATGCCTTTTATTTTTGTAAAGACAACTCAACTGCTTTTATTGTCTTTACAGTGACTAAAGATGAACTTTCATCTTTTTGTTATGTAAAGATATTGTAAAGGTGACACTGATACATTTTACATCTTTACTT
The DNA here is from genome assembly GCA_030141615.1 of Unio pictorum. NCBI lineage: Eukaryota > Metazoa > Mollusca > Bivalvia > Unionida > Unionidae > Unio > Unio pictorum. Next base: position 2,286,552 of record JARLTB010000229.1, read on the forward strand.
GTATTTAAGTATAACTTAAATATTTGTAAAGGCAACTTTTCATACAGTGTAATCATTTGTTGGAAGCCTCGGATTACCGAATCGAAGCTTGCAAAATGTTTGTAGGGTTAACCCCGCACTCCTGCTAAAATAGACGCTTTTATTAAGCATTTTTGTGGAAGCCTCGTATTGCCGAATCGAAGCCTGCAAATGTTTGTAGGGTTTCCTCCTCTCTCCTGCTAAAATAGACGTTTTTATTAAGCATTTTTGTAGAAGCCCGGATTACCGAATCGAAGCCTGCAAATATTTGTAGGGTTCGGCCCCTCTGCTGCTAGAAGCGTTCTTCTGAAGTACGTACGTGCTCTAGCCACACAGTACGTTCTCAAGCACTTATAATGCAAAGAGATGACATCTCCGCCTGAAACCATGCAGCAACCATCCTACGGATGTCATACAATCCAAAGAAACCTTCTGAGAATTTCACCGTACCTGTATCGAAATAAACTTCTAAAAAACGAATATTCGTTCCCTGTGCGCTTGCTTGAATACTGTAACTTTAAAAGACCATTCCAAACCTTCAAAGAAAAATGGCAAATATATCAGCCTGGATCAACTCCTGAAGAAATCTCAATTCAAACTAACTTTTTCAGATTTGTTTCTTCTATTTTTTTGGGGGGGGGGGGGAACACACCTAAACACTATTTAAAGGTGGACCAGGGAAAATACACATATCAAAACAAACTATACAATCTACTGTTCACACACAGAGGCAGACACCAAAACACAAATCTACTAATCACACGATAGAAAGAAGTAAAAGAGCCTCCATATTAATAAAAATCAAAACAAACGACAGACGCATTTCTTTCAAAACACAACATTTTTATTAAAAAAAAACAAACAACTTGCAAAACATTTATTTTCAACTAACATTTTAAGCAAACAAACATTTTTTTCAATAACACAAATAAATTATTTTTGACATGGTTGACATCGTTGTGAATTAAATTGAGATTTCCACTGTTGGAAGCCATTGTGCCATTGTTGTACACTGCGAGTCCACTCTGTGCATTGTAATTTCATATTATTGAATCGTGTCGACTAATCAAATAAGAGTGTTTAAATACTTTAAACATTTTCTATTGTAGATTTGTAGATTACAAAGTCTTAATATATATATATATATATATCTATATATATATATATATATATATATATATATATATATATATATATATATATATATGTACCTATTATTTTCAAATTTTCTACATTGTATGATATTCCATGGGGTAGAACTTTACATAATCTCAACCATGTGATAGTCAATAGCACGCGTTATATTACATGCTTCCATTTAAAGAAATATAAAAAAAGAAGTAAATCAAACTAGATGGCGAGTTTAACCTTTATATTTATAATAGGGACCACTAGTGCATTTTGTTAAATTTACCTTTTCGAACTCGTGTATAAATCGACAATGGTCCTCCAGAGCGTCCTTCCAGGAAAATAAAAATAGAAGTACCCTTTTTAACAGTATGCCTCGTCACTTCTGACACTTGTTTTCATTTATTCAATTGCTTTTAATATCAGAGCTGGTTTTTTTTTTACGAAAAGTATTTTCTGTATTATTCGTTTTGAAAAAGAATTTACGTGATGCCATATGCCCATGTAAATATACCGTTTTACTGCATTTCACCTAATTCATGTAATTTGTTTATTCTGAGCATGGAATTGTTAAATTTACTATTTCACACTCGTGTATAAATCGACAATGGTTCTCCAAATGGAGCTTTAACGAGTTTAGAGCTATTTCACACAAAAAGGCTACTACGGAGACAGAGTCTCTAGAGAGAGTAAGTAAATAAACCCTTACGGAGACAAATCAAAATTGTTATGGTAAAATCCTTTAGGATTTCAACCGAATATTGTATCAACTCAGATACGATATCTTAATCTATGGTAATGCAAATTTATTGTTATAAATCCATGTGGAATTGACTGAGCGCGAGTTAAACATTGCTAAAGAGATTATAATTCATATCTCCACTGCACCATGTCTGGTGAATATTTCTTAGTGTATCAGTGTCAACTCCTTTAAATACAGAAAAAAATATTGTAGTTATCTCTGACAACGTTTGGTATTTGTGTATATCTCTGAGTGATATATATCAGATCAGTATTTTTATGCCTACCTCTGGAAAATATCCTAGCGGGATTCTTTTGATTGTCAAGCATTACATCATCATATACCACTAAATTGCTAATATTTTCATCAATCGGTTATAAATTCAATAATATCCTCATCAATTTCTGATTTTGCTATCTCGTTAAAATCATCTAACACCTCGTAACATCGCTGATCGTCTACACATATAGTTTATTAAATTACATCCTTTTCGTTATTAAAGTAAGTAACAACTGTGTCTTGCGTCTTCCAGATGGTCCAATCATAATCATGCGAATAGAATTTGGTAGTGCTGCATGATACTTAACTGGATCTCTTGTTTTTCTCGCCGAAAAATCAATTACATTCATGTTATTATAAATAAATGATGGATCTTTATTGTGTGAAATGTAGGACGCGTACACCAACAATTGACCAAACACCTACTACGACAAAAAATAACAGAGAAGCTGTCACTGGCAAGTGTGAAGAATGCGGTATAATCTTTTTTTGATTTGTTTAAAAATAAGGATGTGATATTGCAGTCAAACTAGTTAAATTACAAGGAATATCATGGGAAAGTATCCAGGAGAAAAACACCTCCCAGGGTATAGGTATTGTAGACCTGGAACCAGACTCGATATCCGACCCGATGATCAAAACCAACCCCAACCCAGTGAATATCCAATAAACGCTATTGATAAGGCATGTCATGCTCATGATGTTGCTTATAAAAGCAGCAATATGGAACACAGACATATCGCAGATGTGAAATTGATTCATGCGCTAAATTTTATCACCAATAAATCCTTCAAGGAAAAATTAGCTTCATGGTTGATAAAAATCGGCGATAAAAAGTAAATTAATATTGGATGCTGGTAATTAATAACAACATGGAATATATTTATTATTCTCCAAGAGGATACTGGAGGGGTAAATCAGCAATTGATAAACTCGTTAACACCACAAAAGTAAAAAAAATACCACCGCGGTGGATTGGTTATCTAAACAGGCGATATGGCAGATTTATCTACCACCGTTTAAATAAATTAACTTCTCGCATTTTTATGTCAATGTACCTAATGAGATTAATGTGGCTGATATATTATTTCTGCTTCATGATACTGTTTACATGTATGCGCTAACCGTAGTTGATGTTGCGAGTAGATACAAAGAAGCAGAGCCGCTAAAGACAAAGCCATCAACTGAAGAAGCTTCTGCGTTTGAAAGAATTAATCGAAGAGGTCCTCAACAGTGGTAAATCGACTTCAAATTGATCCAGGCAAGGAATTTCAAGGTGCAGTGTTATCAACAATGAAGCATCATAATGTCAAAATAAGACGAGGACATGCTGCACTACATAGCGATCAGGCAATTGTTGAACGATTTAATCGCACACCTGCTGAGCGGTTATTTGGATGTGAATACGCGAAGGAATTTATTCAGGATAAACGATTTCTTGAATTGGTCAGGAGATTACCGGGTGTCATTACCGCGCTAAATTATGAGATTACACGAACAATTAATATGAATCCTAACAATGTCACTGTGAGATATTTATATGAACCAGGAGAACTCGTAGGTGGCACAAAAACGGCTACTGATCCTACTTGGAGTGTTACTGTACATAAAATATCTAGTATAACACGATCTACCAGGAGAGAGCTTCAAGGAGGTACAAAAAGAGCTACCGCGCATATTATATGTAACATACGAGATCTACGGGTAGACCAGCAATCTACAGATTAGATTCTACTGCTCATCAGCGTGGATTTACGCGTTAACATTTACAAGCGATACCCGATGATACTCAATTACCGTCACGTGGTCTTAACTAGCACCTCTTTGTCTGTTGCACTTAAGTCAACATCACATTATCTCTGGTATGACCAAGGTTGATATCTTTTCTGTCTGCGGTAAATTGGCGAGGATTTTTATCCGACCAACACCAACGCATTATACAATTACAACTCGCGCAGTGATTATTCTGTTTTTGTTTCAGTGTAATTATCAATTCAAAAACAATATCAAATTTTCTGTTATATTTATTTGTCTTGTTGTTTATAACCAGCGAGTATTTTTCTGATTATTTCATCGCTGACAATATCACTGATGGTGGTGTCATTAGCGTCTAAAACAACTCTTCGAAGTTGATTTATTCTTCGTACTCTGGATACTGCTAAGTAACCTAGATTTGACCACTCGATGCGGTCATCTATGATCCAAACAATTGTATCGAATATTGTCACCCCTTACGTAGATTGTAACGTCGCAGCGTATCCTAGCTTGCAAGGGGATTTATCAACACGCAATGCATCTTCGACAACATTGATATCAACCGACACAGTATCATTTAACACTAGAATCTGCTTCTCAGTCTGTCCTGGAATATCACCTTCGATATTCTGTCTTAGTGCGTCCGAAAGCCTATAATACAACGGCCATGGAAGTGTTGCGAATTTTTCTTTATGCGTGCTAAATAACTTCATCTAAAGTGTGTCTCTGACTATTTTTCTACTTTCCACTATCAAATCGTTTGGTCTCCAAGCTTCCCAAAAATCATTTAATGAGGATTCTGAGATTATTTCACGCGCAATTTCACACTGGATTTTATCCGGTTGTAATCTGATTAGTTTCTTGTACTCTTTTAATTCATTATAAAGTGATCTAAAATCGGTATTAATTTCTTCATAATAATCGGCACAATTTTTTAGCCAATCATGTGGGGATAAATCGACAAATGGTGGTGGTTGACTTTAATCGCTACACCTTAACCCAGTTGTATTCGCTAGCAATAGCCAATTAAGAAACTTTTTTAATACATCTAACGATACTGTGCATATCTCATCCCAAAAAATAATTTCTGGAATATATTGCTCGCCCATTAGATCAGGGGTCCATTCGTCACCGTTCCATCGAAAGAAGCTATGATAAGTGCAGGCATTAACACATTGTTGTTTCATCTCTCTTGCAAGTCTGTGTGTTGGTGTTATCACAATTATGTTTGATTTATCCTCAAATAATTTGATCACACGAGTCGTCTTCCCTGACCCACCACAACCGTTTAGGTAACTGGTTTTATATCTACATATTGGATCGGATATCGAAGGCACACTAGACAGTTCCGATACCTGATTATTTTTCAAGTAATTGTTTTCAATTGTAACATCTGCTGATTTAGAACAATCACGCAATATTTCCTTTTTAATTCTCCATGGTCCCCAAAACTCTTCGAAATTTGTAAATTCAGCCACTGTTACTTTATGTTTGATATCTATATAAAATGAGTCATTGGCTACTCTAACCGCGGTGTCAGGAAATCTATTTATCATCGAAAGTAAATTGCTAGAAGCATAAGCCAGCATAGAAGCCCTTGAATATGTGTATTTAGGATTATCTCCATCGTTGTAAGTAACAACTGTACCGAATTTTGTTCTATTTGACAAGAAAGCGTCTTAACCGATTGACATATATACATCTCGATGTTGTATCTGCGACTATAAAATTGTATTCAGCATCATCTATAATTAATCGTGAAGAATATCGCTTGCAGTCATATTTTACATCGTGGGTGAATTTACCAATTATTCTTCTATCGAGATCTTTTGAGTGTTTATTTCTAACTTCAAAACTCTCCTTGTACCATTTCACGATATATTCCTCGTCGAGTGAAGGGAATTTTTCTTTCTTTTCGCTAATTATACTATCGAGACTATCGGGTTGTGGTAACCAGACTTCAGTCTGCGCCCGATATGATATAATTGCTTCACTGATGATCAGCGATATCAGTATTTTAAAATCAATCATATACCGTAATAACACTACTGACATCCAGTGTTTTTCAGAGATGTGCCTACCAAAGCAAACATAACAGCACGCATGATGTCCTTTAGCGAATTCAAATGATACCAAACGAGGGAATCACGTTAGATCAAACTCGGGTATCGGCCCATTAATCGCAACACGGGTCATTTCGTGTGTAGGATGCCCAAATCGTTTAAAATGCTCAGAGCATTCTCCGCACCCGAGAAAACTCCCTGGATAACACACATATCAACCGAAATAACACTTTCAGGGTCATATTTGATATTACACAATCCACTACGTCCATATTTAACACAGCTTGGCTGCATATCTGAGAGAAATGCAGCTCGTGTTGGTTTCCATAGATTTCTCTCTCTCTCGCGAAATGAGCTGCAACTGATGGGATTGTAAAACAGTTTGTTAGTAATTATTCGTCGTTATCCGTTGAAAAATCACGAGCTAGTCTTCGCATCTCATCAATTATAAATTCAGTACGGTATATTTCACCGTTGGGTCTTACAAAGTGATCGAAGTTACACTCTTCGTCTTCCAAACTCTAAAATAACACACTGACACAGGGTCGTTTTACCTGATAAATAAAATCAAATAATTTCTCCCCCTATGAGAACTCCACAGGTAGATATTTTATGGTTCTACACCGCGGAAATATTTTTACCGCGGAGGTCCACGCGTGTGTATTATGGTGAATAATTTTGATTGGGGCTCTCTTTGATTTATATTTCGATTCGTGTAATCCTCTCCTGTTATCGTCGTTACGGTTATTGGGAATCTTAGCGATGTTTCTAACTCAGCTATGTTTTAAATTGGTGTACCGCTCTCTATCTCTCTATCTTGTATTTCCCATTCATTTTTTTGCGTCTTAGATCCGTCAATTTGTTTTCACGCACCGCATTTGTAAAATGCTCTATGCTCTCTATTATTCGTTCGGCTACACAATTTATCCTCTCTGACTGTTTCAGGGGTTTCAATTTCTGAATACTCCGTTTGCCATTTAACGGATAGATCCCATAAATTACCGCGATCACGGGATAACCTTTCTCGTAATACGGTTTGTCAATCCCAGTCAGCATATCTGGTTTGGAGTCCTCACTCACAGTGCCAGCTCTCTTATCTTTCAGGATGGGTTAAAATTTGTCGCGTATATTCCATTGTCCAGTTTCTGAACGGATAATTTCACTTTAAAAAATTACTTTTTCTGGTCAAGATGCAAGATTATCACTGCTGTTATTTGGTCGTTCATGCACTGTATGAAAAGTTGCCTTTACAAATATTTAAGTTATACTTAAATACAAGTAAAGATGTAAAATGTATCAGTGTCACCTTTACAATATCTTTACATAACAAAAAGATGAAAGTTCATCTTTAGTCACTGTAAAGACAATAAAAGCAGTTGAGTTGTCTTTACAAAAATAAAAGGCATTGAAAGTCTGAATTTACATATATTAAATCCAAACTAAACTGCAAGATTTTTGCCACATGCTTACATACTTTAAATAGTTTATCCACTTTGCTTCATTTAACTTAAAGACAGATGGTATAGTTAGGTCAACCAGAGAGATTTGTTTAATGGGACTGTTCCAGCAAAGATACAAGAAATCCAGATAAAAGAGAAAAATGATAACAATAACAAATAATCAATAGTTTAATAAATTTATTGCAATCATTACATCAAAATGTACAGTTAACATCAGAATCAAACAGTATCTTAATTGATATATTTTTATACATGATAATGGCCAATATTTATAAAAGAACAACAAAGGGGTTAAATAGCTATTAAAGAAAAGCAATCATTTGGGAAATACATTTTATTAATAACTCTATTGCCAAAAATATCTAACAACTAGTCAATGACACATTAATCAGTTTTATCTCTTGAAATCAATAAATTATTCTTTGTAAATTCTGAATGAGTCGTTTGCTTGGTGAAAACTTTACTCAGAGAATACTTCTGTGATTCTTGGATTTCATATTCCATCATAAGAAATGCCTTATAACAATTATGGAATACAAATTATATGAACTTGATTGTAAGTTATAAAATTCAAACTATAGGCTATAAACATGTTTAAATATAGAGTAACATGATGCAGAAGCCGAGGTACTTGTATATCTAATAATCTCCTATATAGCCCCATTGTTTAAATATCAATAATGGTCCTTTACTTTTTCCTCGTTCAGGTAAGTTATACATATGCAGTTTCATTACATTTTGTGTGTTATCATGGGCATAGTTTCCCACACGTGTTTCGTTACCAGCTTCATTTAAGTTACACATGTGTGTACCAGTGCAATTAGTGAAGTGAATCAGTCTGAATTTTATAGCTGATAGTCAATTTCACATAAACAATAATTGATTAATTCAGTTGCTGAGAGCAAATTTTCATTTTTGTTTATTATACAGCTATATTTTTGCTCTCTAGGACAAAATGTAAATATATATACTACCATATATCGATACCTGTCTAACAGATCTCAAATCTTTCAAAAATAATTCGAAGAAATGAAAAAAAATTATCAAAGATCATTTGACATAATACAAAACTACAACTGTTCAGAAAATGTTAGCTTATCAAAAATGGTGAATTAAGTGAATAACTGGCTTCTAAAAGCTATTTCCTGATTGCTGTATAATTGTTTCCGATTAACTGAACATTTATTTTTGAGTTTGAGTGCTTAATTTTTCATTGCTATCAATTACTGTTTTATTATGATCAATGGTAGGTCTAATGTTATGTGCCATGTAAGCAATAAATGTGTACATTTTCACAGACGTTTGTGTACCAACTTCATGAAAGTCATACATGTGCAGAGTTTCGCACAACTTCTGTGTGTACTAGTTTCATGTAAGTCATACATGTGCAGAGTTTCACACAAGCTTTGTGTGTTCCAGCTTCATATAAGTCATACACGTACATAGTTTTACACAAGTTCTGTGTGTACCAGCTTCATGTAAGTCATACATGTGCATGGTTTCACACAAGTTCTGTGTGTACCAGCTTCATGTAAGTCATACATGTGCATGGTTTCACACAAGTTCTGTGTGTACCAGCTTCATGTAAGTCATACATGTGCATGCTTTCACACAACTTCTGTGTATACCAGCTTCATGTAAGTTATACATGTGCATGGTTTCACACATCTTCTGTGTGTACTAGCTTTGTGTAATGTATACATGCGCATGGTTTCACAAACATTGTGTGGTTGAATTTTAAAGAGAATTTGCTTGTAACAATTAACATTTAAATTAACTGTTCTTAGGATTTAGTTATTTAAAAACTAGACATACAGAAATGTATTTCCATCAAAAACACAATTTACCTTTAAGAAGCCAACAATAAACATTTTATCTACATCAGCAAATGTACAGCTGAATAATACTTCATCAGGACCTGAATATTAAAGTCTTACATGTTTAGTCATATACATCACAATGTTTTAATTTATGACACTTGTAAATACTTAGAAACATATTACAAGTCCATTAAAATATAAATGGTAATAAAGTCCTATTAATTTGCTTACCTAAAAATCCTTTATCTTACACAAGATATCTATCACGAGGGCAGACAATTATGACTTTCTTGCTTTTGATTGTTTTGTATGCATAAACAAACTTTGACTTAATTCTTTGCACAGGTATAAATACTGCTGGTCCCTCTCTATCAAATGAATCACTTCTCCAAACCACAACTGGTTTTCCATACATATTTTTAAGTGACTCCTCTAATTCTGTAAACCAATTAACTTTTGCTATTAAATGCAAACAGAATTTCCCATCCAAAAACAGATTGTGTAACAAAAGTTTTTCAATCTGACCTGGCCGTGGGGTCAAATCAACCGCATTACAACCAGCAATCTTACCATCTCCATCAGACCAATGAGCCAGTATCATTGATGACCTGTAACTCCTTCCATGTTTAGTACCCAAAATACTACCATATATCGATACCTGTCTTACAGATCTGTATGAACTGCACACAGACTGCAGAAATCACACCGTTTGGATACAGTGCACCATACATTAGTAATAGATACTTAACTTCCACCTCAGTCAAAGCCATACTTTTACCAGAGGGATACACAATTCCATCATTTAATCTTCAATCTGCATTCTGAAAATATATGTTCCTTGATGACATTTTTATATATTCAAAATCTGGTTTTCGACCCATTTCAATTAGGGTTCCACGATCTGGTGACTCATCTAAAACAAACAGCTTATTAAATTCTGATCCAAAGTCACTCAATATGTTTAAATTGCAAACAATATCCAGTGAGTGCAAGTTTTTGATGAATTTTCTCATTAACTGAATTTCAATATTTCTTCTGTTTGTGGGCATTGAGCCCAATATACCATTTTCTCTCTTAAAACTGAACAACCAAAAAGAATATATGGGTCCAAAATCATTAATACACTGATCCAAGTGCACATGCATATGCATGTTAGGTGTTACTCGGTCTTTCCCGTATAGCTTTTCAAATCTCTCACAAAACGACAACAACAGTCTCTGCGAAAGCTGGACATTTGACTTTTTCATTGTTCGCGTGCATAAATTCTTGCATGCAAGAACCAATGCTCGCCAGCATTCTAAATCCTCTGAGTTCAACACATCTTTTAGAGCAAAAACTGAGAAAGTATGGTCCAGTTTTTCCACTGATCTGCTGTAAAACTACCAAAACTTGATGAAAAGTTTAGTGGTAGTTTTCCAACATCAGAGGGGCATTGAATTAGCTCTATTTTTTACTGTATCATCCCTAAATGTTCATCACGCAGTATTTTTGTTGCATTCCAAATTTTTGACATGTGTTTCGCACTTCCTAGATAAAGGTTATGCATAGGGTCAAGAATGGTCATTCTAACTGGATCAAAATAGTGCAATTCAAGGAGAACAGAGTAACGTATGCCATATTTTCTTTCTAACTCTTCTCTGGAACCTTTGGTCTTTGCTTTCATGACCTTTTGCACTAATTTCCGATGTGACGAGTTATTTCTCAAGTTCCACTCCGATAAATTAAAACCACCATAATTCTTCTCTCCAATCCCACCTATACATGCTCTAGTACATTTGTTACACCCCATTGTAGCAGAATGGCCTAAAAAGCCACATAATTTTCTACTTGCTGGAATATCACAACCAACACATAACAATGCTAACCTGACAAGAACTGGCACATCTGGAGATTGGTAACTTTTCAAATAAAAACCATTCCAAGCAACTTTTAACTCCTCTACAAGTGGTTCTATAAAAGTGTTTGTTGGAGGCTCAGTTTTCATGTCTGGTATTAAACCAACTAAAATCATATTTTCCTGCTTAAACCTTTCTTCTCTAGGTAAATTCAATATGCAAAGATATATAGCTCCAACAGAATAGAGATGTCATTTGATACTGCATATGTGTCATCATATTTAGAGAACTGTTTGTTTGTTGTTGTTGACTAAGATAAAATATAAAATATTAGTGCCTAATACCTTTAGAATGGTTCTGCAATAAATATTAATTAGAACAAAGAACATGTGCATAAAGATTAAATTTAGAAAACCAGTCTGCTCTCTCCTCACTAAGCCATACAGATGTTGTTAATAAAATTTTAGGTCGAAAGTTTGAAAACATAACGCTTGACCACCCACCCACCCCAGATCTAGAATTATAAAGAATGATCAATATTTAATCCACACAAAAACGATCAAGTATTAACAATATTAACATGTTTGATAAAATAGATACTACACCGTCGTCGAATGTCTGGCTGCAGCAAATAAATAAAATGCGCAACTTAAAAAAGGTAGTCTAGTATCCGCTAAAATTCAAATGCTGACTGCAGTCAAGCAGGTTACGTATTAGACCTATTATTATCGAGGTTTTACACACACCTGTTCCTATGCGTACGTACATTATCAGTATACACACACGCACACACACACACCCTTACGCATCTGCGTTAACCCACTCCCCTTCCTTGTGTACGTACTAAATGGCCAGGATACCTGGCAAATAATGAGAAATATATTTAAAACAAATGTAAATATCACTTTTACATCCATGAAATCTATCTTTAAAATGGTCCGAATCAGCTTGAAATTCAGTGTAAATAATTCCGTAATTTGGGCCTAATCAGCTAACATTTTCCGAGTCTCACTCCCACCCCTTGAAACTGAGAATATTATATTTGTATAAGGCTACTTACCTGGCTATGTTGCATGCAGCATGAGAATGTTGAACTATGTTCTGTTGTTTATTTTTTCTTTTTGGCAACAAGGTTGTAAACAAACATTAATCGTGATGCGAAGCGTATGTTATCACTGACTCGAGCGGAATCCAGCAAGGCGATAACTGACTCATGCGCAGCTCAGCATCCACAGCACGTGAATGTAATCCAGCCAACCAATCCTGATCGTGTAATTTGTAAGGTGTTTTGGCGCAGATTTCAACCGCCATTTCAAACAGCCTCGCCATTAAAAAAAAAGAATGTCTGATGATCTGAGTGATGACGATTTGCACCTTTACATGAGCCAGTCTCTTCAATCGGACGTTGAATTTAAATACAAAAGACCAGAAGCTGAAACTGCAAGGGCAACGAGTTATTCCCGAGCAAGACTCTTGTCAACTGATTCGTCGGAGTCTGATGTCGATTTGGATGAGGTAGGATAGTATATTTTGTTGAATTGCCCACTGAAGACCCCCTTTCATTGACATTCCATTCTGTATTTAGTTTTCATTTTTATCATTTTCATATGTAATTTTCACATTTTAATGTCTTAATCATATCAGATTGTTCAATAACGATTTTCACCGTAAGGAAAAAGTAAAAATGTTTTTCCACTTGGACAGCAAACTGACTCAATAACAAGCCCTTTTGTAGTTGACAAGATAGCCAATGCCATGTACTTTTAATTTTAAAAAAACTAATAAATTAAATTAGCTGGTGGCCAGTTGATAATGAGAATGATGTGTATACATGTATTCTTTTTGTATGTTATGATTTAATGTCTGTTTAAATTTTTTCTATAAATATGAATCATGTGTATGGAAATGTCTGTGTGTGATATAATGTATTTCTTCTTTCTAAAGCACCCCTAGGCCTGTTACTGTCTCTGTGCTTGATTTCTTGCTGGAGCAATAGCTCCTCAGAGCTAATGTTATTGGTTGTAAAATTTAATGCTACCAGTAAAAATAAATTTCTGTCTTATGTCAGATTTAATAAAGGTGTCAGTTGTAGAGTAACTTTATCATCTTATTTTTTCCATCGACTCATGATCTTTTCAGACAAACTCTAGTCACAATCAGTCGCTGAAGCTTAGTACATCATTGACTGCACCAAGGATATCTGCATGTAGCACCCCTGTACATGTACTTGCCAAAGGTAACAGAGCATTGAGAAATTAAATCAAATTTAATGATGTCATAATTTTGATTTACTAGTTAACCCATACAATATTTAAAAATTCCACAATTTTGGTCCAAATCAGTTTATCTTTATTTTTCCTCTCAGATTTTTGTTAGATGATAAACCCATTCCCAAAGAAAAGGAATTTTGAAACAAAATCACTTGCTAATATTAAAGTGAATAATTATTTCTGAACTAAGATTTAAAGTTTGCTTTTTTAAGTTTGTTTCAGATATCTAAAAGGTCACTAGGAAAGCTCTTTTTAAGAAATGAAGACATTACAATAGTTGTTTTTTACAGTTGTCCCAATTTGTTGAGGTAAGTGTGGGGACATTAATAGTAAACATGATAAAATGAGATATTTAAAATCCTCTATATGACTGTCTTTCCATACAACAAATGATGTACACCACTTCCTCGCAAATAGGTGTCCCTCTAATAATGTCTCTTAATGCCTTATATAAGGCCAGTATGACAATCAATTCCATTGTTTTAATGTATTGATCCTGTGGACAATGATGTAGTGAGAAAAGGCTGGATATATATGAATATGAAGATGTCTCATTATGCCCCATATTCTTTTGCATGTTGTTTTTTGATGCATTTGTTTTAAGGAAGCTGCTATGTAATTCTCTTATTTCTTCTGTTTTCAAGATAAAAGTGAGAAGGGACTTTTGAAGGAGATTCTTCAAAACCAGAAGGAAATTCTAAGGGCCATCAAAAAGAATGAGAGAGAAATTAGAAGTCTGAAGACTAAATTAGAAGAGAGAGATGCAAACATGAAGGAGCCAATTAAAGTCCCATTACATATCAGGGTGTGTATACTACTATGGGTGACATAATTCATCGATATATCCATGCATTGATACGTTTGCCATATCTATACAAGAGGTGAAGCATTGATACAAAACAATATGTAACTTTGATTTTAAAGTTATTTTAATCTTCAGCAGCAGTCATGAATAATTATTAGTCATTTGTCTTATTCTTTAAATTGATAACCTATATGTATCATATTGTCAATCGTATTAATACATGGCACAGGTGTACTGTTTCAACCCTATATACTACACAGTCAGTGCAGAATATGACTAGCTTCTGTCACTCACATTCAAGCGAGTTGGGATGAAACATATCAAGTAAAAATGAACAATTCTGTACAGCATCAGATCTAGCTAGGACAGCCTGAATATTTGACATATTATATTAAAATCTGACATACTTGTATTGTTAATGTAGTAGTAAAATCTGGTCGCAAAGTAATAACTGGGAAAAGGCTAAATTTAAAAGATGCTGGTTATCTCAGGTTGAACATGCTATAAATAGTAGTTTGGAATTTGTAATAGAAAGCCATAAGAGTTCCTTATACTGTATCTCAATTTTGAATTATTTTTTAGAATGCAGTCCACGAGGCATATGCCAGTGGACTTGACAGGGGTCTGGCATGGCAGTTTGACCAAAAGAGGTAAATATGCTTGAGGCAAATTGTTCAAACATGATTAGGATATAGCATTGCATTTAGAATGTCCACTAATTTCCATTCCATTTCAGAAATTTACATGTAGCTGTTGTACCAGTTTCCTTCCGTTGTATTGCAGGACCTGTGCTACTTTGTTAATTAAATTAGTTTTTATAAGAAAAATATCTGTGACATATTTTTTATATACATGTACTGCTACTGCAGACGGACTCGATTTTAAGCTATTGAGCATTATTGCGTAAAAGCTGTTTAACAGAGAAATGTTTGATTTGCATTTGAAGATGACCTAATTCAATTTTCAGATCATATAACTAAATAAAACCATTTTTTAAGTACATTGTTTTACTTGAAATTTTCCATAGAAACCTTGTTAGCACAAATGGGTCAAAATTACTGAACGTAGTCAAAGGAAATTCAACATATGTTGTAAATATATGTATTCCATATTTAAATCAGATTAGAGGGCCACAGGTGGATGAGTGATATAAGGTGTTCACCTGTAATGATTACTGGTATCTCACCTTTTGTGGGTTTGAGTTTTAGGCTCTACCAATGTATGTGTGTGAGAAAGCTTGCCAGTAGCTTCTTGTGGGTGAATGGTTCTTCAGATTTTTATTTCTTTTCCAGATTATTCCTCCAGAAGTTATACTGGCCACCATGTATAGTCTATCATTTGTTTGAAAATGCCATTAAACTCATAAACCACATTATATCTGATTACCAGACTACATTTTTGTACTTTTATGTCTTGCTCTTTTGACAGGCCACATTGTTGTGTGTGTGCTGAAAGTTCTTGAAATTTCAGAATCCATATATACATTTTCCATATTTGTATACTTTCCAATAAAGACATAACTAAACAAGGATAATCATGAACAGCAGGGACATCTATTGTTTATTCATGGATACAATACCATATTGATACACCCCATCCAACAATGATGTGCATTTTTATGTATGAATGGGTAATACAATTAGACTACAAATGTTGGAAAAGAATGACCTTTTTTTTCTTCTTCAGAGTTAGTGATCAGTCCAATGAGAAGCTGACTGACTTTATGAAAAATTATGTACAAGGAATTTATCCCACTGTAGATTGCGTGGTTCTAAAAGGTATGAAATTTGCATCTGCCTCAGATTTAATTTCAGCTTGTAAGTCAACTTAAAAGTGCTTTTCATTGAAAAATTAAAACTGTCATTAAGTTTGCATTGAAAGTAAACAGATTGCAATAACAAAAAATGTAAAATAAAATGCTGTTATCATGGGAATCAAATCCCAATGTTCCGTGTGGCATGCATCTGCCTTACTGTTTGGGGCCAATGACACTGTTAAACGTATACAAATTTTAAACTATTCATAATTTTTTTACAGTGTACCTAGACATTGAGAATACTTCGCTATAATGTATATTTTATTTTTCACACAGCTGCTATGACAAGATATTACACCACCCAAAAAGAGACTGAAACAAGAAAGACAAAAAACAAATTAGATGAGCACAAAGTACGCCAGATGCGATATGAGAGGAAGAAAGAGGTGATACAGTTGATGAATTAAAAATTTGCCTGCATTATTAGATTATTACAGTGGGACCCCGCTATAACCCGCCCCGTTATAACACAAATTCGTATATAACCCGGTCGTGGCATGGCTCCCGAAATTTCGAGTAATTTATTACAGGTATTTTTCTCAAAGACCAAAAAAAAAATAATTTAAGTATGAAAAAAAATATGTCAAGAGTTTAATTATCATTCTCATATTCGTCTAAACAGTGCGAAAAAGAACGTGTAGAAAAGGTATTATCAAATTTCTTCTAATTTTGTGCCAAAATAAATGTCGGAAATATGAACCAATTGCTGGGCCTACTGAGAACTTTGATCTTTGTTTATTGTTGAAAAATTACAGCTCATAAGTGTCAATATTATAATTACTGATTCCTGAGTAATGAAGCCATCGTATCTACTTTGTGTTTGTCTTGAATGCATTCCGAATACAATCGTTGCTCTAATAATCTCCGATATATGTTCTCTTAATTTCATACACAACTAAGCAACAGCCAATGCGGTGGTTGATAAAAGATTCTCAAATTCTCAACCCCTCCCCCAATTAAATCCAAAAATGTGTTGGTATTGTACATGGTTGCTTATAACACGGTTCGGTTCATAACACGGTCGGATTCTATGGCTCCGAACTACCGTGTTATAGCGGGGTCCCACTGTATTATTATTACTATATTAGATACTTTGTGCATGTAATCTTGTACTCTTCATTTCAGCTTATGGACTGACTAATTTATTTTCATGGAGGCGGAGAGACTATGCATTAATTTATTTTCATGGAGGTGGAGAGACTATGCATTTTGGAGACAAAAAAATACACCCATTAAATAACAGTCTTCTCACAATTTGACTGAAAACTCGTCTAGGTGTAAATGGCTACCATTTTCTACCGATGTGAACTTAACCCTGTGTGTGTGTGTGTATATATATATATATATATATATATATATATATATATATATATATATATATGTGTGTGTGTATGTATGTATGTATGTATGTATGTATGTATGTATGTATGTATGTATGTATGTATATGCAGAGCTTAATTTTAGCATAAATTTCCTGCCAAATCTTTACTAGTCCTGTTCAGAAAACAATGTCACACAGCATTCATATACATTTACAAATTCAATTTTAAAGTTCAATATACAATTATTTGTTCATTCTTGTAATGGAAAATAATTAAAAAAAACTATTCTTGTCATCATAAAAAAGTAGTTGTATGGAAAGGATGTCAATAATGTCATCGTAATAAATTGATCTACTTCTTATAATTATTTCAATAGAAATATGTAGTTTCCTGTGTGTGACTGTTAGAGCATTTGGGTAGCAAGAAATAAAAAAAAAACCTTATGAACTAATTTTTAAAAAATACTTTTTGCCGTGTTCTTTTGTGTGGTATACCGCTTTGTAGTTTGTTACTGTGGTCGAGGGTATAAAGTGTCAAATCACATCATTTTTTTTTCTTCATTTAATTCGTTATCAGATTAATTAGGATCAATTATCAAACTTCTGTTGTTAATTATGGGAACATAATTTGCACTGTTATGTGAAATGCAATGAATCAAATGGATTCTTGTTATAGATATGCACCTTTATGAGGCAGAAATTGGCTTCATCTTCTCATGCTAATATTTTATGACTGTGTTTACAATGGCCACTGCTTTGATTCTACAGAACATCTGCTAAGTCAATTCTTTATTAGGGAATGGCATAAACAATTGCTGACTATTGATAACCAAAACTTACTAACCCATCGGACTTATAACAGTATGAAAGTTACTAGTCCAACGGAAAATCTGCTAGCCTCAGGCTAGCGGACTACTTCTATTTCGAGCCAGAATCAAACACAAAATTCATTCTTTGTGCTATGTTTCACTGGCGGACTCCAGTCCAACATGCCTATCTGACTCGACCATGTATACACATCAGCAGGATACATATGCTCCACTTCTGACAATCGTATACTCATTATTCCCACTTTGAAAATGAAGTCATATGGACAACCGGGGTCCAACAAAGTTTTTTTTTAAATATAATTTCATGGTGTTTGTTTTTTGTAATCATACCATTATATGTTTTTAATTTTGTTATGTTATAGGTGTTGTCTAGTGTTTTAAAGTCCTCATTATAACTATTATTATTATTTTTTAGAAGTACTATGTATAATGCACATCATGATGAGGGAAACTCACCTCTTAGGCATTACACTGTTATGTCTGTCATGGCTAGTGTTAAAGTAGAAGAGACCTGCATGTGTCTGTGTATATATGTGTGTGTGTATATACATATAGTAATTAAGTGCAATATAGCAACTTTTTTTTCTTATTTATAATTTAACAGAAATCCAAAAGAAGACTCACTGCTTTGGACAAAAAGGAAACGTGGAGTCTGGAAAATAAAACCAAAGTAAGGAAGGTCCTGGACAAAATCTATATGAGTTCGGACGAAGAAGGGGCAGATGGTGGGCTGATTTCCCAACCTCCTTCATGGGAATCAGATACCTTTCAAAAAGTGAAGGAAATATTGGACAATAAATATTTGAATATATGTTCAACAAGGAGCAAGAGGCTTCTGCTGAAAAGATCGCAGGGCGTGAAAAAGGACAAAGACACCCCTGATGTCCCAGAGGAGTCTAAGTGGATACTCCAGGCCTAGGAATCCAATCCAAATATTTATTGTCCAATATTTCCTTCCTGTGTGTCATGTGCTCAGTTCTTATTGTTTACCAAGAAAGGCCAGAAGAGCTCATGTTTGATGCAATAGCATACATGCAACCATTAAGCATTGTGCTTAAATGTATATGGACTACATTTTTTTCTGTATATCCTTCTTCCAAAAAATGAATTATTTGTTTTCTTATTATTATTACATTCCATTAATCCCACAGTCCGTAGTTTAGAAAACTTTTATGTAACTACAATATAAGAGTACGCTTGACCGTG
This sequence comes from Unio pictorum, assembly GCA_030141615.1. Classification (NCBI taxonomy): domain Eukaryota; kingdom Metazoa; phylum Mollusca; class Bivalvia; order Unionida; family Unionidae; genus Unio; species Unio pictorum. Next base: position 2,305,900 of record JARLTB010000229.1, read on the forward strand.
GACTTGTGTGCACTTTCCTAACAGTATCATGTTCTAATTTTAACCTAGTTCTACTGTTGACCTCAAATTCTATTTATAGCATCTGTATGCTTAGTGAGGAGAGAGCAGACTGGTTTTCTAAATTTAATCTTTATGTGCAGATTCTATGTTCTAATTCATTTTTGCTGCAGAACCAGTCTAAAGATATTTGGAGCTAAAAAGTATATTTTATTTAAGTCTGCATTAATGTGAGCAAAAATAAAATATTTCTTTTCAAAAATTTCCCAGATTAATTAGAAAAAGGCAAACAAAAAAAAATTATGAAACCAAAAATAACAGAATCCTCAAAATATTAAGACGAGCGTGCAGCATCACGTGACATCTATTTCAGGCTGTGTGGAAAGAATTTTATTATTTTGCACTAATAGTCTTATGATGGCTTCTAGTCGATGCGTGTAAATCTAAAATTGCTACATATGAAAACTTGAAACAGTAAAGGATGTTAAAAGACTCGAAGGACAAATAAATCATTGTGTATTGAAATTTTAGCATGTTATATATGGATTATGCTTTTTCTGCTTCGATTCTGCATTTTGACTACTTGGATTACGCTTTTTCCTCGTCAGGGGTTGGCATGTGTGCAATTAGGAACATCCTCTGCCTTTTCTGTCAGTTTGACAGTTTGACAAAGACCTATTTCACAACCCGACCGAAATGGCCTGGCGATATTTGAAGCTGAGATTAGCTTGGCAGGACATTGTGTTTTTATTATAACTAATGTTTGGAAATGTATTTACATTTTGTCGAAGTTTTTAACACATAATAAAGCTTTAGACAGCACAACAAAGTTAATTTCTATCATTGGGAAAGAAGTATATTAGCTACATGTTTTTTGCAATTCTTGTTTGCATAATTACAAAAAAGTCTTAGTTTACTGCTCTCATATTTTAGTATGTTGCAAAGGGACCTGCTGCACTTTTTTACATTTGAAAATTGTATATGGCTACATAATTTTACATAGTACAGTGGAACCTGCCTTGAAAGACCACCTCTTTTGCCAAAACATTTAGGCCTTTCAAGACAGGTGGTCTCTCCTAGCAGATTACAATGCTATATAATAAATAAATTTGTGCATTGAGAGTGTGGTCTTTCAAGATTGGTGGTCTCACATAGCAGTGGTCTTTCAAGACAGGTTTTATTGTAATACAAATTTCATTAAACATGTAGTGTCTCGTCTTGTTTATCTGAGACAAGCTACTGAATTTAATTTTTTTTTATTAAGGCAATTGTTGAATAAATTAATAAATGCATGCATTATGTTTAATCAGTCATATACATTTGAAGTATATTAAATATAAGGCAATTGTCAGATAAATGGAGGTTGTGATTGTATATCTTATTTTCCATTTCATTGTTGAATTATTGAGCAAATTAATATTGTAATAAAGGATGATGGTCATAGCTGGTTGTTTTATTAGTTTGTTCTTTACATTTATTCTTTTTACATTTACCTGCCACATAAACCCATATTAGTATGCAATGAAACTGTTAACCAAGGTTACAGCAGTGAACAGACATCTCCATCGACATGAAGTTTTCCTGATTTGTAAATTCTTCATGTTTGGTTCCCTTTAATTACTTAATGGAACAATTTACTACTTCTTTACAAAAATAAAGTTATTCTTTCATGCACCTTTTGTTCATTGGAAAAGTGTGCCATTTATTTACATTTTAGGACCCTAAAATTGCTTGTAAATATCATCTTTAATACCTTTAACTTTTTCTTAAAATTTGTATTAAAGTTAAGTAAAGGTCAAGCAAAGTTGGTCTTTCTTTATCTTTTAAGTGCTAGTAAAGATATCTTTTCAAGCAGTGATGGTAGCATCAACGCCACCATCAATTCGAAATGTTGACCAACAGTGAGATAGATGTACCATCGCGTTTGAATTCATTAAATGCATCATGGATTTTATCTATCATATTTCTATCATTATTAGACCATCTCATGTGCATCAATGGATACTCTATCGAGATTGAATTTAGCATTTTTCCAGGGTTTTATTTTCGATATCTCTCGAACCCCTCCATATCATAATTAAAACAAGTATTTAAATAAATAATTTATATATCATGAAAAATTCTAAATGGCTTACGATAGGATCAGTAACTGTCTGTAACAAATCATGCAGAAATGAATTCTGTGGATATCATTCACAAAGCGTACGGCGTGGAAGATTAGGTTCACTTCCATGCATACGATGTGGGGTAGGTATGAGAGGAAAATCGCAGCTGTGTCTGAACTGTGGTGGTAAGCGATACAGGGAACTAAAGCGCTAAGAAGCCTGACTCTGTCAGCGACCCTGACTCCATCCCTGACAAAATCATAAGAACTGCTCAAGATTACATTACTAGATTCCCAAGTAATAATTAAACTAGATAATAAATTAGACAAATAATATATGGTATATAAATGAGCCACAAATTAAACTACATCCTGTGATCATCGATTGTGAAGCATCTCATGATGGTGTTGTTAGACACCGCAGGCTGGAGAAACCAGTAGATACAGTTAATAATCAGTGATGACTTAGATTTGTCGTTGGAGGGAAAGGATATTGTTGTCATCGATTTGTGTTCTAATCTTGCAACGGATTGATCAAGGATGGTCTTGTAATTGGTCATATTGATGAATGTCCAAAAATAACGAATTGGAAAATCTACAAGCTATCACTCAGAGTGAAAATAACAAACGCGTCAGAACCGGTACTTCTAAAACAGTTGGAAAACCCCTCTAAAATCACTTAATATAGAAAATAACGAAGAAAGAATATTTCAATAAATGACTGAAGCCCGCAAATATTTAGATATTTGCATGCCCTCGGTTCGACTCGTTGCAAAACGAATTTATAAATCGGCATTTTTAAAACGATTTAAAAACAGAATTTGGTTTAAATATTTACAATTAAATATTCTAACGGCTGAATTCCAATGTACTATATGAAACACCAAGAGGAATAACTCGTGTATACATATTTGTGTATAATTCTGTACAGTGATTAATCATGTTGTTGTTACAAAAATCCTTCAGTGATCTCATGGGAATAATCGGGTATTCGTTCTGTGAGAAAACGAATAAATAAATATGTATTTACAACAATATTATTGTTGTTATACTTTTTCAGGTATTTAGACTTCTTTAGATGATGTCAATAATCACAATTAAGTATACCAGAAAGTAAAAATCACACATCATTTAATCGATTTCTTTGTATTAGTCGGTTTATGTACAAAACTACCTATTATAATATTGGGACTCTAAGCCATTCGAAATTTAACTTAAAAAACAATCTGCGTAACACCGTCACGCGGTCTGTAATGTCTTTTACATTCCACTCCAAACGGATTTTTTACGGAGATTCGTTTAGTTGAATGTAGATAATAAGCCATTTGTATTTGTTGTATTGTCCTTGTGTAGTCCTATATAATCCTTTGTTGTATTGTCCTTTGTAAATAATGTTTCATTATCAAACTACGCCTTAATGGAATTCGGTAAACTGTTGTTGTGACAGGTTAGGTAATCTGATAGGCTGTCGTCATTCATTGGAATTCGCTAAACTGTTGTTGGACAAGTTAGGTATTCTGATATATCATCATGTATGGTACCGTCTATATAATACATTACATGTGCCTTACACCTTCTCTAATACAGAGGTTAAAGACTGTATTGTCACTAATTAAGAAATATATCACACTTGAAAGAAAACGGATCAAAATTGACTCCCAAATATTTTATATATCATAAAATATATATATTATATATATAATGAAATTCTAAAATATAAATGAGATTTCATATTTGAAAAATTAAAAATTACAATTGTCGCATAAATTAGATTGTAATCAGATTCTTTCTGATTTTCAAGATCTCGATGATAGCGCTCAGAATAATAAATACGGGTTACTAAGCCAATATGCGTATATAAAAGAATTCAACATGCTGTAACTGAATATTTGATATATTGTAGCGCTGTAAACAAATTCATTCCGTCATATACAGCAGTCAAAAAAAGTCAGAGCTGAACACGGCCAACATTATCAGGTATGTAATGGTTGAAATTATATAGGTCTCCATTGATAAAACCACCGAGACAAAGTCTCTATGGACAGGTATGATCAATTATTTATTTTTTTCGCACTGGTGATCATGGAAGTAATATCGTTGAAATTTAGGATAATTTGTTGGTTTTCGTTGGGGTGGGGGGGGGGGGGGAAAGATGAAAATCCTATAGATTTTCCATTTACTGCTGGCATTTAGAAAATACTATGGATTTTTAAATAATGATTGGAGAGGCTTTAACAACTAGATCGGCTCGAGATTGGCCGCAGTAAAAAAAAATTATTCCCGCATGGGACTCTGTCAGACAGAAATTACAAGCGCGACATGAATTGTTGACATTGATCAATTATTTCAACCAGTATCCACAGCTACTGAGAAAGTTGTTACTGCTACTGAGAAAAGTGTTACTGCTACTGAAAAAGCTGTATTACCAGTATTCGAAAAAACAGCAAGGAGATCCAAGCAAACGAAAACATCTTTGAAAACACTTCCTGGTGATATAATAGCTGCTGCATGACCTGAACAAGAACAAAAAGGTGATACTGAACAAGAAGGTGATATTATTAAACAACAACAGGAGGGTGATATTTTTGAACTTGAACTTCAAGAGGAAACTCCAAAGGAATAATATATCCACCTGAACAAATATTTACGAGAGATACTAAGGATGACATTAAAAATACTTCTACGTTGGATGAATTAGCTAAATTTGCTTTTCAAACATTTCCAAAGAGACAAAAATATATGAATGTTGGATATGAAAATAATGTAAATAAATGCTAAATCCTGGTACCAAAAATGTATATTTGGCAAGATACGGTGGAGATAAAACCTCCAAAGAAGATGATATATTTAACACTTATATGAAAAATATAGATGATATAAAGGGATGTCTACCATCATATGTTGAATCTCAACTCCCCGAGGAAATACAATCTGTTAGGGGTGTGGTAGCTCCCACACAAAGTGCAACTAGTAAAGCAGGTCATGGATATCATGGTAGTGGTATTCTTTGTTGTTCTAATAATATTTTCGTGGATATATCACGATTAGAAGTTCTTGTAGGAGGGAAACTCACCGGAAATAGGAAATAACTCACCGGAAATAATTAATGAGACAGCTGATATCTGCAGACGATTATTTGAGGGTGATATCATGGATATTGGTGTATATCGAGAGTTTATTGATGAGCTAGCTGACTGTTTCACCGTCAGTGGTTACCAAACCGACTAATTGTCATTGATAACTTCGTCATTCAATTAGATAAATAGCATTTAAAGAAGATGATCATACAATACAACCACAATAAACCAACCATGACCTACGTAGTAAATTCACGATTGCCTGTTTTTAAGGCCTATTAGGGAGATGGTCTCAGTAATGTCATTGAAGGGTTAATTACAAGGATGGCTTCAAAAAAAGCATCAATCGCAAAACAGTTATTGTTGAAAGCAATTGATGTTATTCGTGATAAGGGTATTAGCGCTGTGGTGATGTTGCCGGTAAAGCATTTTCTGCAGCCAAAGAAAAACTACTAGCGTTGGTTCGAAGACGAAATAAACCGGCGATAAAATCAATAGGAAACCTACCATCTACGGAAAGTATGGCCGCGAGTATTAGTAAATTAATAAACAACGTAGTGGATCAAAAATTAGCATCGTTAAGCAGCCTCCAGGTAAATATTATTGCAAATATGATAGCGGGAAGTGGAATGACATAATCATCAAGATCGCGTTTTAGATCAAGAAATATATAATAAAATGTTCAAATCGTCACCTGATACAACGTTTGATATGGACGCCCCAGTGCGCAAGGATGATTCTTTACGCGATTATCAATATTATTCTTATAATGCAATACAACCAAGAAGTCGATCAAGAATCGAACTTCAGGTCCACAATACCAGCAAATACTTTCTACCCGCTGAGGCATTTTTCGAAGTAGAAGGAGAACTAGTAACTACTGCTGATACTCCTACTGTAACAGCACCATATGCAGATAGTGTCAAAGTCGGCTTTGTCAATAATGGTATCATGGCATTATTTGAGAGTGCTAGATATATAATAGATAACAGAAAGATTGTATCTATAGAGCATGATGTTGATGTTGCCACAGCAATAGTGGGCTTAGCAAGATATTCTGATGATTATACAAGATCGGCTGGACCATCAATGATGTTTTTTAAGGATATTACTGATCACACTGATAGCAATAAGTATCTTAAATTACGGACACCACAAGATACTGCATCTGATCCACAATCACCAGCTAATCCCTCTGTTGAACACGAAGGTAGACCAGGTGCATTTTTTGATATTATTAACGGCGACAGTATTCGTTACAACCTAGGGTTTGCAACACGCCTATCAATGTTACAAGGACTGCGTAGACTATTCTCATGCGCTATTCCACTATCTCATATTTTCGGATTTTGTAGAAATGTTAGAAAAGTTATCTATGGAGCGAAATATACAGTAGTCCTTGTGCAAAGTAGTGATGATAATAATGGAATCTGTCGATAAGCAGGCCTTGCTGCAGCTCTACTCGATCCTGGTAAAATAAATATAACAAGACTATCATTGTGGATGCTAGTAATGACTCCATCAATCACCGCAGAGGAAACATTACTATCATTTATGGATACAGGTGGTAAATCATTGCTATCGTGGCTAACATCAACAACAAATACTATGGAAACTAAAATGAACGGTACATTTACATTGCACCTGGCATCAGAACATGGAGTTTCTGCACCGCGGCACATATTTGTTGCGCTACAAGATAGGGCACGATTAAATTCTCAGAAGCGCAGCCATGTGATATTTGATCAATTGGGTGTTAATGAAGTCTCGCTGAGGATAAACGGCCAACAAGAACCATCCGAGGATAATTTACTTAATTACGGACAAAACCAAATAGCACACGCGTATCATCGTTTGCTGACATTTATGGGACGTGATAATAATGTAGATACTGGTCTGCAAATATCACAGTTAGATTTTATAAATCGATATCCGATTTATTACTTTTCTTTGGAACATTTTGATTTAACCAGACAGTCCTTCATTGACATACACTTTCGATCTCGTGTAACCGTTCCTTCTGCTGGTGGTTACAGAGCAGTTGCTGTCATTCTCAGTGACAAATCAATGCTACAATGGTGGACGAATGAGGGTAGTTGATGCACCACTGGAAAATATGTAAATGTTTTCCAAAAATATGTAGACAAGTAGATCAAGCTGTTATTAAATAAAATGTCATATAGTCGTGTTAATGTCACTCTGACTCCTGTTCAGATTAAAAAGTTGCAATCGGATTCAGCTAAAAAATGTGGAACTACGATATCGTTTAAACACAATCAGATGTCTGGTGGTCAGAATAATCACTGACAGCTCGTCAGATTAAGCATTTCAATGATGCTTTCAAAGATAAAAGGGGTGTTTAGGTCACCCTCTCTGCGTCCGCGATCAAAGACATGACAAAATCAGATGGTATATTTCGACTTCTCGCTGCGCTATCATCGCTAATTTCAGCCGCGGGTCTATCGGTGGCGAAAGCTGTTGCGTTACTAGCCGTTGGTACCGCGGCAGGGATGGCACTAAAGAAAGCAACTGGAAAGGGATACAAGAAAAGGGAAAGGCTCTAAGACTACAATGAACTCCGCATTCATGGTATAGCGGAAACGGCCTGAGAATACCAGGAACAATTTACTAACAATATCGCCAATGTCAAATTTTGATTCACTCGATGCCGCTAAAAAATAGCGATAAAATACTTTAGAGGTGCTTTATGCGAGATCAATTACCACAACAACCAAACAGCGTTGAAACCGGTATTATTAATCTCGATAACAGCACCGGACCTGGAACTCACTGGGTTGCATACGCGATTGATCCGCGTGTAATTGTTTATTTCGATTCATATGGCTTATAAGCCGCCTGAACAATTTATGCGCTATACACATCAATTAAACACCCTTCGTTGGTACCAATATGCGACCTAGAAGTATTAAATGTACTCTATTTCGTCATAACTAAACTACCTCATTGAACCGTAAACGAATATACGAGTAATCGCTTTTTAGAGAGATCTTAGAATAAAATGATTGATATTTGGGGAAGATCTCTCTCAATCATGAAAAAACCCACCGAGGAAATATCTGCAGCTGGTGATGTAAAAAAAATAATCGAAGATGAAATATCCGAGATGCTAAACCTCGCAAGTGTTGATCCCAATGAAATTGTGGTATTTCAAGACAAACAGGGTAAATTGTTTCCCTGAATGATATTCCTGTTAAAATGAAAAGAGTAATCGAAAATTTCCTATCGATGTTTGATACCACTGGTAAAATACAACCAGGCGTTCTTTTACCAACTGTGATAGATAGTATTAACAATCGAGTACAAACATTCGGTGACTCAATGACAGATCTCCTCGACATGAACTGGAATAAAATAACCACACTTGGCGATCCAACATTGGATACTGATGCTGTGACAAAAAATATGTAGATGTGGTAAACAATAAACTATCGACGTTTAAGCTGAGTGTAAAACCACAGATAATAAACTATCAACGCTGCGAGCCAAGTATGATGTTCATGTAAATGCGTTTGAAAATCTTCTGAAGAATTTTATAAAAATCGATGATTTTTTTTTGAGAACCAATAGTAGTCTCAATGAAACTTTCTGATGTTAAAACAAATATCGATACGATTAAAAAACACATGACTATATCATTGCTGATTTTGCTGCTATCGCGACCCGGCTTGATAAAATCAAAATATTAATACCATGTACTAGACACATCAAGGATCTTTCGACTGGACACCTCAAAATAATATCATTAATATTACCGCTGAAGTCAGAGGTATCTATAGATTTACTCTGTCTTCAGGAGTACAGTTTAATGTGTCATCGGATATATCTACGGGTATTAATGCTGCACGTGCAATACTAGATAAGGGTGCCATTGGAACATTTACAATAACCTCAGTCAGTAGTAACTTAGATCGGGCATCAATGCCATACTACGTAGAATTTGTAATTGATTTAAGTAAAAAGTATAATAAATGTCTAACAATATCGATATGATCAAGTCCGTGAGTTTCAAACTAAACTAAAACTCTTATAGACGAGTATACGGTAAAAGTAAAACAATACCGAATGGCGAATTATCAGCGTCGTGGTTATTGTGTATTCGGTTTCAAGTGCAATTGCTGGAACTGTTATATTGTTATCAGCGATAACAGCACTGGCACCTGTAGTTGTCACAATTTGGGTGTCATCGGCGACAACAATTACATTAATTCTTAGCATAATCACAAACAAAATATCGAAATGCAGTCAGAATAAACTACAAGAGTATATAATTAAGTTACATATTGAATCAACCGCGTATTCCCAATTATCGTCGATGATATCATCTAGTCTAGATGACACATCAATATCAGATAACGAATTCTCAGCGATGATGAATATCTACCACAGCGCAACATCAAAATTAGAAAAACAACACAATAATAATATAATGTCAATATCGACAACGGAATTACTTCAGCAAATAGTCACGAACACAACGCTGGAAAGGACAACCATGCTCTAAATAACATCACCCAACCCTGAATTCAGTGTCAATTTCCCCACTGCGATTCCGGTGAAGGAGATAGCACTAGCAAAATTACGAGTATACCACAATTGGCCAAATATTAGATCAAACCCATTTGATGGTCAGCAACTGAATAAGTCCCTGTTGTTTGCGAGTAAAAGTAAACCAGACGGAACTCCAGACTGGAACGTTGTTTCCTTACCATCTGGGTCTTACCAAATTGAACAGATCAATAATGAATTACAGCGTAGAATAATATCCATTACAGGAAAAAAATCAAAAATCGCTATAACAGTTCATGAACCAACACTATTATCCGCGATTGAGATAAACTCACCCGGATATGCCGTAGACATGTATCAAAGTTCGATTAGAACTATACTGGGATGTCCTGAAATCCCTCCTCGGACATCATATCAAATACCTGACTCTAAAACATGTGATTATGTCACAGATGAACAATCATATCACGAAATTGCTCCATCATATCGAGTGAATTGTCCTCGATAGGAATAACATGCAATTGGATTTTGTGTTTGACAAAAAAATTGATTCATTTATTACCATTGCATTTACTATAAATAATAAGCGTCTTTACGATTTATAAGTTTTCCCTGTTTCGTTAAATCCGTTACAATAAAATCGTATTCAGCGATATCTATGATCAACCGCGAAGAATATTTTGCATTGTCGTATCTTCCACCCTGGGTAAATTTACCGATTATTCTTCGTCCAAAATCTTTTGCTTGTTCTTTTTTAATTTCAAAATAACTCCTTAGACCAATTCATGATTTGTTGTTCACTGAAATTCGAAGAATTTCCATCTGAAAACTGTTTTCGCTGTTCGCTAATTATACGATCTAGATCGGATTGTGGTAGCCAAACTTCTTTCTTAGCTCGATAGCATATAATAGCTTCGGAAACAATCAACGATATTAGCATACCACAATCAATCATATATCGTAGTAACACTATTGGCATCCAGGCTTTTTCAGATATATGTCTACCAAGCCAAACATAACTACACGGATGTAACCCTGTAGCGAGTTCAAATGATATCACACGAGCGAATCCGGTTAAATCAAAATCAGGTAATGGTCCATTAATCGCAACACGAGTCATTTCATGCGTGGGGTGTCCAAATCGTTTAAAGTACTCAGCACATTCTCCATACCCGAGAAAACTTCTAGGATAACACGCGGATATATCAATTGAAATCATACCATCACGTGAGTATTTCGTATTCCACAGTCATCAATGACCAAATTCAACACAACTCAATTTAACGTCCTCGAGAAAATCACTTCGTGTTGGACGCCATGAGTTTTTTTCTCTTGCGAAGTGAGCTACTACTGATGGAATAGTAAAACTATCCGTTAATAGTTTTTCATGGGAACTCTCCGGTGAAACATCATTAGCGATTTTTCTCATTCTGTTATCTAATTCTTCAACGCGATATAATTCGCCATTTGGTCTTACAAATTGATCAAATCCTATTTCGGGATCTTCATCACTTCTAAGTAACCACACTGACACAGGATCATCCTTACACAGCGTGTGAATAGCATCGAATAATTTCTCATTATAAAAAACATCCCCGACGAACTCCTTAGGAATATATCTCACGGTTCTATCTCGTGGAAATATTGTTACTGCAGCCGTCCACGCGTGTTTGTTATGATCAATAATTTTAATTGGAGCTCCTCGCGATTGATATTTCGGTTCGTATAATACTTCTCCGGTAATTGTCATTACTGATATTGGGAATTTTAATGATGCTTCTAATTTAGCTATATCAGAAATCTTTGCACCGTGCTGTTTCACTGTCAGTTCCCATTCGGTTATTTTCCAACGTCGCAGATCAGTTAGTTTATTTCCTCGGGATGCATTTGTGAAGTGTTCCATTACCCGTGTTGCTACACAATTCAGTGAACTAGAATATTTCATAGGAGCTAGTTTTGCAATATCGGGTTTATCATTTAACGGATATATTCCATAAACGATTGCTGTTACAGGTTAAGATCTCTCGTAGTATGGTTTGTCAGTTCCAGTTAGAATTCCTGGTTTGGAATCTCTACTCACAATGACAGTTTTTTATCCTTGAGGATTGGTTCAAATTTATCCCTGATAATCCATTTGCCTTCGACTTCGATAATGAATCTTATTCTGAAAAAATACTTCTGTTGGGAATTGCTTTGCAATGAAAATCCTTTGGATTGTACACCCTTGGATTTCCAGCCCCTTAGAGGGCCAAGGTGTGAAATTATCTCAGCTGCTCTTTCATCGTTCATAGTAGCATCGATGTTGGGTACATTGACATATTCATCAATAATTCGAAATGTCGACCGTCTCGGTAGAATTCATTAAAACACTTCCTGATTTTACCCAGTATAGTTCTATCACCGATTAGACGTTTTGGTGTATCAGAGACTCTATCGAGATTGAAATTAACATTTTTCCAAGGCTTAATTTTCGATAATCTCTTGAACTCCTCCATGTTATAATTAAAACAAGTATTTAAATAGAAAAATATAGTATAATGAATCACTTCAAGTGGCTAATGATTGGATCAACAACCCCGTGTAACAAATCATGCAGAAGCGAATTATGTGGGTATCATTTACAAAGTGTTCGCAACGGTTCCCTTGGCCCCTCTCCGTGCCTCCGATGTGGGGCTGGGGTAAGGGGAAAGTCGCAGTTGTGTCCTGCTTGTGAGGGTAAACGATACAGGGAACTAAAACGCTATTATGACAAACGAATAAAAAATACCGTCATTGACCCCAACAATGACTCCGTCAGCGACAAAATCATCAAAACCCCTCAAGATTATATCAAGAGGTTTATAATTAAAGCAGATATTAATTAGACAAATAGTATTATTATACAAATGAGCCAAGAGTTCAGACCCCATCCAGTGCTTGTTAATTACGAAGTCTCCAGTGATGGTGTTGTCAGGCACCGCAGACTAAAAAAACCGGTTGGATATCTGAATAATATGGGGTATTTGTTGTTTAGTGCTAGAAAAAGAACATATCTCTGTCATAGAATTATTTTTGAATGTCATAACGGATTAATCGAAGACAGATTTGTGATTGATCACATAAATGGTGTGAAGACTAATAATTGTCTTGGGAATCTTCAAGCCGTCTCACAAAGTCGGAATGCAAAATTAGGTGGAACTGGCAAACACGCAAAACGCCTTAGGGGGGTCAAATCGTTTGATTTAGAAAATAATGAAGAGAGAAGCTTTCATTCGATAAATGAAGCCAGTACATATTTTGATATGTGTAGGCTTTCAATACGATTTGTTGCAGGAAATATAATTAAAACTGCTCTGTCAAAAAAAATGGTCATGAAATAAAATTCGTATAAACCTGAAACGATTCAAGGGAGATAAATCCTTTATGGATAAGTCCAACCGCTCATAACACTCTACCTACTAAGTTCCCTTGTATAATGACGTCAAAGGAATTTGTGCCGTCTGCTATCACCTGTAGAGAGAGGTATAGACATGTGCGCGCGCACGTGACTGTAATGGAGTATATAATACATAGTTTCGGTAGAATTGTATTTATCAACTTTAAATAATTCTAAAAATTTGTATTGTCGCTTAGGCTAAAACTGCATTATTTAAACAGTTGTATTTATTTAAACCATCTAAATTCAGCAATTAATACACTTTCAGTACAGACGTTCTTTATAATTCAGCGCATTACCTATGTTCGCTCAGCCGGAACGAGCAGGAAATACTAGTGCTTCCCATTCATTGAAGTAGGTGGGCGTGGTTAAAATTCCTTGTATACAGCTCTTTGTGATCTAATCGATAATGTATTTTGTCTAGAGAATTAGAACAGGGAAAATACACGCTGTTATCTAACAACTGTATTATTTTGTTTAATGTTTTATTAAAATATTTTGTCTCATTTAAATGTAATGAAACAGCATTAATAAGTAATTCGAGGAAATAAAAAAACATACCCGTGAATCAACGCTGCGGTATTAGTCACCTTATATAGCATATGAAAGGTATTAAGCTTGGGGCTTTCGATGGCCAGTTCGACCGATCAAAACTAACTCACGCCATTTAACTCGGGCGTGTGGTTGTCTTTTGTTCACAATCATGCAACCGGGTAATTTAATTGGGTTGCTTTTGATTGGTTGAATTGGCCGTAGAAAATCCGCCCGTCGTTTCATGTTTGTGCTGTCTTGTGCTGTCCCACATCATTACCATCATTGTTTCATTGAATATATCCATCCTTACTTAAGTTAATTAAGTATATATGTATGCCTAACATTTGCCACAACACTCGAGTGGAGATATATATGACATTGTGACGTCACCCCACCCCCAAGCATATCTTCTGGGCGGTCTAAGATGACTTTTGTCACCTTTGGCCTCCCGCCGGAGATGTATGTTTCGGGTCCCCTTGGGCTTACTTGGATGTGAAGGCAACCAAGGAGTTCCAAGATGTGTTGTCGTATATGTAACCTCTGGGTCTCTCTGACGTCATAGGGCGCAAGCGAGATTGCCAAATGAGTGTTATTTTTTTTTAATAATTAGAGATACAGTATACTATAAAAATATGGATATCAAAGATGTAAATGTTATAATTACTGCAATCTCAAATTTAAAAAATAGAGGGGTAGTATTATCTGAAGATCTCGACTGCGACAGGATTGCCTCGGAATATGAAGATATAGAGTATCAGTTTAGTAAGGGTCGTTATGTTTTACCCAAGATGTACAGGCTCGTGAAAGGAATTCAAAAGTCCATCAATGCTTGCTTGTACGGTAACGATATTAATGCATTTATAACGCTATTTAGCACCGTTGAAGCAATACGTCAAAAGCTCGGCCAAGAGTATCAAAAACGAGCTGAAATTAGTTCTAAGGTTCGTGATCTTAGAAAAATATTAAACGAGGAAAAACCAGTATCTTAACCACGTGAGTGTTACTATAAAAAAATAGGCTTTCAGTAATTTTTATTAAAAAAAAATTTTTTATTAAAAAATTATTTTTATTAAAAAATTTATTTTTTTTAGCGTTTTTTTTAACACTCACATAGGATTTTCTCCTGAAAGAATACTCATCAGTTTGGGATTGCTCATGCAGTTATGTGCATACTGGATGATCTGGTCGTAGTAGCAAGTAATCACCGCGACGCCTCCATTTTCACTTAGTTGTTGTTGTTGCCGCGTCGTTAACACAAATCGTTCATCGCAGTTCTCAGATATTACAATTCTGAAACCCCCAGCGATGTTATTTCTGAAACACTCGCGGATAGCGTCGTACAGTTTAACCCTGTCGAAGATGGATACGTTAGCTTGATGGTACATTATTTAATAACTCATCTTTTAATTGTGATAGTTTCACATTTGAAAATTCAGTTCACAAACAATATATGGTAGGTGAATCACTTACAACTAAATTAGCCCGAGAGCGGCTAGCAGCAATTAAAAAGTTTATACCGGTTCGAGAGACTTCGCGAGAAACTTCAACAACGACAACAAGCGCAGACTGACTTTTCTGTGTCAAGTGAACAACTGTTTACTCCGATAACAAGTGCGACCAAAGATGTGAAAAAGTTAACTGAAGCAGTAATATACGGCGATATTCCTGTGCGAGAACAAGCAGCGAAGGCGCCGTTGCTTGATACGCTTGAAAAGATAGCAGCAGAGACTGAACAAACACGCGCAGGGGTACAACAGCTATCCAGTGATTTAAAAACTCAGCGCGAAATTGAAGAACGCGAAGAAGAACAACAAGGTCCAGCTGCAGGAAGAGACTAATCACCTGAGAATATATTTACACTCGCAACATTAAATGAAATTAGAGGAAACCGTACGAATTCCGAATTAACTGATTTTGCTAGAGAAAATTTTCGAAAGGGTAAGAGAGAGAATTTTTTAGAGGACGAGTTTAAAAGTTTTATAAAAAGCAAAGACACTTGGGAATCAAAAATATATTTAGCAAAACATGGCGTGGATAAAATCTCAGCGTTGCAGCACCCTGAATATAATAACTTTCTGGCTGTGGTTAAAGGCGGTCTACAACCACCACCTTATATGGAGGATCCAATCCCGGAACAAACAGACATAAAAGCAGAAGCCGGTTCTAAGAAAACAAGCGGAAAAGGATATTCAATTAAAAATCCTTTGGATTTCAACGCAACCGTGACATGCCCTGGTAATATTCTCTCGGATATATCACGGTTGGATGTTCTCATCGAGGCGAAGCGAGCCGGAAACAACTCTGTTGAAATAGTTAATGAAGCAGCTGATATCTGTAGACGATTATTTGCCGGCGGTATCATGGGCATTGATGTATATCGAGAACTCATTGCTGAATTAGTTAAAAATCACAGAGACGCCCATGGTAATGATGAAAATCCTATGGACGCTAGCGATTGATCACTAATTGAAAAACTACTAGTTTTATAACAAGATGATTATACACTATAACCATGATAAACCCGTAAGCGTCTACGTGGTGAACTCACGATTGCCTGTTTACCACGCGTGGTACGGAGATGGTTTCGGCAATACCATTGCGGGGTTATTTACAAGAATGGCTCCCAAGGTGGCGCCGCTAGCTAAACAATTATCAATGAAAGCCATTGATATTATTCGTGATAAGGGAACCAGCAAAATCGGAGATTTCGTTGGAATTCTTGCCGGAAAGGCATTTTCTGCTGCGAAAGATAAAATAGCATCATTGGTGCGAAAGAAACCAACGGTGATTCCATCAACAACAGTGATGCTTGCAAAAATCAGCAAAGCAACAAATAGCGCAGTGGAACAAAAACTAGCGTCGTTGGCTGCTTCGGTGACTCCGTCACCATTGACGGATTCGCCGGTAACAGATAGCGCTATCATGAACGCAATAGCAGGAAGTGGTTTGAAACGAAAACAAAAACGACGATGATTACAAAGAGTTTCACAATTGAAAACACTAGTATTTTAATAAAATGTTTAAACGAACAGCTGATCCCGCGTTAGATATGGAAGCCCCAGTGCGCAAAGACGATTCCGTACGCGATTATCAATACCATTCATATCATGCAATACAACCCGACCTACGATCGCGAATTGAACTTCAAGTTCAAGATACCAGTACATACTTTTTGCCATGTGAAGCATTTATTGAAGTAGAAGGAGAACTCGTAACAAATGTCGCAGATAATACACCATATGCAAATGATCCAAATATCCGAGTTGGTTTTGTTAATAATGGTATAACGGCGTTATTTGACAGTGCAAAATATCTCATTGACGGAAGAAAAATTGAATCAATAGACCGTGAAGTTGATGTTGCAACAACAATAATCGGACTAGCAAGATATTCCGATGACTATACAAGGTCAGCTGGTCCATCTATGATGTTTGCAAAGGATACCTCTGATTACGTGATCACCTTCAATACATTAAAGTGTTAACAGCACAAGATACTGCAGAAGCAAATCAACGAGAAGCAACTAATCCAGAACGTCGAGCTAGACCAGGAGCTGCGTTTGATATTCTCGGAGGCGTTAATGATAATTTCAATCTAGGGTTTGCAACACAAAAATTAGCATTGCAAGGACAAGAGAAAAAGTTTTCATGTGCGATTCCACTCCATCACATATTTGGATTCTGCAGAAATGTCAGAAAAGTCATCTATGGAGCCAAACACACAATCGCGTTAGTGCGAAGGGGTGATGACAATAACGCAATTTGGCGTACTGGTGCCGCTGATGGTAAAGTTAAAATAACTAAATTAGTATTGTGGATGCCAGTAATGACCCCATCAATTACCACGGAAGAGCGACTACTCTCATTTATGGAAACAGGCGGCAAATCATTGATAAGTTGGCTAACAACAACGACTGATGCCAAAGAGGATAATGTTGCTGATACATTTACATGGCACCTGGCATCAAAACAAGGCGTTTCAGCTCCACGTCATATATTTATAGCGCTGCAGAATCAGAATCGATTAGGCTCCCAAGAACGCAGTCATATGATATTTGATCAATTAGGAGTTACTGATGTCTCGTTGAGAATAAATGGCCAGCAGGAACCATCCGAAGACATACAACTTAATTACGGTCAAAACCAAATTGCGCGCGTGTACCATCGGATGCTGTCATATATGGGTCGTGATCAAAATATTAATACTGGTTTACAAATATCGCAACTCGATTTTAAGAAATTGTATCCGATTTATTACTTTTCGCTGTAACATCTTGATTTAATGAGACAATCCGTCGTTGACATACATTTTAGGGCTAAAATAGTTCCTGGTGGTGTTGATTATAGAGCAGTTGCTGTCATTCTCAGCGACAAATCAATGTTGTTAGAAGGGGCTGGCGGACGAATGAGAATCGTTGTTGCACCAGTGGAAAATATCTAAATGAAACTTGAAGAGTTTCCAATTAGATCAATTGAAAGCATAAATGTGTTTTACAATAAAATGACATATAGTGTTGTTAGTGTCAAGCTGACTGATGGTGAGGTCAAGAAATTGCGTTCAAAATCCGCTAAAGAATGTGGAACAATAATAACGTTAAAACCTGCGCAGATGTCCGGCGGTGCACATAAAATATCACTGACGGATCGTCAAATAAAACATTTCAATGATGCGCTGAAGAATAAGCGAGGTGTTCAAGTTACATTTTCAATGGCTGCAGTCGCCAACATGATAAAATCAGGTGGTATATTTCCATTGTTAACTGCAATACCAGCATTGATTGCAGCGGCTGCCACAGCGGTGGCGAAAGCGGCTGCGTTGGGAGCCGTTGGGACCGCGGCAGGGATGGCGTTGAAAAAGGCAACTGGGAAAGGATATAAAAAAGGGAAAGGGTCTAAGACTACCAGGAACCCCGTATTCATGGTACAGCGGGAGATCCGTGAACGGATCGGGTCTAAGAATACCAGGAACGGTTTATTAGTTGAAAACCCAATTGTTCCCATGTCCAATTTTGATTTAATTGATGCTAAAAAACTAACGATACAAAACTTCAGAGGGGTTTTTATGAGAGATCAGTTACCAAGAAAACTAAATAAGGTTGAAACCGGTATCATCAATCTTGATAACAGCAGCGGATCGGGAACTCACTGGGTTGCATACGCGATTGATCCACGTGGAATTATCTATTTTGATTCATATGGGCTAGCCCCACCAAGCGAGTTTATGCGGTATATAAATTCTTTGATGAAAGTCAAAGAGTTTCGGATTTTTTATTCCACGCTGCCAACACAACAATTAAATGATCCACCGATATGCGGCCGTGAAGTATTAAATGTCCTCGCTAAGATTTCATTAAAATCCTTTGGATTTCCGTGGAAACCACCACATATTGTTGTAAACGAATATACCAGTGGGAGGTTTTTAGTGAAAAAATCCATAAATTGAAAATACAAGTTGCGCTAACAATAATGATTGATATTTGGGGACGATCTCTGTCAATGTTGAAACACACCACGAAAACATCTGCGGGTTCTATCGAGAATGTAAAAAAAATAATTGAAGATGAAATCGCTGAGACGTTAAATTTAGTAAGTGCTGACCCGAACGAAATAGTTGTATTTCAAGATCGCCAGGGTAAATTGAAAACCAGTGATGTGTCATTGGATGACATTTTGAAACGGCAGCGCGACGCCGCTGAAAACTCTATTGCGCTGTATTCCAACGGTGGACAACTTAAATCAGGCGAACTTGTGTCTACGATCACCGACAGGATTGCCGCCCACGACAACAAGATTACCACCCACGACAACAAGATTACCACCCACAACAACAAGATTGCCGCCCACGACAACAAGATTACCACCCACGACAACGAGTTTGCCGCCCACGGCCGTGAGCTGGATGATTATATACGAGGTTATAATAGTTTTCGCAAAAATATCGCACATAAATTATTTGGAACCTCGCTTGTGGTTGCCATGACTCTCGCTGAAATTAAAAACTTTCTATCGCTATTCTTTTTTAACAAGGAGGCGGGGAGGATGATGAATGAAAATGAAATCAAGGCAAATTATCTCGATATTTACACGAATATTTCTAAAATAGTAGAAAATCTTGAAAAGGTACAAAAACCCACCAACGACGTCGTTGTTAAGTTTTTTGGAACCCCGTTTGTGGCAGGCATGACTCTCGCTGAAATTAGCGAGTTTATTGGCAAGCATACTCACAATGCCTACCTCGCTAATAGTTTCTTTGTTGTCCCAGCTACATCTACGATAACTCTCAAAGATATTAATATGTTTATGGTGAGAAAAGCAACACTTAATACCATCGTAGATAAATTTTTAGGGAGAACACCTGTTTCTGAAACCACATCTTTGACAGGCCCAACCCTCGCTGAAGTTAAAAAAGCTATTGACAAACAAAAGCTCACCAGCAAAATTGTTAATAAGTTCTTTGAGGGCAGTAAACCCCAAGATATCACGACAACATTTTCTAACATCGACCAGCATATTAAAAACCAAGCACAGCTTAGAATCAACGACCGTCTGATTTCATTCCTTTTTAGCAAGAGGGATAGGAGGAGGATGCTTTCTACCGAAGTCCATGTAAACTATCTCGATATTTACGGTGATATTTTTAAACTAAAAGAAAGTTTTGAAAAGGTAAAAATTCCACACAGTGTAAGCGCCGTTAATAACATCGTATACACAGTTGATAGTGGGACCTTTGATTGGATCCGAGGAAATGAAAATTATCCACGTGTTGGACACAGACATACTGGTGTACCAGGTTGCTACCGACTTACAATAATACATCACCGTAAATTTGATTTGGGATTCAGCAACACAGGTATCAGCGGTGTTAACACATTGACATATATACTCGAGAAAATACCACCACCTCCACCCTATATACCAATCCCGTTGACAATTACTATAAACACTTCCGACGAGTCAGTGGTTAGGGAGTCGCTACCCTGGATAATGGAATTTGTATCCGGTATCCCCGCCTCCGATCCTAAAACCAGATCAATAATCGGATAATTGAAAACACTAGCGGGTTTAAAATAACAATGTCGCTGTCGAAGTCAACGGAGTCACAATCGCATCGATATCGATATGATACCGTGAAAGAATTTTCCGCGAATTTGAAATCACTTTCTGAACGCTATCGTGAAAAAATGAAAAAATACCGACGCATCATAGAAATCATCGACATCACCGTGTACTCGGTGTCCGGTGTGATGGCCAGAGCCGGGGTTATTTTGTCGACATTGACCATGATGGCTCCGATTGCAGTTCCAATTGCTATCTCCGCGGCAACAACAATTGCGGCAGTCGCCACCACGATAACTAAAAAGTTATCATCGTGTTCCCCGAAAAAACTCACCGATTATACAGCTTGGTACCTGGTGGTATTTGACGCGTTCTTGAAATTATCCGAGTTGATCTCGCTGTCGATAGATAATTCGTTTATATCCGATGTTGAATTTTCCGCGATGATCCAGTTGTATAACTCCGCGATGTTGAAATTGGAAATTGAAGACAGCGTTAACAATAATGTCACTCGAACTGCTTCAACGAATCGCAGAGAATACCACCCCGATACGAACAAGCATGATATCAATAACATCAACAAGCCCACAATTTAGTGTGAACTTCTCCGATTCCAGTGCGCGAGATCGCGCTGGCAAAATTACGAGTATATCATAGCTGGCCTAATATCAGATCGGTTGCATTTGGCGGTCAGCAACCCAATAACTCGTTAAGGTTTTTGTGGAATAAACCCGATGGTACTCCAGCTTGGGAAACTGTTTCGTTACCAACTGGGTCGTACCACATTGAGCAAATCGATGCTGAAATTCAGCGTAGAATAAAATCAATCACTGGAAAAGAATCAAAAATAGCTATTAAAGTTCATGAACCGACGCTCTCGTCGTCGATCGAAATAAGCACAGAGGGATACGCTGTAGATATCTATAACAGCTCGTTAAGAACAGTGTTAGGATGGCCTGAAAAACCACCGGAAAATCAGCCACCGACTTAACCACAGACGTACAATCATATCATGAAATCAATCCCATATATCGAGATAATTTATCTGATATAAAAAAAGAAAAAATCGCCGATAGATTTATATTTACCAACAAAAACACATTGCAATGGGATTTTATCATTAAAAGAACAGCTGACTCATCTGTTACTATTTCATTTACGCTAACTGACATCACTGGTTATTTTAATGAAATTAATCAATTGCATAAAACACAACTAGAACAACTACGGCAAACAAAATCGCGAAAACACGTTGAAATATTAAATCAGCTTGTATCTGACATGGAATATATCAATGAACTAATTATTCAAACAATAATTAATGACAACAGCGACAGTAAACAACGATTCCTAAACGATTACAATATCACAGAAGACAATCTGCGTAATTTCAAGTTTCCCAAATACAACGCTGATGAACTAGCAAGAATTGTTAGGAATGTTATCAAGGCGCTACAAAAACCAGATTCAACTGTCCTCCTCAGGTATAATAATGATCCAGATGGTGGCGGTAGGCATATTGCACCGCACAATGTAAATAGTTCAGCGGTGATTGCGCTCAATTTAACATATGATGCAATTGAAGGAAGCTATCAAATTAATCTAGAGCGATCAAATCAAGCTTAGCAGGGATATATTCTTTATTCGTTTGCACCAACAACTCCTCCAGGATTCCTAATTATTGAAAACCCAATTAATCCTGTCTATATGCGATGCCATAATAATTCGTTAACGAGAATTAATTTCCGACTCACCGACCAGTCAAATAATTTAATTGATCTACAAGATGAGGTGTTAGCGATTAGTTTGTTTGTAAAGTCCTAAGGACTTTCATCATAAGGACTTGATCAAATATTTGGTTGAAATCATTTATTATTTTTGTTAACCAGAACTGAAAGTTCCAGCAGCAGAGAGGGCGATGACCACATCGTTGCGACCAAAATTGATTGAAAAATCGTAAAGTCTCCGTTTGCTAAATAGAGACTTATTTTTTTTTGGGTTAAAATATGAGATTTCGTAGGAAGCCTTATTTTTGCTTGAAAACGTGGTCTGTTCGCCCTCTCTGCTGCTTATATATATATATATATATATATATATATATATATATATATATATATATATATATATATATATATATATATATATAAGGTGCACATCGACCGATTTGCTAATTCTGAAAGGGTATCTACTAGTAAAAATAAAAAAAATCGTCCGATTTTCTACTTCTGAAGGGGTATTTACTACTACAAATCGTGCGCTTCAACTTATTTTGTTGGGAAATTTTTCAAAAATATTATTATTCTGAATCAGGATTTTAGATACAGACTTATTTGTAATTTCTCCTGAGCGAATTCAATTAAGTTAGCGTTTTGGTCCGTAAGTTTGAAATTCATTCTAGTTCGTAATGAATTATGACATCGTAAATATATGGGGGTACCCGGTACTTGTATTGTCAAACTTCCAGGGGATAAATGAGGAGTTGAATTATTTAGAATATATCCCTGCTGTGCTTGATTTGATATTTCTGTGTTTGTCTGGTAATTTCCATCAATTGAATCACAAATGAGATTGACCGCGATCACTGAAGTTATATTTACATTCCCAGGTGATATATGTCTACCCCCCGCCGTATGGATCAGTGTTGTATCTGAGGATAGTTGCCGGTGGAAGTTTTTTCCTCCACGACTCGTGCATTTCAAAAAATAATTTATCGATGATATCATTGGTTGATCTTTTCTTCGTCTGCATTATACCCGGGAATCTTAAAATTAAATAGATCAGCTTCTGTTATTTTGTTATACCCTAAAAATAGTTGTTTAAGGTGATCTGAGTCGTTGGGGGGTGGGTGGGGTCAATTGTTGTCTGGATTACACTCTGTTTGATATATTCCATATCGGATACAAGCTGATTTAATATTTCAATTTGCGTGATGATTTCACCGTGATTAGATTCTTGGAAACCCTGCTGTAATCATTGTAGTTGTATTTTGTGTTCTCTATTGATTTCTCTACAATAAACAATAATTTTAGGTAGATTACTAGATATATATGTAGCTTGAACTAAAGTTTGTTCAATACGAAATCACTAAGTATATATTAGTTTATCATATAGATTGACTTTGATAGAAATAAGATGGCCACCTGTTAATTTTTATATCGAGTAAACCTCTTTTGTATGATGGTGTAATTTCGTGATATGATTTCCTATTTGTGATATAATCAAATTTCTTGGTTCTGGTAGAGGAACTTCGGGCCATCCTAGCACTGTTTTGATCGACGACTGATAAATGTCCACGACATAATCAGGAGAATATTTCTCTATGACGGCTGACATGGATGGTTCGTGAACCGTTATAGCTATCTTTGATTATTTTCATGTAATAGATTTTATTATATGCTGGAATTCATTATTGATATCCTCGACATCATAACTTTCCTTTGGAATAGAAACAACGAATCATTCAGGGGTTCCATCTGGTTTCTTTTTATTTGCAAATACCAGAGAATTATTTGTCTATTGACCCTCAAATGATTTTGATTGTATATTTGGCCAACTATAGTATACTCGTAATTGGGCAAGCGCGATTTATTCTACTGGAATTACAGTTGGGGAATGCACGCTGAATTCAGGGTTGGATGAGGTTACTGATATCACTGTTGTTCAAAGAAATTAATCAATTTGTCTAAACAATTTACGGACATTCCCAAACGCGCCAGATGAACATCATTTGCGGCCCTCATCATTGATAGTTTATTGTCTACGACATCTACATCATTTTTTTTTTACCGCGTCGGTGTCAGATGTTGGATTACCAAGTGTCTTTATTTTATTCGAGATCATGTTGAGCTCTCATATCACCAGATTTGTTTTTACTTTCGCGGTGATATTATCTAATACAGTTAGAAAAAAAACTCCGGGTCGAATGTTACCAGTGGAATCGAACACCTCTATGGAGGTTTCGGTTACTCCATTTATTCAAACAATAATATTGTTCAATGAAAGATTACTTGTTCTTAATTCCCCATGTTTATCTTGAAGTTTAACACTTTCGTTTGGATCCACATCTACAAGATTTAACAATTCGGACATTCGTCGTTAATGATTTCGTTCGCATTCTTGAGTGATATTCCTTCAGCTTTTTGTTCTCTAAAGATAGATCTTCCCCCAATACCTACCATTACACGTTAAGATATCTTCATATAGTTATTACTCGTATACTCGTGTACAACTTTATGGGGTGGTTAGGTTGATTTTTATGCAGACTCGAGTACATTAATTACTTCTCTGCCACATTACTGGCATCCACAATGAACGTTTTGTTATATATCCCTTACATGCAGCGACTTGAGCTGCAGCAGTACCTGCTTAACGCCAGATTGCTTCATTATCATCAATGTTTCCTGACAAGGACTACTGTGTGTTTAGCTCCAAAGATAACCTTTCTTACATGTCTACAAAATCCGAAAATATGGGACCGTGGAATTGTATATAAAAATAATTTACAATCACCTTCCAACATCGCTGTACGTGTTAAAAACCCTTGGTTGTAAATAGGATTAACACTTTTTATAATATCAAAATCACCAGGTGGTCTAACATATCCAACTGCTTGTGAATCAATTGCAGTAGATCGTGCTGTCTGTATTTTGACATAATAAATATTATCAGCGTGATCAGTAATATATTTTTCAACCATCATAGATGGACCAGCTCATCTTGTATAATTATCATAATATCTAGCTCAACCCACTATTGTTGTTGCGACATCGACATCAAGCTGAATAGATTCAATCTCTATTCCATCATTCATATATCTAGCGCTACTAAATAGCGCCATAATACCGTTATTGACAAAAACTACTCGCACATTGGTGTCATATGCCGCATTATCCGTCTTTACAAGTTCTCCTTCTATTTCAATAAATGTTTCAGCGGGTAGGAAGTATTTACTTGTATCCTGAACTTGAAGTTCGATTCTTGATCGACTATTTGGGTCTTTTGCGTAATAAGAATAAAATTGATAACAGATTCATCTTTGAGAACCGGTGCGGCTATATCAAATGCTGGGTCAGGCGATTGTTGGCACATTTTATTATATATTTCTTGATCTAAATCGCGATCGCAAACCGGTTCCTACTATTAAATTTGCAGCAATATTTCTTTGTAAATGTTCAGATCCTTGATTCATCAAGGCTGCTAGTTTTATTTTTTTATTGACATTTGCAGGCATAATTTCCGTGGATGACAATTTTACTGGTAGCTTTGGTTCTCATCATATTAGAACCACATATTAATTGTGTTAGTCTTTCTTTGACTGAATAAAACGCCTGACTGACAATATTACCAATGGCGCCAGAATCTTTATCACCGATAACATGAATAGTTTTCATCAATAATTGTTTTGAGATTGGTGTTATCTTGGGAGCCATTCTTGCAAAAAACCCTTGAATTCCATTACCAAGACCATCTCCATAAATTGTTCTATAGACGGGTAATCGTGAGTTTACTACTCTGACCACAGTTAGTCACTATGATAACCATCAACGAGTTCATCGATAAATTTGCGATGCACGCCGATATCCATGATACCGCCCAAAAAAAGTTCTCTACAAATATCTAAGCTTCAATAATTATTTCCGGGGAGTTATTTTTAGCTCTATGATTATTCTTAATCGTGCTATGTCGGAGATAATATTATTAGGGCAGGCAAGAAGATCACTCCCCCAAGCACACCTTGGAGAAATGCCACTTGATGCTGCACCTTATTCTTCCTTTTAGGTAAAATCTTTAAGGGTGATCTTACTACTTTTGTTTTTGAAAGTTGTTCACTAGCTTTTCAAATTCTGACAACAGTCTTTCTTGCAGTGTGAAAGACTTGTGGTTTTAACTCTCTATCAAGGATTACTTTTCAATACGTGCATCAAAGATATAATCATCAAGACTGACTTGTTCTTTATTGTAATATATACGATATGCCCATTTTAAATAAATATCATCACTTACGGCTTTATATCATTTCAGATTTATCATACACACCAAATATTATTTAGCAGGTAAATCATGTTGTTTAATATTTTTAATATCCTCAATAACGTTTCAATCAAATCTATATTCTCCCTTCTTACATTAAATTTTGATGCAAGTTTTTCTTTGACGTCAGTGATTTCAGTACGAACTTTATCTATACACTCGAGTATTTCTTGATCGAAAGGAGGATGTTATGCTGCAACTATTTTGCAGTTTCTTAAATACTTTTTTGATATTTTCTCAAGTTCAGGAAGAACACATTTTTTTTACTTCTTCTCGTTCTTGTCCATTTTTAACATGTTTAGTAGTTGCAGTAATAGGTTTAGACAATTGTTGAGAACCTTCTGCAAAATCAACTTGAGATGCTTGTCGTTTCTGTAATTTAATCCTGGACGAATCTAAATTTCTTAATCGCTGTTAGTCGCTCTTGATCTAATCTAGTTGTTAACAATTTTCCTATAATTATTGTTGTATGATAAGATTTAATTCGTAGCAGAAGAGAAGGCGCGACAGCGAATATGCGTCTCGGTAGGTCAGAAGCCTTTGCTCTGTGTTTTGACATTATTCATTTTTTTCACTGTCGAAGGAGACCTTATTTTGCCAAATAGACGTCTCTATAAAGTTGTCTTATTAGCCATCTCTACTGCTGTACACATATATTGATTTGTTAACGTAGCATTAAGGTCTATTAAAAATACATATTAAAAATCATAGTTCAATCTCTACCGAAATGTTTAACCTAGATTGTAAATTTACTATCTCATAAACCCTTCTCCAAACGTTAGAGACATTATTTATTGTCCCTGAGACCAATTTATTATTGCGCACTATTACCGTGGGACTCAAAAATTTCATGTTTTGTCGATCATTTTATACATAAGTAACTAGTTAAGCGTTTTTTTACATACATTTTACCACCACGCTAAATATTTAACTCATTTATAGTCGAGTTTTAACAATATGATCCCTTTGGCACCTAGCACATTTATGAAAATTTAGATATTTCAGTGTAGATTTGTGTCAAATCTTACGGAAGAAAGTATCATAAAAATGAACTTTCTCAATGTGAACTTTCTTAGAGCATGGCACATTCTTCAATGAGAAACAAAATAAAGCAATGTGAACCTTGAATAGCGCTGGGTCATGCTGAAGACATCTTTGTTTTCTTTGACGCTCTTTCCACGTCAAACTCGACACGCCGTTATTGATATTATAACCTGAATTATATGACTTAGGCATAACCTTTACATATCCGGTACGGCTGCGTAGCCATGCAGGTGAGAGCTGCACATGCCGCCGAAGGGATTTTGCATGAGCTGAACTCAATAACACGCGACTCTTCAAGTTTCTATTCAAGGTGATCTTTTTCTTAACAACTTCTTAGTCACGGCCTACATAATAAATCCTGGATAGTTTACTGTGCAATAGCTTGGTTCCTTTAATGGCTTGAAACATCCTTCAGAAAATGATAACACATGCAGTCTCTCGTTAATATGTGAACCTTAAATAGCGCTGGGTCATGTAGAAGACATCTTTGTTTTGTTTCACGCTTTTTCCACGTCAAACGTGACACGCCGTTATTGATATTATAACCTGAATTATATGACTTAGGTAAATGTTGTAAACGTCCTGCATACGCTATTAGAATCAGTTTCCTGTTACATCTCAATATTTTCTCGATAATTAATACTTATATTTGGCAAGGCGATTGGGCATTTATTGCTCAATTACAATATTTTATTCTAACTGGTGTCTATTTCAAAACTACTTTAAACAAGTTGACCCTTTCTTTTCACGTTTGTTGTCATGAGACACGTAGATTCTCTACACCGATTGAATATATTCTTTATTTCAGAGGTTAAAGTCCACGAGATTTTAAGATGGCTATAATTTAAAAATACTCGTCATATTGTAGTGTTTTGGACAATTTTTTGGTTTTACAAAATTTAATATATCTGCACCATGTTTTAATCGACTTGTTCTATTTTATACTTTATACTTTATTTCTGTACTTTTATGCCTAATATTTTATATTGGAAATTTTTTTAGCATCGTAAATCAAACTAGATGGCGATCCTATCCTTTATATTTATAACAGGGCTGTTACTAGTGCATTTTGTTAAATTTATCTTTTCGCACTCGTGTTTAAATCGACAATGGTACTTTAGCGCGTCCTTCCAGGAAAATAAAAATAGGTGTGCCCCTTTCAACAGTAAGCCTCGTCACTGCTGGAACTTGTTTAAATTTTTTAAATTACTTTTCATATCACAATTGTTTTTTCGCGAAAAGTATTTTCTGTACACTTCGTTTAGAAAAAGAAGTAACGTGATGCCATATGCCATGTAATTATACCGTTTTACATCATTTCAACTAATTCATGTAACATTTTGTTTTATTCTGAGCAGGGGAGAATTTGCAAATATGTAACAATAAATTATAGCCTCTAGATGATAATTAAGCTATCTGAAATATTTACAAACACGCCGTGTTGAGAGGATTTATAACCTTTACATATCCGGTACGGCTTCGTAGCCATGCAGGTGAGAGCTGTACATGCCGCCGAATCGATTTTGTATGACCTGAACTCAATAACACGCCACTCTTCAGGTTTCTATTCAGAGTGATCTTTTTCTTAACAACTTCTTAGTCACGGCCTACATAATAAATCCTGGATAGTTTACTGTGCAATAGCTTGGTTCCTTCAATGGCTTGAAACATCCTTCAGAAAATGATAACACATGCAGTCTCTCGTTAAAATGTGAACCTTGAATAGCGCTGGGTCATGTAGAAGACATCTTTGTTTTCTTTGACAATCTTTCCACGTCAAACGTGACACGCCGTTATTGATATTATAACCTGAATTATATGACTTAGGTAAATGTTGTAAACGTCCTGCATACGCTATTAGAATCAGTCTCCTGTTACATCTCCATATTGTCTCGATAATTAATACTTATATTTGGCAAAGCGATTGGGCATTTATTGCTCAATTACAATATTTTATTCTAACTGGTGTCTATTTCAAAACTACTTTAAACACGTTGACCCTTTCTTTTCACGTTTGTTGTCATGAGACACGTAGATTCTCTACACCGTTTGATTATATTCCTTATTTCAGAGGTTAAAGTCCACGAGATTTTAAGATGGCTATAATTTAAAAATACTCGTCATATTGTAGTGTTTTGGTTAATTTTTTGGTTTTACAAAATTTAATATATCTGCACCATGTTTTAATCGACTTGTTCTATTTTATACTTTATATTTTATTTCTGTACTTTTATGCCTAATATTTTATGTTGGAAATTTTGTTAGCATCGTAAATCAAACTAGATGGCGATCCTATCCTTTATCTTTATAGCAGGTCTGTTACTAGTGCATTTTGTTAAATTTATGTTTTCGCACTCGTGTTTAAATTGACATGGGTACTCCAGCGCGTTCTTCCAGGAAAATAAAAATAGGTGTGCCCATTTCAACAGTAAGCCTCGTTACTGCTGGAACTTGCTTAAATGTCTTAAATTGCTTTTCATATCACAATTGTTTTTTCGCGAAAAGTATTTTCTGTACACTTCGTTTAGAAAAAGAAGTAACGTGATGCCATATGCCATGTAATTATACCGTTTTACATCATTTCAACTAATTCATGTAATATTTTTTTTATTCTGAGCATGGGACAATTTGCAAATATGTAACAATAAATTATAGACTCTATATGATAATTAATCTATCTGATATTTACAAACACGCCGTGTTGAGAGGACTTATAACCTTTACATATCCGGTACGGCTGCGTAGCCATGCAGGTGAGAGCTGCACATGCCGCCGAAGGGATTTTGTATGACTTGAACTCAATAACACGCCACACTTCAAGTTTTTATTCAGGGTGATCTTTTTCTTAACAACTTCTTAGTCACGGCCTACATAATAAATCCTGGATAGTTTACTGTGCAATAGCTTGGTTCCGTCAATGGCTTGAAACATCCTTCAGAAAATGATAACACATGCAGTCTCTCGTTAATATGTGGAACTTGAATAGCGCTGGGACATGTAGAAGACATCTGTGTTTTCTTTGACGCTCTTTCCACGTCAAACTTGTCACGCCGTTATTGATATTATAACCTGAATTATATGACTTAGGTAAATGTTGTAAACGTCCTGCATACGCTATTAGAATCAGTCTCCTGTTATATATCTATATTATCTCGATAATTAATACTTATATTTGGCAAGGCGATTGGGCATTTATTGATCAAGTACAATATTTTATTCTAACTGGTGTCTATTTCAAAACTACTTTAAACACGTTGACAATTTCTTTTCACGTTTGTTGTCATGAGACACGTAGATTCTCTACACCGTTTGAATATATTCTTTATTTCAGAGGTTAAAGTCCACGAGATTTAAGATGGCCATAATTTAAAAATGCTCGTCATATTGTAGTGTTTTGGACAATTTTTTGGTTTTACAAAATTTAATATATCTGCACCATGTCTTAGTCGACTTGTTCTATTTTATACTTTATACTTTATTTCTGTACTTTTATGCCTAATATTTTATATTGGAAATTTTGTTAGCATCGTAAATCAAACTAGATGGCGATCCTATCCTTTATATTTATAACAGGGCTGTTACTAGTGCATTTTGTTAAATTGATCTTTTCGCACTCGTGTTTAAATCGACAATGGTACTCCAGTGCGTCCTTCCAGGAAAATAAAAATAGGTGTGCCACTTTCAACAGTAAGCCTCGTCACTGCTGGAACTTGTTTAAATTTCTTAAATTGCTTTACATATCACAACTGTTTTTTCGCGAAAAGTATTTTCTGAACACTTCGTTTAGAAAAAGAAGTAACGTGATGCCATATGCCATGTAATTATACCGTTTTACATCATTTCAACTAATTCATGTAATATTTTTTTTTTCATTCTGAGCTGGGGAGAATTTTCAAATATGTAACAATACATTATAGACTCTAGATGATAATTAAGCTATCTGAAATATTTACAAACACGCCGTGTTGAGAGGATTTATAACCTTTACATATCCGGTACGCTTGCGTATCCATGCAGGTGAGAGCTGCACATGCCGCCGAAGGGATTTTGCATGACCTGAACTCAATAACACGCCACTCTTCAGGTTTCTATTCAGGATGATATTGTTCTTAACAACTTCTTAGTCACGGCCTACATAATAAATCCTGGATAGTTTACTGTGCAAT
The DNA here is from genome assembly GCA_030141615.1 of Unio pictorum. Taxonomy (NCBI): domain Eukaryota; kingdom Metazoa; phylum Mollusca; class Bivalvia; order Unionida; family Unionidae; genus Unio; species Unio pictorum. Next base: position 2,337,849 of record JARLTB010000229.1, read on the forward strand.
AGCTTGGTTCCTTCAATGGCTTGAAACATCCTTCAGAAAATGATAACACATGCAGTCTCTCGTTAATATGAGTTTTGAAAATGGCAATAATATCCGCTTAAAACCAAACTAAAGGGCATCTTGAAACTCTTTTTTATACAGCAGTCATTCAAGCTATGTACATCTCAGTAAGACACTATATATTTGTTTTTATTCACATTACAATCTAGAACATCATACTCCATTTTGCAAATTGTACTTTAAAAGAAATATCAGTTATTTTATTGTACTATGCTCATGAATGTTTTGCTTGATTGATTGATCGATTGATTGATTTTTAACGGCGATCAGCACTTTTAGGCTATTTAGCACCATGCAAAAGAATGTATGTAAACATGTTTAAAAATACAAAAATGTTTAATATCAACCAACGATATCAAAACCCAAATAATTCAACATAAAATGGTAAGATGTTAGTACCAGTAAAGTATGAAACTTCCCAATCAATGGGCGATGTAACTGGTGGTAATAAGTTCAGTTGAAAAGATGTTGAAATAAGGGACGGTGTTTACATTAGATAAAAATGCTGTAGATGATGGCACACAAATTAAAACTTAAAGGCATACAACCTAACTAAAAACGAATGAAATTATATATTTATTTTTTCAGTTCACGATTATTTAATTAGATGAATAATTACAATTCAGGCTGTTTCTAAGGCCGAAATCAGGCTAGTATCGTAAATTTTGTGTGTCTGCAGACAAAAATTCGCTGTTTGCCACGCCTATATTCATGTAACCTCTGTGTTGACCTCTCCCGAAGATTAAGAATTTTAGCCATGCGCAAACACGTGTTTACAAAAATAATGGCGTATTCACAACTAGATCGAAAACCAAAACTTAGATTCTGAAAGGAGGGGGAAAAAAAGCTCTTTGGGCAAATTATGGCAGCACACGCATATGTATTGAACGATGGAATAAAAAAAGTCCACTTTGAGCCTGGAAACTAATCCAGAGGTCGCCAAATTCTTGCTGGATACTTGTGTCATGGTGAGTCTCAATTTTGCAATGAACAGTCAAGTTTTTATATCGCTATTTTATATCTGTATTGTTAACTCTTTATCAAAACTCTTAAAATAACATATTTTATATAAACTGGCATTATTCCATTTAGCTTGAAATAAAATGTCACAGCCCTGCAACAATATCGCTGAAAACCGCATGTACGTACACCACTGCTGCTATATTTGAGGCCATCAAAGGGGTATTAATGATCATCATTTTCGCTCGCAACCATAAGACTTTATTTAGAGGCAAGCAGTCACTTCTGTTTTTGTTTTTATTTTTAAATAAAAAAAAAATTATATATAATGTAAATGGTGATGGCTGTAAATGAAAGTAATGCAATACAGTTAAGTATATATTATGCATACTATTATTTGTAAAGTATATAATAATATTGTGTCTAAAAATACATGTATTTTCCCTTGTTATATTAGGTAATGAATTGAATGGCAGTGCAAGGAAAACATCAGAAAAATGTCACAGAAGACATGGCCACAACTTCTACACCTGGGCCAACAATTCATAGGATACAAATTCTTGTTGTGTCTGATATAACCACATCATAATCAGATATGGCATTTGTGTAAGTATTACTACATTTTTTAAAAATTTTATGTATATTTACTTGTTTACAAATATTTTGGTAGATGCACATCTTAGGATTTACCTGGAAATGTATCATTCTATATTAGTTTAATAGTTTGCAGTTGGTAACGATTGTACATTTTGTTAAAATCTGGTTTGTTTTATTTAGAATAATATTTTTGTTGTAAATTGTTTGTTGGCATATGTCTATTTTTTGTTATTGATATGTTCCTCATCATGCTGTATGCATTTTAGTTAAAGGGCCTCAAGGGAGAATAGTCTTTGACTAAATTAGTCACCCCTTTAAATAAGTTATTATTATTATTTCTTGAAGCATTATCATTCAGGTCTTAATAACCAAGATAAATGATAATTTATTTTGATACAAAACTAAAGATTCCCAAGTTCAGCATTAGTATTTACACATTTCAAAATTTTATTTTAAGGGATTCAGTCTTGTCTGAAATTGATGGAAAAGTTTAAAAGTTGTATCATCCCATTTGAGAAAGTATACTAACAAAACAATTTGTGATACATACATAAAAGGGAATATTTGAGTTAAGTATCCTAAAAAAACAACCATTATGATACATGCATGATATATGTAACTAAACTAAAAGTAATGTATAGTATTGTATTGGTATTTGTGGATGGTATTTGTGTATGAAACAGAAAGTTGCTCCCACAAAAGCTTTCTTTTATGTGTATTATCAAAAAAGTAAAAATTGTGTATTTACAAATTATCTTAAATATAGTATCAATGCATAATTGAAATAATGAAGATATACTGGTTATCACAGAAAGAAAATGAATACATTGTAGTATAAATACAAACCACACTGAGGCCATAGTTATGGTTTGTCCATTTAATACACATGGAGAGTGCAAGGGGGGTTTACCCAAATGCATATGCTTGTGTATGGGGGTGGGTGGTCTACTGATAATATACGTACACATATACCTCGATAGTAATTTGTATTATAAGTAACCTGCTTGACTGGGTTCAGTTGGTGTTTGAGTTTTAGTGGACAATAGACAAGCGTTTTAAAGTTTTGCTGCTTATTTCTTTGATGCAGCCAGACATTCAACATTGGTGGACTATCTGTTACATTAAATACATATTATTGTTAATCCTTGATCTTTTCTGTGTGGATTAAATATTGGCTGTTCTACAGAATGGGGAGGGCAATCGCATGTATGCAGATGGTGTGTGTGTAAATAAAAAGTATGCATGTGTACAGGGAGGGGGGGTCAAGCTTTGCCTGATTTTTGCACACATGTCCATAGTTGGAATCAGATTTTGTTTCTGGACTTTTTACTTTTTTGCTTGCAATCTAATTCACATAGGTCTGAGCTATTCACATACAGGTGAACAATTGCAAAAGTGGGATAAATTGGGGATGGAAGTAAAAAGTGGCCAGGAGGAAAATGATGAGTCAGAAGAAGGAAAAACTCCCACTTTTACCCTTATGCCGAATGATGTTTCTAGCACACCTAGGTGTATATCTAATCAAATCTCTTGGAAACAGATGTATTTCAATATATTCAAAATTAGCCCACAAATGCGCTCCCTACCCCCAGGTGACAAGGGAAAAAAAATAGTATGGGTGAAATGAGTTGATTATTCTCTGCCTGTATAATGCTACTATACATTGGCATTTTCATCGAAACAGATTAATGGGGATTTATAAATGTTAATAGTTCTCTGCATCTGAATCAATTTATTTATTTAGTCATTTTACTTTGTTTCAGAAGTACAGCAGAACTGGAGAATTTCCAGAAGTTTGATTTTATTGTATGCCTCCAAAAGACATTCATATAAGCCATCAGCTTTCAGAGCTAGGAATCTGTTGGCAGCTCTTGATTATAACAATCATATTGACAGAGATGTGATTGTAAACACAGATGGAACAATAAGGTAATAAACTTTATTCTTGTTAACGTAATAATTCATCTTTTGTTAAAATATTTTTGCTTTACCTGAAAGTTGATAAACCATCTGTTTGTGGTACAATTTTATCTTTTACAGAAGACATTTTTAAAAATAAATTTCAAAAACCAATTTTGGTTAGAATTAGTCAAATGTAATTAGAAAATTATGTAAAGAATCTAAACATTTTTATGATATATGGGTAAGATACAGATTTGATATTTTGACATTTTCATCTGTAGCAAAATGATTTGTTACATGTAATTGTATGCAGTTTTTATTTGGACTTTTGATAATTAAAAAAATATAAAATGAATTGTCAGTGAAATGTTTGCATTTTCTTGTCAGATACCAAAGGTCATTCAACAAAAAAGTGAGAGATGGTCTGCATACCCAAAGAAAGCTGATCAACAGTACCTGTATATTCCAGAAATAAATATGAAAATATTGAAATGAGGTTAGATGATAGAGTTGACATGAACCAGGCAGTTGTTTTGGACATAAATGATCCTAGGTGAATATCTGATGTACTTGCTCCAATACCACTACCACCTACAGAAAAGATTGTTACAAATCAAAAATCTCATTTTAAGTTAAAATGATTTAGGCCTTTTAGTCAGGTAATACCTGTTGATATCAAATTGTTATGGAGAGACTATTCTAGTGATTGCATGGTAAGAAATGTTCCCTGCCATGGATCCATATAGACTTTGACTTTTTTGAAGTGCCTACCATGATCTGAAGTCCAGCATCTGTTTGATTTCCAAGTAGCAGTATATCTTCAGACCACTGTTGATTATGTTCTTAAAGCTTTTAAAAAAAAAAACATGCATTTTAAAAACAAGATGTAAGACCTTTTCTAACTTTTCATACCCATTGCATTTATACTTGTCTTATATGTATGTTTAGATTGAGGTAAATGCAGTGTATTTTGACCATATGATGTATAAAAAAAGAACAGCAGAGGCTATACATTGTAAATCATTTAATCTTATAGAAGTAACAAGATTAAAATAATGTAATTACAAGTCTGTATTATTGCATAATAAGTACTTTTTAATAATTTTATTTTCTAAATGTTTTGTGTAAAATTGCAGTCAGAAAGATTTCTAGTATACTTTGAAAAAGAAAAAAATGTACATTGGAGCAAATGACTTCAATCCATACTCTTCATCTTGATTTAATTGATCCCGCTAAACATGCCATTAAAGGTTCACATACAGTTTTAAACTGATTTTATAAAGAAAATAATGCTGTTAACTTCTGTCTTTTTTAATTAAAAAAATAAATAAATTAGAAATGATATTCACCGACTATATTTGTTAACAAATTACTATTTACATACTGGTGTTGACCGTTCCAGTGGTCTAGTGTTAAGAGCATCCACCTCATATGCAAGAGGTTGGGGTCCTTGATCCCTGGCCAAGTCATACCAAACACATAAAAATGGTATTAACAGCTGCCTTATTTGGCGCTCAGCATTAACAAGTTAGTGTATGGACTGGTCGTCCTACTGTCAGGATAATGTAACTGGGTGGGATGTCATGCTACATGTCTGCGGCATGATGCTTTAGTGCTAGACATCACTATAAACTGCCACACTTCAAACATCATAGCAATATGACTCAAAAATTGTTCAAGGTATGTGTTTGGCATATTTCCATCACTGTATAGTAGGCCCAATTTCATGAACATGAGCAGTGATATATTGTTGCAAACAGGGTTAATGGTCAGTTAGCAATTAAAACACCCCTGTGAATGTGTAAGAGTTTGTTTGTGTGTGTAGGCTAATTAGTATCAACACTGGTAGCATGACCCCTGCATTCCTGAATTTGATATGTATATCTGAGCCAGTTTTGCATTGTACTTCGTACATTATATATACTAATCAATATATATGTGTGTGTGTGTGTGTGTGTGTGTTTAGCTACCCTAATTTAAAAAAAAATGCAATAGGAAACATACATGGGGGTGAGGGCATGGGCTTAATTTCAATATTTGTTTCTCTGCTGTAGTTTATTTAGGTGATGTACTAAAGTTTGGCATTGAGTAAATGGTAATCACTTTTGTCAAAAGTATAAAAAACAAGCACAAGATACTAAAACATCAATGTAATTTCTATAGAACTGTCTAGTATTTTGGAATGGGATGTCTGTAATCAATCTGTTATAGGAATGGTACACTAGTTTCTCATATAAAATGTCTCTAAGAGACAAAGACAAAGGAAGAACGGAGGCAGACATTAGACGGACTGGAGGCAATTGGACTACCAGTCCAGAGAAAGATCATACAGATGAGTAGGAACACAGGACAGGAGGAATATCAATTACAGTCAGAAGATAAAATAGGCCATAACTTGGTCGAGTTAAAGACGAGTGATAGGGTTTTAATTTGAGGTTCATTTGAGAGATGACTGTTATTTAATGATATTAAATTGTTGTTTATTTGGCTTTCACATTTTGTGTATTCATTAATTTAACTGTCGGCACCACTGACTGGGAGCTCTGAGCATTGCATCTCTCTATCACTACTTCAATTCCTCATAAAAACAAGCCGGGAGGTCTTTTGTAATAATTTAAATAATATTGGGAGCACCCCTCCCAACCTAAATAACACGGACAATCTCTATATATTATATGCCAGATGATATCCTTCATTTTTATGCCTGACTGTACTCTTGAATTAAAGTTATGTCTGTACATGCATATTTGTACATATATAAGTTTAGTACATTACATAACATATAACAGTTTTACAGTGTATGCAGCTGTCTACATTCATCTGGGTATTTATATAAAGGGTATAATTATTTCTATGGTAAATGAACACATTTAAAAAACTGAAAATTTGATGCATTTAATTGGTGTCAAGTATATTTGATTTAGTTGTAATAAGACGGCTGATGATGCACATATTATGTGATATAAGCATTCAATGTTGCTTTTGATGAACTAGTATTTAAGTCTTAAAAACCTTATTATTTTTCCAGAGTCATTTTTTTCACATGTAATTGAAATTAATGAGCAGTATCTGGATAGAATAGTATCCTAGTGTTTGTAGTTCTGTTGATGTTTACAAGCCAATCTTTATTCATGAAACACTGCAGCAAGTTTTGCTTTCTCAACTCATGACTATGCGTTATTTATCATTTAACTTAATGTGTTACTGTATATGCACAATTAAAATCATGTTCACCAGTGTACTTTCGTTGTTTACATCCTTTGCATCCCATGACAATGCTAGTCAACTTCAATTCATGTTTTTAATAAGCAGTCTCCTCACAGTTGCTTTCAAAACATAGCCATACATATAATCATTCTTTAGTGGGTAGGTAGCTAAAACAATTTTTAACAAAACTTGTTCATGCAAAAAATAATTGCATACTACAAAAGAAAATGCTTTATACAACTTAAAATAAACATAAATTTCATTATTCACACATCATATCATTGGATAGATCACCCAAGTCTTCCTTGAGTAAATCCAAAATGATATTGGCCAAAATTATTTATCCATTATACGCAATACACAACAGCTTGGAATGACATTAAGTCCATAAAATAAATTGCCTATTAGCAGTATGCCATTTCCCCCGGTGGTATTATCTTCTTCTGCTGCATTTTAATAGTGGTTCTGATTACAATGATACAAATTATCACATTTTTAGTTGGTTTATCTTACAACGTAACACAATCTCACAAACACGACAAGTAAACATTTTCAAGAATCGCCCCCTTAAAGGAACCTCTTATTGTCAGAATTTTCCATCGTATTGACTTTTTTGCCTACTTCTTGTAATTTATCATATATAATGAGAAATCTATAAGCAATACATATATTGTGGGTGACTATAATGAACTAAGGAGAAGGACAGACGAAGAATAGGGCAATAATTACGACTACGGAGAAGATCGGTAAATTCCGTTTCTGCATAATTAATTAGCAATCCGTACAGAAAACGTTATATTTTCATTGATTAAACTTACAGATGTACATTTTTTGAAACTGAATGACATGTAATTACTCATTATTTCTACTATACTTTTCATAATATCATGCATTTGCAAGAACAAAAAAGTCGAAAATCTTAGGTTGTATGCCTTTAAAATAATGGTTTACTTTCTTAAGAATGTTTTTGAAGGGAGTATCACAAAAACGACCTATTTCTATGCTAAATATCTTGAAATAAGGTAACTCCTTCAAATGAAAAACCGTAGAATGAAATGCATACCCAAATGAAGACTGGATAATGCAACACTCACATTCTTCATCATGGCACCTTTATCCATGAGACTTACAATACCTTCTAACATATGATGACTGTAAAATCTGATTATTATTATTCTAAAGGTCGCACATGCTAAGCACATTTAAATCTACAGCAAGAGTTCATTGCACATTCGATATACAAAAAATCGGACTCAATCATTTCCTTCTTTAACACGTTCTGAAAACCTTTGCTGATCAATAAAATAATTTAGTCTCATCCACGCCTATTTCAAAAATACTGCTTAAACCTTGCTAGTTTACTTTCACATTGATTAAAATTGGCTACGAAAATGAAACTGAATCAATGAATTCCCCATTTTAAAACATGAAACAATCAGAAAGATTTCATTTACAAGAATTTCCAAATATATAATATCTTGTGATACTATGCATTCGTCTTTGATTTTAAATCCAATTTCATATTTCACCATCAAAATACACACACACACACACACACACACACACACATATATATATATATATATATATATATATATATATATATATATATATATATATATATATATATATATATATATATATAAAAGAAGCAGAGGAGGCGAACAGACCAACTTTTTACAGGCGTCGATTCGGCAAACTAAAGCTTCCTCGTAAATCGCAAAAATAGGGCGTCGATGTGATAAACTGAGGTATGCTAGCAATCGTAAACAAACGGACGCCAATGCGGTTGTCGCACCCCTTCTGCTGCTAAGTGGTTAACCAAGTTAACCATAAATACGATCTAATCCAATACGATATCGTGTCCGAGGATCTGATAAATTTATAGTTATAAACAGCAGATTCAGAATGCATCTTAGACCCACACCATTCACTCAAAACCAAAAGTAGAAAAATCCAAGTAGACCCTGATCTGCCAGTTTTTTTAAGATAAATTTGGTAAATCATACGATCTACACTCTTCGGTATTAAGTTTCTGCAATATATGAAGAACTACGGTAAATTAAATGCATTTAATCTGTCCGTAGAGGAAATCATAACACATGGAAATAATTATTCAAATTTTAAAAGAAATATGCCATTTTCTAAAATCATATTTAATACATCCTGAGGGCAAAGAATATAAGGCTTTTTAAGTATAAAAAACAACTACATTTTCAATGCTTAATATGCATACATCCGGATAAAGCTGTCATCCATTTCAGATATAATCGTACCAACAAGTAGTACTGTATTCGATGCAAATGTAAACATGTTTGTGTCAGCACCCCTGTCGAACACCCACCCCCTCCCCGAAAACAATAAATTGAAGGAAAAAGACAAAATAGCTGGGGATTGAAGGTGAGGTGGATACTAAAGTGTTGGGAAGTTACTTACCTTGTCTATTTTATAGTATGATAGGCAAAAATAGTAATCGTGGTCACCTCATTTATTATTTTGTTTCTCAGGCTAATGCTTTTTTTCACATTCAGCTAGCTTCGAGCACATGTGGTCGAAACAATCATCTCTGTAAATGAAGCTGATATCGTATTTCACAAATGAGCTTGCATGCTTAAAATGATAGTCGTGTCGAAGTTTAAACATTCTTAGCATTAAAAACGGATCTGAGAGAAAATTTGTCTTTGTCACATGAAGCGCATTTCTCTTCGATTCAAGACATTCAAGACATTGTGTTTACTGACTAAAATACGCCTCCAATTATAGTCGTAGATGCTGTCGTTTCTGTTGCATTTTCATTTTTGTTTTAGTTCTCAGTTTTTTTTTTATAGCGTAGTGTAGCAGAGCCAGTAAGTATGGATTTTGAATCCCCTGCAATATTTTCTCATCTCAGTGTATGCCTTAGGTCAGTTTTTATCAATAAAATAGCTACGACTTTGTACTCTGTGAAAGTAACGGTTTCAAACTTTAGACATGGAGGGCAAAGTAAACGGTTTGAAGTTACACAAATTGGACAAGCGGGTACCATGCAAACAAAATTGACATATAAATGAAACACACACACACACTATATATATACATATATATATATATATATATATATATATATATATATATATATATATATATATATATATATATATATATAATGGATATTAAAGACAGTTTCGATGTACAGTAAGATATATTTGCCATATAACTTTATCAGGTCACACAGAGAGACAGCTAGTCCGGGCTGAGCGGTTATGAGTTTGACGCTCCACCAATTGAGCTAGGATGGGAAGTGTCAAGAAAAATATCAGCTCCATATGAAGAAAAAAAATTGCAAAGGTTTCATCAATTATGCTTACTTAGCATCGGTAGGATGTCTCATATATTTTGATAAATAAGTAATCAACAGCAGCGTTTTCGTCTTAGATGTGATTTTTATATAGAAAATAGCATTAGTTATCTTAAGATTTGTTTAAATTTATGTTTAATACTTATCATACAAATCATATACCCTTTTCATTTCCCAGAACCTTGACCTTTATAGAAAGAATTTGCGTCAGCCAAAAATAGGAAGGCGTTACCAAGAGGGTAATGTGATTGGTCCGGCCTCTAATTACTTGAGCGCTAGTCTCCTATATATATTTTTATGAAGTCGAACTTAATCCCAAACCATCCGAGGCGTTAGGCTCTAAGGAAGGCAAATATCGCGACCAGGTGAGCTGAAATATTCGTCTTTCATTTATTCAAAAGTAAATGGCTTTGCCTTAAGTTACCATTTATATTATACAATTTTCAGATTCATTTAGTCGTTGCTCCTTTATAGTAGTATTCAATGCATGAGTCTTTAACATTGACGTTATGATAAAAGAATATACTGATAATAAATAGTAATGCGGTTAAACATTGATTTATATCTATGTATATATTTTTAAAATTATCAGAGACCGTCATGAGTGTCACATGCATGGTTCCTCTGTCGATACTTTTGTAACTTGGTATTATAATACATATCCACAATTCCTGTTCTATCTTTACGTATTAAATTTCTTTCTTTACAGCTTTCGCCGTTGAAAAGGGTCAGAAAAGCTATATAAAAAATTCCAACCCTATACAAATTATTGGTATTGACTTATTGTGAATAATACGTTTTCTAACATCAACATATGTGGTTTCCTTATTCCAGTTTCCTCGCATATATATATATATATATATATATATATATATATATATATATATATATATATATATATATATATATATCTGATAGACACATGATCGCCAAATCTCGTGGCATTGGTCGCCCTTTTTTCTTTGGTTATCTTTTGACCGCTGACGTAATGAAATGTAATCGTAAACATACTCATGCAAAATTTGATAACCTGACCATGTAGCGCAATAATAAATATTAAAGTGCTGTGTCCATTCTGCAGACGGTAAATTTATATCATACGTTGCTTATTAAAGAGACTAAATAAGTTTTAATTGTAATGAATGAAAAGATAAAGGTTTTGCTTTTCGATATCAGGCAAATACAGTTCGATGCTATGTATACTTATCGTCTTTAAATATCGATATCAGACAAATACCACTCGATACTATGTTTATTTATAGTCTTTAAGTGTCGTATCAGACAAATAGGGTTCTATAACATCTCGCTTGATTCTTTAAATCTTTTTTTAAAACGATAACATATTACGCTGCGGCGTTGTTTTGGCGAATTTCGTTATATAATTTGCTTAATTTCAACATTGATGTCTAAATATTTTTAACTGGTTGGGAAAGGTCAGAGGAAACTAGGATTTTACATTTCGTAGATTGTGTTTTCCAGTGTATATCACTGAAAGAGGATATCGCCTTCTTTCTTCACGTGACTGCCCTCTTTTGTCGCAAGATATTGTACAACTTTCACAGTTAACACAATGTCCTGATTTCGGAATTTAATTGAGCATTCTTTCGCAATAATTTAAAACAAAAATTAGATCTAAACACCAATACATGCTGGGATGAACAGTGGTATATGATAGGACATTGTATACAGTGGTATAAGATAGGACAGTGTGCACTGATCAATCTAGTCATCTAAACATATTGTGTTGTTTGGTATTATTGTACTTCTTATTTCTTAACACTTGCAACTTTTCATCTTTGTTTGTTTTGTTTGTTAGTCTATAGAACTCGCTTCTCGCGATACACGAATTGACATGACCAAATGCCAATGCCTCCCTTAAGCCCTTTCCCCTCCCCTCCTTCTACCTTGGCAAACAGATAAGGCCAAATGATTTCAACATCTATGAACGTTCTATTATATTGTAAAATGTTAACACCTTCTTAGGTTTAGTACAAAAACACATACAAATACAATATGCGGATTGCAGGTTAATGGATCAGTTATCAATCGGGACATTCCTCAATCCAACATGAAGATTATGGCCTTTGAAAGATTAACATGGTCCTTGCAGGTAAGTGATCAATATGTAGATAAATTATAAATGCGTGTTTATACTTACTAGATCATTTATTCACTGTTCAGGTATCCAAACGAAATTTTGTGGTTGGAAATGGCTGGTTGTTTCAAGTTTCCCTACATATGTTTTTCTATTTTCCTGCTGATATTACCACTGGTATGCAGTGGAAATGCGGAAAATAATGAAAAGAATGACATGGAAGAATTACTGCAGAATCTTTTGAAGGCCGAGAAAGAAAAGCGCCAGGTATTTAAAACAAATCTTTTCATACTTTTCGCTTTTGTTATTTGTCTTTTCCCCAACTCTTTTGAGTTTACTTTTCCTGTAATATGAAAACAGACCTATTAATTAAATCTTAATTTGCAAAATAGTAATACCCCGAGAGCAAATATGAATGAAGTACCAGACCTTTTATCGACTGATCTATTTATTTATCTACCTGCATGCATCGTGACATTAACAGAAATGCTAATGTATGTTCATGTATTTTTAGGAATGTAATACCTATTGAAATTATATGTATAGTTTGCTTGTTTCACGGTAAGGAATATGTGTTTTGGAAAACGTTGGATTTCTGAAAGAGTTTTACTCAGTCTAATACATTTTGAATTGTTATTTTGTTTGTTTCTTTCTTTGTTTTTTTTTTATTCTGACAGCTTTGTTACAAAACTGGCAACACGATATAAAATAATTAATGACCATAGTTCAATTGACAGGTTTTTTCAAAATTTATGCAGTAAAGTATTCTAAAACTAGAATGAACAGTATGTAAATTAAACACATCGAATGAATAATTTTATAAGGCACAAATATAATAGTCGTGTAATTACAATTTTAAGTAGCGAATCTTATCTCGAGACGACTACCTAAATACAGAGTTGGCGTTTATAGCATGCCCTCATTTCGAGCTACGTCTTGTTTAGCACTGATTACTGCTTATGTCGATCATTAAAATATCCCATAAAGATTACCGACTTAATTTCAAGGTCGGTTGTTCGACAGATATTACCAGTAATAGTAGAAATATCGTGTTTAATTTACATCAACGTTGCTCATTCTAGCCAGTAAAATATAATTTATAAACTAGTGCTGTTTATGTACTAGCCAAACGTAGGGTGTCTTTTCACTAATGTAAACTAAAATGTATACAAAATGACAAATCGTATAACCAAATGTTGCTGATTAAATGCAAATGTGTTCTATAGCATCAGGTCCTCTAATTAGGTGATATTAGTGGCTTAATATTGTTGTATTTCCCAGATATATATATATATATATATATATATATATATATATATATATATATATATATATATATATATATATATATGTATGTATATATGTATGTATGTATGTGTGTGTGTGTGTGTGTGTGTGTGTGTGTGTGTGAAAACACTGTTTTTAAAATACGTTACCGACAAAATTTAATAACCAAATATTTATGTAATTTGAACAACATTTGGGTCTCTTTTTATCAATAAGAATAACATTGTCCTCTTTCAACGCTATTCAAAAAGATGAAGCTTGGAGGGATCCTTTTAATAGTTTTGATAAATGTCGCGATGATATGCGAGTGGGTTTGTAGCCTAGGATGGGTACTCGACAGCACCACTAGCCCTGCTAATTGTGAGATTTGTAAAGAAAATCTTCTGTAACGTTTACGATATAATTAAGCCCAGTGTCTGGAAGATGTATAGAGGGCAGGGTTATTAACGTCTATGTCAGGAAGAGGTACTGAGGGCAGTTTATTAACGTCAGTGTCTGAAAGAAATATAGATGGCATTGTTTTAAAGGGCAATGTCAGGAAGAGGTATAGAGGGCAGGGTTATTAAGGCCAATGTCAGAAAGACGTATAGACGACAGGTGGGGGGGGGGGGCGCTCTAAAGATATTATGATGTCGTTTACATTTGAAACATGCACAAAGAAGAGAATGATGATATACCTCTATGTTACCTTCGTGTACTGTAGCTGAAATATTATTGGATATTGTACTTGTCGAACCTGTAAGTGATCTAAGCACAAAGCTACCTAAAATGGCTGCTCCTTTGTGCTAAAAGAGTCTGCCTGAATTAGTCTAAAGTACACTATCTTTCTTAACAGTTATAAAAATAGAGAAAATGAATTTTGCCAGACTAGAGAATAACAGCGTCATAGAGTGCAATGAACGAATTACCAATTATATAAAATGTATTTAAAAACACTTTATAGGTTCTTTGTTTTACAATTTACCTTTGAAATCTATGAAGTTAGAACGACCAAGCGGAGATAGCAATGTTTTGAGGAACATATTTGAAGTAAGGCCAAGCTGTATACTTTATAACTCATATTACACCTCTCAAACATATGCTAAAATAAAGGAGATTAAGGGTTCGTCGAATTATACATAAGATATACAAGGTCCTTTTATAAAATCTAGTATAACCAGTGAAGACATGCGGGGAAATTCTTTCTCTTTAACAGTCTAATCCCATGAAAAATAAAAAACTGTTGATCGCCAAATATTAAGATCAGTGTCCTGAAGAGGTATATATGCAGAGTTATTAAGTACAATGTTCGGAAGAGGTATAGATGCAGTGTTTTTAAGTCCAATGTCCGGAAGAGGTATAGATGCAGTGTTATTAAGTCCAATGTCTGGATGAGGTATAGGGTTAAAGTTGTAAATAAAAATAATTTATAAGGATCATACAGCCTTGGGCAATCTTAATATAACATAATTATTGTAATACTTAATCAATTTCCTTAGCAGTCAGATCACACAAATGCCGAAGGTTCAGGAGAAACTGAACAAGGACATACAAATGATGATGTAAATATGCCTGAAATTAAAACTCAAGAGCTATCAAATGGAGTGATCAAAAATGACGTTTCGTTGAACAAGGAATTGACACAGGAGATCATCCAAGATTGTGGAAACGTAATATTGATCATTTTCCTTATAATACTGTACTTTTTTATAATACTGTACTGTCCTTATAATACTGTACTTTTCTTATAATACTGTACTTTCATTTTATAATACTGCACAATTACAAAATGGATCTGAATATATTTTTAGTGTTCACTGATCGACGAATTAAAAATTGCATATTATATGATCTAATGTTATTTGTTTAAATTTCACATCCGGTTATTGCACAGTGAATGTACCACTTAATGTAGTGTTTTGCTGTTGTTTAGTTGTAATGTATGTTTATTTGCAAATAAAGGTTAGCGCTCAAAATTACAACAAGAAACCTACTCTCTCAGATGTCACCATTTATAGTATGGAAGTCAAATATTTTGATGTATCGTGTTAAAATGCTCACCTGAATTTTCTGCTCTCTTATAAAGGTTGATTTATTAGCAAAACATGTGATATAATATGAATCTGTTTAATGGTTGACTGTATGGATTGAAGTTCATATTTTGAATCTTTTTCCTTTTGAATTTAATTATTCACATATTTGATTTTTAGTTTTCCTTTTCAACTCACTTAATTACATTTTCTATTTTTAGTTTTCTTTTTCAATTTACTCATTCATATCTTTTATTTTATGTTTCGTTTCCAATTCACTTCTCCAGATCTTTCAATTCGTTTCCAATTCACTTATTCACATCTTATGTTTTACTTTTCGTTTCAAATTCACTTTTTCACATATTTTAATTTTCAGTTTTCGTTTCCAATTCACTTATTCACAATTTGTTTTTATTTTTCGTTTCCAATTCACTTTTTCACATCTATTATTTTTAGTTTTCGTTTCAAATTCAATTATTCATATATTTGATTTTTATTTTTCGTTGACAATTCACTTATTCACGTCTTTTGTTTAGGCTTTGTTTTCAATTCACTTATTCACATCATTTACTTTTAGTCTTCGTTTCCAATTCACTTATTCACATGTTTTATTTTATTTCTCATTTTCAAATCATTTTTTCATATCTTCTAATTTTTTGTTGTTTCCAATTGACTTATTCACATAAATTTTAATTAGGAAGGCAGACTTTTTTACGTTTTATCTTTTACGTGCTAAAATTCACAAAACACAACAGAATATAAATGGTATTTAGCAAGTGGATGAAATACGTCAGTATTTTCACTCGTGGTTTCGCTGACCTTATGCATCCAGTAAGAATGGCTTGGCCACTCGTGAAAACAGTCGTAGAATTAGATCCGTTATTGTCAGTACTAAATGTTGATTATCCAAGTCATTTTGTAAATGTGAAGCATACCGAGCAGTTATAATGACGTAATTATTAAATTGTCACGTCGATGGTATGTCATCAATTGTTTCCTAAGTGTGTCGTGCCACCTTGAAATCGGGGATAAATCGGGTGTTATATTATTTGGTTTCAAGCTCTGTCGTCTAGTAACAAATAAGAAAGAAAAATCACGATTATATTTTAATGAAAAGTTAAAACAATCTTCGTAAATGTAAAAGTTTAAGTTTAAGAAAATCATATGAGACTATGGATAATCTTTAAACAAGTATAACTTGTGGTAATCAGATATGCGTACATTATTTTTTATTTTTCCGAAAAATCTTTGTCATCTCAGTAAGTATGACATACCGAAAACAGCTTACACACCTATATACCTTTTCCTTCATTTATTTGATTACAAAGAATATATGATCTCTAACCTGTGCAAATGTAAGGAATTAGAAAACACTTAATCAACTTTAATGGAAAATTACTGACAGGGTATATTCATTCTAAAGTTTTCCGTGTAATAATCCAGTATCGAGATTCATCGAAACATCGAGACGGAAGGTATTCACTGCGCAAATATATGAATTCTTCAAAACGTCTAACACTAATACGTCAATAGCAATACTCATTTTAATGACTACAGTTAAACCTAAACATTTTCTTAATTTTATATAAATATAGAAATATGAGCTGATATTGGATAAAGACATTGACACATCTGTAGGATCCTGCTACTTGCACAAGATAAATGACGAAGTATATGAAAAAGACTGTGAAGGGATTGACAACGCCAGCAAGGTATTCGTTATACTATATTTAGTTTTTACATAGTACATATGTACTTTCGAATATTAGATTGGCTGGTTGCATGGTGGAATTCACGCAAAAAATTAGTATAATTATAATGACTCAATATTCTAATTATCAACTTTTCATTTTATTTTCATAACGTTTCATATATATATATATATATATATATATCTTTATTTGGGATAAAAAAACAAAACAAACGCCGATGAATTTGTGCGGCTAGTTTCGCATTTATACTTCTTCAGGCACAAAATGTTTTTGAAAGAAAATGATGACGTCTACAAAGTTATAAACAATTACGTCATTAACATAACGTCATGCTTTTGAAAGAAGCGGATGACGTCTATATATCAATAATTACGTAATTGACATAACATCATAATTTATAGTCTTTATTATACAAATATCATATGTATAACTGGATCAGAATGATACATGAGTCTTTAATGAAAACTGAAAAACTGAGAGTGAAATTACAATGTAGAGACTAACAGTAATACATATAACTACATATTATATATATATATATAAATATATAAATCTATATATATATATATATATATATATAAATATATAATAATATAATATATATATATATATAAATATATAATAATATAATATATAAATAATATAATAATATAATATATAAATATAAATATATATAAATATATAATAATATAATATATAAATATAAATATATATATATATATAAATATATAAATCTATACAATTTTATATAATGCCTTAGTATTAAGGCCATTGCGATAAACAGTATCTAACCGATTAATCCAATAACTTTCTTTAATGAGTCTGTTCCTTTCTCCGTGCACAATATCGATTGGCATGAAAGAAAAATCCCTTAAAGAGTGATTATTTGTATTAAAATGCATTGAAACATTAGAGGAGAACTGAGGATCCATATAATTTTTTATATGAAAGCGGTGATTATTCATTCTCTTAGAAACTTGCTGAAGTGTTTGTCCAACATATTGCATGTTACATTTTTTACAGGTTATCAAATAAATTACATCAGTTGATATACAATCAGTGTTATATCGTAGAGAAAACATTTCTTTAGTATTGGAGCTACTAAAATAGGTACTTTCTGTAATATTTGCACATTGAGAGCACCTACGTCTGTTGCATTTAGATGACGAAAAACATCTCTGAAAATTTTTTGTCGGTTTAGTTCTGATCAAAAGATCTTGTAAATTTCTAGGTCTTCTATAAGCAAGAATTGGCTTGCTCTTGTAAAGTGTTTTGACGCTATTTTTTTCTGATAAGTTAAGGAGAGTCCAATATTTATTAATTATAAGGCCTATATTTGGCAAAGATGGATTATATTGTATTATGAAAGGAATTATATTTTTTTCTTTCGTACATTCTGTTGTATTTAAAGATTCATTTTGGGTAAGATAACAGACTTTACTTAAAGCAGATTCTATTACATGTATAGGATAATTTCTTGTTTTGAAATATGTTTTTAATTCATTTAAAGAATGTTTTAATTGATGATCGTCTGAAATGATACGTTGGTATCTTTTCGCCTGACTATAAGGTATGCCGTTTTTACATGACCTGGGATGACAAGACGAATATTCCATATAGTGGTGGATATTAGTTTCTTTTACGTAAACATTTGTAGAGATAGTATTATCGGGATTTTTCAACACATTTACATCTAGAAAGGATACATGCGTAGTGGATGCAGTGTAAGTAAATTTAATTATGGGGTGAAAATTATTTAGGCTATTAATAAATTTGTGTAGATCTTCTTCTGAGTGGTACGGCAATGGGTAGTCCTATGGCTCCTTCATACGCTTCCCTTTTCATGGGTAAATTAGAAAAAGATTTTCTTGAAAACGAGAATTTTAAGCCCACTGTTTGGCTAAGATTTTTAGATGATATATTTATGATCTGGAACCACTCAGAAGAAGATCTACACAAATTTATTAATAGCCTAAATAATTTTCACCCCACAATTAAATTTACTTACACTGCATCCACTACGCATGTATCCTTTCTAGATGTAAATGTGATGAAAAATCCTGATAATACTATCTCTACAAATGTTCACGTAAAAGAAACTAATATCCACCAATATGTGGAATATTCGTCTTGTCATCCCAGGTCATGTAAAAACGGCATACCTTATAGTCAGGCGAAAAGATACCGACGTATCATTTCAGACGATCATCAATTAAAACATTCTTTAAATGAATTAAAAACATATTTCAAAACAAGAAATTATCCTATACATGTAATAGAATCTGCTTTAAGTAAAGTCTGTATTCTTACCCAAAATGAAGCTTTAAATACAACAGAATGTACGAAAGAAAAAAATATAATTCCTTTCATAATACAATATAATCCATCTCTGCCAAATATAGGCCTTATAATTAATAAATATTGGACTCTCCTTAACTTATCAGAATAAAACAGCGTCAAAACACTTTACGAGAGCAAGCCAATTCTTGCTTATAGAAGACCTAGAAATTTACAAGATCTTTTGATCAGAACTAAACCAACAAAAAATTTTCAAAGATGTTTCTCGTCATCTAAATGCAACAGACGTAGGTGCTCTCAATGTGCAAATATTACAGAAAGTACCTATTTTAGTAGCTCCAATACTAAAGAAATGTTTTCTCTACGATATAACACTGATTGTATATCAACTGATGTAATTTATTTGATAACCTGTAAAAAATGTAACATGCAATATGTTGGACAAACACTTCAGCAATTTTCTAAGAGAATGAATAATCACGGCTTTCATATAAAACATTATATGGATCCTCAGTTCTCCTCTAATGTTTCAATGCATTTTAATACAAATAATCACTCATTAAGGGATTTTTCTTTCATGCCAATCGATATTGTGCACGGAGAAAAGAACAGACTCATTAAAGAAAGTTATTGGATTAATCGGTTAGATACTGTTTATCGCAATGGCCTTAATACTAAGGCATTATATAAAATTGTATAGATTTATATATATATATATATATATATATATATATATATATATATATATATATATATATATATATAATATGTAGTTATATGTATTACTGTTAGTCTCTACATTATAATTTCACTCTCAGTTTTCATTAAAGACTCATGTATCATTCTGATCCAGTTATACATATGATATTTGTATAATAAAGAATATAAATTATGATGTTATGTCAATTACGTAATTATTGATATATAGACGTCATCCGCGTCTTTCAAAAGCATGAAGTTATGTTGATGACGTATTTGTTTATAACTTTGTAGACGTCATCATTTTCTTTCAAAAACATTTTGTGCCTGAAGAAGTATAAATGCGAAACTAGTCGCACAAATTTATCGGCGTTTGTGTTGTTTTTATCCCATATCTAACTTTTTATCAACAACCTAATGGCATCAAAATGTGATCCGCCGAAGGAATTGACGTCTTTAAAATTCGAAATTCTAAAACTTTCAGAAAAACAAATGAAAAGAAGTCTTCACAGCAGCTTTTTAAACAGCTGTGTCGAAGAAGGAATAATTCCGTCAGGACTACAGTTAAAACTTAAAATTTACATTGGAAACGGCAGTGAAGAATTCCAAAATTCAATTGACAACCTTTTGGATAAAGTTTCATTGAACATATGCGAGAGACTTGAAGAAGAACAAAAGAAAATATCCCTAGACATAGCAAAACAAATGGAAAATGCTAGAGATAAACTTAAAAAGAAACTTGACGGACATAGTCTTTTTGACTTTGATCGAGAAGTGTATGAAAAAACAGAATCTTCAAAAAATAGTATACTTCTCAAGCAAAACAAAAAAATTCATAAATTGCGAGAGTATAAAGAACAAATTTAACTAGAGAGGAAGAATGGAGCACGTTATACGATGCAAAAACAACAGCAAAAGCAGCAGTATTTAAAGAACAAACATTCAGTCAATCATTCAAATGTTAAAACAGCATCACAACAGCAAAGAAAAGATACACCCAAACAGAAATCTTCAAAACCAAACCAAATTACAACATTGAAAAATGTAACACCTACAGCTGTACCAAAAGCATCAACAAGCAAAACGGGAGAGGTAAAAAGGAATGTGATAAATTCAAAAAAGAACAGTAATGATCAGCAAGAGCAACAAAAAAACTGGTCTCCCCATGGCACAACAAAGAAAAGTTACGCAGAGGCCGTAATCATGGGGGAATCGGAGTCAGTGACCATAACAAAAACATTGACACACCTTGTCAAAGTTTTAGAACAATTAATACAAAAGACTTACTAAGACAAAATAGCAGGAGATTCCAGAGATTTAGTAGTAGGAGACAATGGAAAAAAGAACAAAAACGGAGAAAGCAAATTCAGAGAAGTAAAAAGATAGTGTTAAACCTATCACGTAAAAAACTAACGGATAATGATTACATACTTTTAAGTAAAGAATTAAAATTTTGTCCCAAACCAAAATCTCATAATAAAATTAAATTAGCTGAAGAAATTTTCAATTTTTCTAGACGCCTAAAATTAAAAGAATTTTTTTATGATAAATTAAGCAGCAACTCTAATTGTGAATCAGATTCTTTTAATTCCAAAAATATGGGTTATTTCAATAATAACAAATCATCTTTAACACCACCTAGTGGACGTGACTCCCATTTAGATTTTTACATTGAAGCTATCACACAAGAAATATTACACAATATTCCTCATAATCGAGGTTATAGTAATATTTCTAAGAAAGAAATGAAGTCTTTACATAATTTAATTAATGATGAGAGCATTGTTATTAAAAAGGCTGATAAATCAGATAATATTATTATTATGAATCAGGAAGACTATGTTAAAGAAGTTGAACGTCAATTAAAAAATGAAAAGTACTATCAAAAAGTCGATATTGACCCTTCATTAAAAATTAAATCTAAAATTTCCACATGCATTGATGAAATATCTAAGAATAATAGTTCCGTATATGAAGAATTTGATACTTTTCCTCTCAAAATACGTACACCTCAGTTCTATATATTGCCCAAAACTCATAAATTTCCTGATCATACATTACCTTTAAATTATCCAGGACGACCAATTATATCAGATTGTAATTCATATACAGGGAACTTATCCAAATTTATTGATAGTATTTTGCAGCCTTTAATGAAATCGCTTCCTTCATATATTAAAGATACTACTGATTTCATAAAAAAGTTGAAGTCTATTCCACAACTTTCTATTAATTCCCTCCTTGTATCTTTAAATGTTACATCATTGTATACAAACATAATGCATGCAGATGGTATTAAGGCGTGTAAATATTTTCTTGACAACACTCTTAATAATAACAGACTATCGAGTGAAGATATTTGTAAAATAATAACTCTTATCTTGGAAAATAATAATTTCCAATTTAATGGTACTAATTACATTAAAAAAATGGGTACGGCAATGGGTAGTCCTATGGCTCCTTCATACGCTTCCCTTTTCATGGGTAAATTAGAAAAAGATTTTCTTGAAAACGAGAATTTTAAGCCCACTGTTTGGCTAAGATTTTTAGATGATATATTTATGATCTGGAACCACTCAGAAGAAGATCTACACAAATTTATTTATAGCCTAAATAATTTTCACCCCACAATTAAATTTACTTACACTGCATCCACTACGCATGTATCCTTTCTAGATGTAAATGTGATGAAAAATCCTGATAATACTATCTCTACAAATGTTCACGTAAAAGAAACTAATATCCACCAATATGTGGAATATTCGTCTTGTCATCCCAGGTCATGTAAAAACGGCATACCTTATAGTCAGGCGAAAAGATACCAACGTATCATTTCAGACGATCATCAATTAAAACATTCTTTAAATGAATTAAAAACATATTTCAAAACAAGAAATTATCCTATACATGTAATAGAATCTGCTTTAAGTAAAGTCTGTTATCTTACCCAAAATGAATCTTTAAATACAACAGAATGGACGAAAGATAAAAATATAATTCCTTTCATAATACAATATAATCCATCTTTGCCAAATATAGGCCTTATAATTAATAAATATTGGACTCTCCTTAACTTATCAGAAAAAACAGCGTCAAAACACTTAACAAGAGCAAGCCATTTCTTACCTATAGAAGACCTAGAAATTTACAAGATCTTTTGATCAGAACTAAACCGACAAAAAATTTTCAAAGATGTTTTTCGTCATCTAAATGCAACAGACGTAGGTGCTCTCAATGTGCAAATATTACAGAAAGTACCTATTTTAGTAGCTCCAATACTAAAGAAATGTTTTCTCTACGATATAACACTGATTGTATATCAACTGATGTAATTTATTTGATAACCTGTAAAAAATGTAACATGCAATATGTTGGACAAACACTTCAGCAAGTTTCTAAGAGAATGAATAATCACCGCTTTCATATAAAAAAATATATGGATCCTCGGTTCTCCTCTAATGTTTCAATGCATTTTAATACACATAATCACTCTTTAAGGGATTTATCTTTCATGCCAATCGATATTGTGCACGGAGAAATGAACAGACTCATTAAAGAAAGTTATTGGATTAATCGGTTAGATACTGTTTATCCCAATGGCCTTAATACTAAGGCATTATATAAAATTGTATAGATTTATATATATATATATAATATGTAGTTATATGTATTACTGTTAGTCTCTACATTATAATTTCACTATATATATATATATATATATATATATATATATATATATATATATATATATATATATATATATATATATATATATATATATATATAATACAGTATAAGTTTTGTAACTGTTTCAAAATAGAATCCTTGGAGACATGTTCAAATCACAAGTGTCTACCATATGAAATTGTTATGAAGAAATATGGTAAAAGCAACAAAGTTATACCATGTCTTAGAGTAATCCGTAATGCACAAAGAAAACCCATTGCTCTCAAACAAATTATCAAGATGCGAATCCTTAAAAGATTTTGAAATGTTAATAATATATTTAGCTCATGAATTCTTTTCAACGGAAACCAGAAGGTAACCTTATTCTCTTTACCACTTCAGCACTTTAGCACAGTTCTTGATAAACTTAACTATAAGTATGCAAGTAAAATATAATTGGAATCATTTCTTTAACTTTGATTGTTTCTGTCTTCTGGTAACATGTAACCATACACTACATCTATTCAAATAACGATATTATTAGAATTATGTGACTATACACTATCTCTATCCCGAAAACGATATGCGTATAATCATGGGACCATACGCTATGTCTATCTCAGTAATGATATAAATAGAATTATGTGATAGGGCCGGCGCTTCCGCTAGGCGAACTAGGCAATCGCCTAGGGCGCTGGGCTAAGGGTTTATTTCATGATTGGCGGCTGGGGGAGGGCGTGAGAGGAAGGGGGCGCCATATATCTGATCTCGCATAGGGCGCCAAAATGCCTTGCACCGGCCCTGTTCTGTAACCATACAATATGTCTCTCTGAATAATGATATAAATATAACTCTGTGACCATACGCTATGTCTCACTCAGTAACGATTTTAGTAGACTTATGTGACCATACATATTGTCTGTCCCAATAAAGATATATGTAGAAATCTGCGTTTGTGAAACACAATTCACAGTCCTCGATCAGACTTTAACAGGTCTAATAGTGTGAAATACTTGCCCATGAGTTAACATTAATTGCAGATACGTAATTACCTTGTCATGCGTAGAATATATTTCATGGTGATAGGGTTCAGATGTCGATATTTCCCTGGTAGATTCCCTTGAGCGGTATGAATTGCTATGTGGGCCAGTTTACGTTGTGTATTTACATTTATACTGCTATACTCAGTAAATGACTATGTATGTATATGTCAAAGTTCTTAGCAGTTTCAAAGTTTTGACCAAGAGGACAAGTCCTTATGAATACAGTTGGGCCCCAGAATCAGTATCAGTTGGATGTATAAATGTGTTTCCAGGGGGAATGGGTAGTGTTAGGTACCAACACTATTAGAAATGTAAGACACCCTAGCCACATCTAAGTGGAAGAGTTCAAAGTTGTAAAGGTAATGGTACAGTTTTCCGCTGTATAGGCTCAATCTTCATGTGTTTAACTGTAGTGATATAGAAGACGTTTGTACGTAGACATGGCATACAAACGGATAAACATACTATAAGGACAGATCAGTATACTGTATCACAACATCATCATCAGTTCTTTGAAATCAGAGAGATAATAATGTCCTTCTGTATAATTCCAATTCTTCCATGGACGAAATAAAGAAAGAAAATCAATCCGTCAGGTAACGTGTCCTTTTAATTATTTGTATTTCCGCTGTGAATGTTCCTTCTGTGGATCAAACATTTACTTTCATGTAAGTATATATTGTATTGCGGGCGGCTGACATTTCCTTATATGATGAGACCACTTTAATTTGCCTAATTCAAACAAGAAAATATTTACCTGGAGGAGCCTAAAAGGTGTATCCTAACTTATAGATTTGGGAAGTAAGTGTAGAGTGTCAGCGGCACTAAATACCGACAAGAAGGATGACAGTGTTGAGATTGACACTAAATATATAAATCAAGGATGAAAGTGTCGAGATTGAAACTAAATATAGACTAGAAGGATGAAAAGCGTCTAAATTAAACCCGACTATTTTAGTGTATATTATAAGACATTTCATCATTGAAAGGTAATCGCTCCAATCATATCATCTTGTCATAACGGGTTAAAACGATGAGAGAGAGAGAGAGAGAGAGAGAGAGAGAGAGAGAGAGAGAGAGAGAGAGAGAGAGAGAGAGAGAGAGAAGAGAGAGAGAGAGAGAGAGAGAAAGAGAGAGAGAGAGAGAGAAAGAGAGAGAGAGAGAAAGAGAGAGAGAGAGAGATGCATACTTATCAAAGGCAATAACTTTCTCTTTTCCTTTTGACATCATTTAAAAGTTACCTGTATGGATTTAAAACATATTTGCAGCTTTATATCCATTAGAGATTTCATGCTTCAGAAATTGATCACATCAATTACAGGAATCAGGCCATCCATGCCCCTTACCACCCCCACTGCCATCCACTTAGCCGTCTTTCTGAGTTTAGTTTCCGTAGCATAGCATTAAAACGATTTGTTAAATTTCATCAAAATTTGGCACGTGTCTTTACACTAAAGTTGCCTTTTAAAAGTTATGTTTTAGGGTCCAACAACTTCATTTACAGAATATATGTAACTTCCTTGTCCATACTTATGACTTTGATCTTCAATAATAAATTTAGAAAAGTTCATCTGATTCAAACAAATCTGTCAGTTTGTTTTATACTGAAAATAACTCGACTGAGTTTGATTTTGAAACAAATCCACGTCATCATTTGCAAGAGTTATGACCCATGATTGCCCGTCGTCCACAACTTTGGTGTATATAGCATAACTTCATATGGACTTTTGAACTTCAACCAAATTTAGACTGTTCCTTAATATTAATAAGAATTTGTACGGAATTAATTTATAACGATCGTTTGCAGGAGTTATAGTCTATGATCATCTATACTTATAACTTTGATTCTTGCAACACTTATGGTTTGATATGTTTATTTTTATGCTTTCCACATCATCATTTAAATTTAAAGGAATTGTTCCTCTTAAATAACCATTCTCTTAACTTAGCTTAAACTGCACAATTTTTTTCTCAAGGCTTTGCTGATTGACTTGTTGTGAGAATCATACTGGAGGATTCACCCATGGCTTATAGCATCAGTTTTCTACTCGTATTGTCTCGTATATTTAAACGTATATAACTATGCTTTGAATTCCATTTATTCTATCAAAATGGTGTGTGTGTGTGTGTGTGTGTGTGTGTGTGTGTGTGAGCGAAGCCAGCCACATTGGTCTACTTGAATATCTTTTTAAATTATAATGTTATAACTTCAGACCTAGAGTGCCCTGTTTTGTTTCCTCGTTTTTTTTTTGTTTGTTTTTTTTCTACATTTTGGAAACTCTATATGCACTGTAGATCTCACGCACGTGATCTAATATATATATATGTATATATATATATATATATATATATATATATACATAAATATATTTTGATCTTTATGAACTTTGATGTTGTGTTATGCAGATCAAAGTCGACTACAGAATTGGTAATATAATTGAAAACAGGACCCTTCTGTCAAGCATAAAGGGCATTGATGGATGTACAGGAAGAACCGTGTCTGAGATGATCGAGGTCGCTGTGGAAAGAGGAGATTTAGACGGTAAAATATGATATGTACTATAGTCACTTTCATTAATTTCGGGATTCAAACTTTAACAATAATTTAGTTCTTGGAGTTATACTCAAATAATATTATAGAACACGGGGACGAAGTTTAGTTTGTTTGTTAAAACATTACTTGCGCGAACAGGTGGAGTGAAGATTGGTATAATTGGGTGATATAAAAAAATGACAGACATGTTGTATCCAACAGACCTCAAAGCGTAGAATATTAAACAACGTTTAAATGACTGTCTGTTTACTATATGGCTTTTGATGATGTATTGTCTTTATTAACTGACAATTTCATATTTAAGTTGAAAACTATTCTAAATATAATTAATACTTGAAGCCTACAATTTGTTGTTTCGAGTTCCTTTTCAAGCAGCATTTGTACGTTGTACGGCATCTCGTTAACTGTGTGTGTATGTATATATATATATATATATATATATATATATATATATATATATATATATATATATATATATATATACATATATATATATATATATATATTTAATATTAGACAGAGAGAAAGATAGAGACAGTGAATGACAGCCGAAATACAATTTTGAATAACATACATACGGAAATATAAAACTCCTAAATGGGAAAATACAGTAGGTCCAAAAGCGATAGCATAATTGTCGCGTTAAAAGTGGTATCATCACAGTGGAGATACACATTTGCTCCCATCGATAAGTTTCAATATCGTATTACGAAATATATGATAAAATCCATTACAAAGAAGATGTGGCTTTAGGTACGGAAGAGCAAAAAACATGTTTATACCGATATCTCCATGTTTGGACATCTAATCATAGAAATGGGGCATTTGAGCTAGTGGAGTATTTGTCATTGGTACCAAATTGTCCCTACATTTTGGAAAAACTGAATTTCTCTTAATTTTCTTGAACAAAATAAAAATAGTAAATTAACAATTTAATTATGATATACAAAGTTGCGGTCAACTCTGCGAAACAAAGAACTCACTTTGATATATATATATATATATATATATATATATATATATATATATATATTTTTTTCTTCAGAGAAATTTCACATTGCTAATATTGAATGTGAAGGCTTCATGTAGTATAAAAACTGCATTTGTTGGCATGAGTGCATGTTGTGAAGAGATCTGAATATACGACAGGGCTCTTATAATGAAAATTATAAAGAAATAATATTGAGAACACCAACTATATAGTATTACGAAATATATGATAAAATCCATTACAAAGAAGATGTGGCTTTAGGTACCGAAGAGCAAAAAACATGTTTATACCGATATCTCCATGTTTGGACATCTTAGCATAGAAATGGGACTTTTGAGCTAGTGAAGTGTTTGTCATTAGTAAAAAATTGTCCCTACATTTAGGCAAAACTGAATTTCTCCTTTTCTTGAAAACAGTAAAAATAGTAAATTAACAGTTTAATTATTATATAGATAGATGCGGTCAACTCGGCGAAAGAAAGGAACTCAATTTGATATATATATATATATATATATATATATATATATATATATAACGCTAGAACTAAATTTCTTCTTTAATGGGGGTAATAGTCAATAATAAGCATTATTCAATTACTGACAATTCCCTTATTCAATGTCAGCTTCATTGTTCATCTTTGTTCAGGTACTCCGGTCTATCACAGATACATTTAGAATGCAAGCGACTCGAAGCAAAATTGTCAGATATGTTTTTAGTTTAAAATGAACTTCACATATTGGCATTGATGAGTTCACTCCAATCTACTGGCAATCAGTTGAATGTAGAGTGTAGCTAATAAAACAAACCATGTGTATCGCATTGTCTACAGTAATGGATAGATAGATAGATAGATAGATAACAAACCATGTGTATGGCATTGTCTACACTACTGGACCTTTATATATGTCTAAACAGTATATATATTTATTAATATATATATATATATATATATATATATATATATATATATATATATATATATATATTTATATATATATATATATATATATATATATATATATATATAGAGAGAGAGAGAGAGAGAGAGAGAGAGAGAGATAAACACACACGTGTATATGTTACACATTTTAGCAGTGTGAATCATTTTAGTTCTACACTACTGGCCCTAAATATGTCTTAACAGCAATATGTTATATATATATATATATATATATATATATATATATATATATATATATATATATATATATATATATATATAGAGAGAGAGAGAGAGAGAGAGAGAGAGAGAGAGAGAGAGAGAGAGAGAGATAAACACACACGTGTATATATTACACATTTTAGCAGTGTGAATCATTTTAGTCCCACTTTAGGCCTCATTTTCATTTTGGACTTAGAGGTGTATGTCAAAATGCAATTGTCTAAAATTTGGTTCAAGTGATATGAATACTATATGTGTGTGTAGGGGTCTATCCTTTGTGGAGGCAATACAATTTACAGTTTGACCACATATTACACATTTAAAATAAACTGCATTGAAACGAAAAAAATATTTCTCTCGTCATGTCCCTATATGAAAACTATCAAACGAAATCAATGACATATATGTGGACGCCTTCTAAGTTAATAACCATTTAAAATTATGATTAAATGTGAAATTAATATCAGACGAAACACTATTCATTTTTAAATGTGCGTTTCCAACAGAATGACTTCGTCTTATATGGGTAAATACTATAATTGTTCCACCTATGTAAATGTATTTACCTCATTATTTTTCAACAACATCAGTATAATTTCTTATGTCGCTGTCACAGAATAAGAGTTTAGGTAAAGGAAACTTAATTAACAGGTATAAACTATCTTGGAGCTCACTATTGCTTTGAAATTAAGCAAGAATATATATTGATAATATTACTGTCGACAGATTATATGATGAAAGTATATTTAACCTTACATAAATACAGATAATTCATCATGTTTCATGTGGTATCACAATTTAAAAGTTCCAGCAATATCATGAACTTAAAACCTCCAAAACATTAATTATTCGGTGGAAAAACACGACTACTTTCATATTCCAATCTAAATTTTTTAATACTGACTTTAAAACTCCTACTCATTAGCTATTCTGGGGAAATAAAGGCCTACATTTTTTAGCAAGACAACGTTAATAAATATGTTATTGTTCACAAACTACAGTAATGAATAACCACAAAATTAATTAAGTAAACAATAGCTTTTCGCTTTAAAAAATGATGTTTTAAATCTGTTTATTTCCAGAACACGAGAAGAGACTGGCTGAAAAAAGGAATTGCAGTTATTGTACAGTGTATAGAGTTAATTGTAATTGGGTTTGCGCCCAGCATTCTGGGTGGTGGTGGAGGAGGAGATGCGTGCGTCACGTCTTTGAATGTCAATATGTTTGTAGATATGACTGTCGCTAAAAATCAAATACAGTTATGAGAATGAATATCAAATATGTTTAACTGAATTTAATTACATTATACTAATTTCAAATAATCTCGTTAAAAATATAATCCATTGTATGATAATGTAGGAAATTAAAATGAAATTAATATATAATACAATACAGAAAAAGCCAATGGTTCAAATTAAACAAGACACATTTGATGAATACAAAAGCCACCGCTTCAAATATTTAAGAACAAAGAATAAATGCACAGAAGTATACTCTGGTTTCGTTGACGGAAATTACTCATAATTATTTTCATTGCAAGTGGAGTTTTGCATTTCAGATATCGTGATTTGATGACACCACGTGAGAGAATTGAAAATACTGAATGATATGTACTTGATTAACACACAGCTATTAGTTCCTTACGAAATGCATATTGTCTGCGGCTCTTAATATCAATAGTAGTAAGATCCACCTTCACTAATATACATGCGTTTCTTATAATATTTTCTCTCTCTCTCTCTCTCTCTCTCTCTCTCTCTCTCTCTCTCTGTTTCATTAGTTTATGTAGGTCACTGTTTGCTGTCAACATCGAAAACACATTACGATGCTAACTTTGCTGACTTTATACAACGTTGGAGCACGTGTGTCCCACTACGTATACTAAATTTTAATGAGACAAAACAATTTAGAGGTACGAAATTTCAACGTTGAATCAATCATAGCAAACACGGGGAGGAGGCTTACAAATAAAAATAAAAAACAACAGTTATTAAAGCAAAACTACTCCGGATTTTGATGTTCATTGCGTCCGTTTAAAGTTATGTATGTACAATATCAAAAACATGTCCTATTGCATAAGCAAATGTTGTTATATATCCATCTGGATTTAACAACTCTCCTTAAATGTCCATTGCAAGAATCATAATAAACACAATTTGACCGAAGCTTCTCAGATTTTAAACAAAGCCATTGGTATTTCTTTAGCAAGATATATAACAAACTTGCTACCAAGGTCTTCTTCGGTGGTAACATTTTTGCTAATAGTTCTTTAAATTAACCATGAAAAGACATGGATGTTGGGAGGAAATTAAATTTAAAGGTGTTAAAATTTACAACTAAATAATTACACGATGCTTAACAATGTTTGCTTGTATATATCTTAAGTTATCGGACAAAATAGCCGCTATCGCTTAAACTGTTTCAAGCTGCTGTTCCGATATTTGCACCGTTTTTCAATAATAGATATGCTTGTTGTCGGTCTTCGTCTACGTTATTGTGTTCATTATAATGTGGCTGTTCAGTTCGCATTTGTTTCTTTAACTCCTTATCTTCATCTCCTTTTTGCGAACTAGACCAATTTTAAAAAAAAAAAAAAGCTGTTTGCTCCACTGGGAGGAAAGGATATTTAAAGATGTTAGACGTACTTACAAATGAATACGTATACGATGCTTAATAATATTTGCCAGTAATCATTAATGTATGCACGTATTATGCAGAAATAAAATTGTTTTAATTCATCCGTCATTTGTTTTCAATCTTTGTTTCGGATAAGGTTTTCTTATTTACCTCTTGGAGGTTATGTCTAAGATTTTTTAAATCAAAACTTCAGGTCCTACACGTTTTAATCATTAATACTAGCCTAGATTTGTTGGTAATTACTATTATCTTTGATATGTACCTATATTTGGATGCTGAAATTGTCAAAATAAAAATAAAATGATTTTGTTTACTGTTTCCACCACTAAACGAATTCTTATACATGAAGAGTAGGCAAAGGTTGAATACAAAGAAGATTAGACCTGCCTATGAGAAAATATGCACGTACATATGTATGCATGTCTTCATTAAAAGAGACATCAGGTTTAGGATAATACACGATTTTCAAACAAAAACCCAATCAGATTAAAAGGCAGAATATTAATGTTACGTCAAATGAAATTTTTGTAAAAATAGAACACCAAATTTCGTACAGCAATATAGTTATATCTAGATAAATTCCAGAATCTGTTTAGCTTGACATATCACTGGTATTCTTACAACAATATTCTAATGCTAATGTAGGTGTAAATAATAACTGTACACAATTCAGTTTTTGGAAAATTATTAAATATGAAATAATAAACTAAATAACTGTATCTTCATGTTTTAGGAATATATTTGGCGATAATTGTGCATATATCTGAAATTCATTATTTATAATGCAAACACACTCCTTAAATAATACATATGTAGCCACATGTATATGATTCTTTAAAGTAATATACGTCAATATCACGCCCGGCCCTAGGGCAAGCCGAACAAGGCAACCGCCATTGGCTCCGCGCTTTCAAGCAATGCAATTTTGTGGGATGGGGTCCGCGCTCATAGTATGCTGCCTTGGGCCCCGCACATGCTAGGGCCTGGCCTGCGGGAGATTTCCTCTCCCCAAAATTCTTGCACCTCATAATGCATGTATTCATTTACTAGTCCGTATGTCTCTTTGTCTACTTATCTGTAAGTCTACTTGTCTGTATGTCAGATTGAAGAGTCTACGTCACTGATAGCTTTTATAAGTCTGTACTGCCAATACCACTCTTTATATGGCTGATACCGATAAGAATACCTATATTTATCCCATTAGATTAAATATACCATTATGAATGCTCCATAGAGACTTCTGATCTGATGTAACATTTTTTGGAATCGGTTTCGTACTCCTTAGAAAATCAGCAAGTGGTCACGCAATCCTCTTTGAATCATAAATAATAAATAAGTGACCAACTTGATGTGAATTAGGTCAGCCTTAATGTCAAAGAGCGGGAGCATAAATCATGGAAACAACCTATGGTATAGGGAACGCATGGGAACATGCAAAGCCAATCAATAAAAGAAACAATTGAATCATCCAAGCATGTGTGGCATACCAATACTTTTTCAGCTAATAAGGATTACAGTGATTCTACTTATTATGCTTCAATCACTTATTAAACCCTTTGGTACATGAGTGGAGACACTATCGAGATTGAATTCAACATTTTTCCAAGGCGTAATTTTCGATAATCTCTCGAATTGCTCAATATTATAATTAAAACAAGTATTTAAATAAGGAATTTATTGTATAATGAATCATTGCAAATGGCTTATGATATGATCAGTAACCGCTTGTAACAAATCATGAAGAAATGAAGTCTGTGACACTGTATGAAAAGTTGCCTTTACAAATATTTAAGTTATACTTAAATACAAGTAAAGCTGTAAAATGTATCAGTGTCACCTTTACAATATCTTTACATAACAAAAAGATGAAAGGTCATCTTTAGTCACTGTAAAGACAATAAAAGCAGTTGAGTTGTCTTTACAAAAATAAAAGGCATTGAAAGTCTGACTTTACAGATATTAAATCCAAACTAAACTGCAAGCTTTTTGCCACATGCTTACATACCTTAAATAGTTTATCCACTTTGCTTCATTTAACTTAATGACAGATGGTATAGTTAGGTCAACCATAGAGATTTGTTTAATGGGACTGTTCCAGCAAAGATAAAATAAATCCAGATAAAAGAGAAAAATGATAACAATAACAAATGATCAATAGTTTAATAAATTTATTGCAATCATTACATCAAAATGTACAGTTAACATCAGAATCAAACAGTATCTTAATTGATATAGTTTTATACATGATAATGGCCAATATTTATAAAAGAACAACAAAGGGGTTAAATAGATATTGAAGAAAAGCAATCATTTGGGAAATACATTTTATTAATAACTCTATTGCCAAAAATATCTAACAACTAGTCAATGACACATTAATCAGTTCCATCTCTTGAAATCAATAAATTATTCTTTGTAAATTCTGAATGAGTCGTTTGCTTGGTGAAAACTTTACTCAGAGAATATTTCTGTGATTCTTGGATTTTATATTCCATCATAAGAAATGCCTTATAACAATTATGGAATACAAATTATATGAACTTGATTGTAAGTTATAAAATTCAAACTATAGGCTATAAACATGTTTAAATATAAGAGTAACATGATGCAGAAGCCGAGGTACTTGTATATCTAATAATCTTCTATATAGCCCGATTGTTTAAATATCAATAATGGTCATTTACTTCTTCCTCGTTCAGGTAAGTTATACATATGCAGTTTCATTACATGTTTTGTGTTATCATGGGCATAGTTTCCCACACGTTTTTCGTTACCAGCTTCATTTAAGTTACACATGTGTGTACCAGTGCAATTAGTGAAGTGAATCAGTCTGAATTTTATAGCTGATAGTCAATTTCACATAAACAATAATTGATTAATTCAGTTGCTGAGAGCAAATTTTCATTTTTGTTTATTATACAGCTATATTTTTGCTCTCTAGGACAAAATGTAAATAAATGAAATGAATGATCTTGTTTATCGATATGCATACAATTAACCAAATAAAATGTTACTTTTTTAAAAATTGTTTTATGTTATTTGTGTTTCACAACTTTGTTAACTGAAGACAAATGCCTATGGTTGATTGACTTTATGAAACTGATATACTGTTGCAAGCCCATAATTAAACACATTCATTAGTATGTGGTTTGTCTACCGCTAAAAGTATGAAGAACATGCGTTGCTTGTTTAGTCAATTTTTACAAATATTTTGATAAAAATATGTAACATTTCAGTTGGAAAAAAATATATATAAAAAATACTCATATATCTTAATTCAACAACCACAAAATCAAAAATGCATAATTCTGATGACTGATATATTTCAAACACAACACTGACAATTGACAAAAAATCTAAACTACTGCGGCACACACGAAAACATTCTTTTATTTACTGTTACACAATATTCATCCACAAACTAAACACATGATTTCATGAATATAAAATAGAATGATTTAAAATTCTAGATATAGGAATTTCAAGAAAAATTTATATTATGCAAAAAAAACCACTCTGAATGCAGCTCTAATAAAGTCTGCTTCCAATATGTACATAATATAAAAAATAAATATATATATATATATATATATATATATATATATATATATATATATATATATATATATATATATATTATACATGCAGAACATTTTTAAGATTTACAGAATTTAGTCAATGTGGTCTTATATCCCTTTATTTTACTTGTATTCATTATATACCAACTTCATGAAACAGTAAGTCATACTCATGCATGGTTTCACACAAGTTCTGTATCCTACCTTCATGTAATGTATACATGCGCATGGTTTCACATATATTGTGTGGGTGCAATTTAAGAACTTGCTTGTAATAATTAACATTAATTGTAAATCTTCAATGGCTTCAGTTATTTAAAAGCCATATATATATATATATATATATATATATATATGTATTTCCATCAAGAGGGGACATCAAAAGCACAAATTATCTTTAAGAAGCCAACAATAAACATGTTATCTACATCAGCAAATTTACAGCGGAATAATACTTCATTTACTTAATCAGGATCTGAATATTAAAGTCATTGCTATCAACTCATTTTTTTTTATTATGAACAATGGTCGTCCCATCGCTATGTGAATTATCAGCAATAAATATGCACCGCTTCACAGAAGTTTTGTGTACCAACTTAATGCAAGTTATAAACATGTATGGTTTCACACAAGTTCTGTGTGTGTACCAGCTTCATGTAAGTCTTACATGTACAGAGTTTCATACAAGTTCTGTGTGTACCAGCTTCATGCAAGTCATACATGTGCATGGTTTCACACAACGTCTGTGTGTACTAGCTTCATGTAAGTCATACATGTACGGTTTCACACAAGCTTTGTGTGTTCCACCTTCATGTAAGTCATACACATGCATAGTTTCACACAAGTTCTGTGTGTACCAGCTTCATGGAAGTTATACATGTGCATGGTTTCACACAACTTCTGTGTGTACTAGCTTTGTGTAATGTATACATGCGCATGGTTTCACAAACATTGTGTGGTTGAATTTTAAAAAGAATTTGCTTGTAAAAATTAAATTTTAAATTAACTGTTCTTAGGCTTTAGTTATTTAAAAACCAGACATACAGAAATTTATTTCCATCAAAAGCACAACTTGCGTTTAAGAAGTCAACAATAAACATTTTATTTACATCAGCAAATGTACAGCTGAATAATACTTCATCAGGACCTGAATATTAAAATCTTACATGTTTAATCATATACATCACAATGTTTTAATTTATGACACATGTAAACACTTAGAAATATATTACTAGTCCGTTAAAAATATAAATGGTAATAAAGTCCTATTAATTTGCTTACCTAAAAATCCCTTTATCTTACACAAGATATCTATCACGAGGGCAGACAATTATGACTTTCTTGCTTTTAATTGTTTTGTATGCATAAACAAACTTTAAGTTAATTCTTTGCACAGGTATAAATACTGCTGGTCCCTCTCTATCAAATGAATCACTTCTCCAAACTACAACTGGTTTTCTATACATATTTTTAAGTGACTCAACTAATTCTCTAAACCAAATAACTTTTGCTATTAAATGCAAACACAATTTCCCATCCAAAAACAGATTGTGTAACAAAGTTTTTAAATCTGATCTGGCCATAGGGTCAAATCAATCGTATTACAACCAGCAATTTTACCATATCAATCAGACCAATGAGCCAGTATGACTGATGATCTATAACTCCTTCCATGTCTAGTACCCAATATACTACCATATATCGATACCTGTCTAACAGATCTCAATTCTTTCAAAAATAATTCGAAGAAATGAAAAAAAATTATCAAAGATCATTTGACATAATTCAAATCTACAACTGTTCTGAAAATGTTAGCTTATCAAACATGGTGAATTAAGTGAATAACTGGCTTTTAAAAGCTATTTCCTGATTGTTGTATAATTGTTTCCGATTAACTGAACATTTATTTTTGAGTTTGAGTGCTTAGCTTTTCATTGCTATCAATTAATGTTTTATTATGATCAATGGTAGGTCTATCGCTATGTGCCATGTAAGCAATAAATGTGTACATTTTCACAGAAGTTTGTGTACCAACTTCATGCAAGTCATACATGTGCAGAGTTTCACACAACTTCTGTGTGTACTAAATTCATGTAAGTCATACATGTGCAGAGTTTCACACAAGCTTTGTGTGTTCCAGCTTCATATAAGTCATGCACGTACATAGTTTCACACAAGTTCTGTGTGTACCAGCTTCATGTAAGTCATACATGTGCATGGTTTCACACAAGTTTTGTGTGTTCCAGCTTCATGCAAGTCATACATGTGTATGGTTTCACACAACTTCTGTGTGTACTAGTTTCATGTAAGTCATACATGTGCAGAGTTTCACACAAGCTTTGTGTGTTCCAGCTTCATATAAGTCATACACGTACATAGTTTCACACAGGTTCTGTGTGTACCAGTTTCATGTAAGTCATACATGTGCATGGTTTCACACAAGTTCTGTGTGTACCAGCTTCATGTAAGTTATACATGTTCATGGTTTCACACAACTTCTGTGTGTACTAGCTTTGGGTAATGTATACATGCGCATGGTTTCACAAACATTGTGTGGTTGAATTTTAAAGAGAATTTGCTTGTAACAATTAACATTTAAATTAACTGTTCTTAGGCTTTAGTTATTTAAAAACTAGACATACAGAAATGTATTTCCATCAAAAGCACAATTTGTCTTTAAGAAGCCAACAATAAACATTTTATCTACATCAGCAAATGTAGAGCTGAATAATACTTCATCAGGACCTGAATATTAAAGTCTTACATGTTTAGTCATATACATCACAATGTTTTAATTTATGACACTTGTAAACACTTAGAAACATATTACAAGTCCATTAAAAATATAAATTGTAATAATATCCTATTACATGTAATTTGCTTACCTAAAAATCTGTTTATCTTACAAAAGATATCTATCACGAGGGCAGACAATTATGACTTTCTTGCTTTTGATTGTTTTGTATGCATAAACAAACTTTGACTTAATTCTTTGCACAGGTATAAATACTGCTTGTCCCTCTTTATCAAATGAATCACTTCTCCAAACTTCAACTGGTTTTCCATACATATTTTTAAGTGACTCCTCTAATTCTGTAAACCAATTAACTTTTGCTATTAAATGCAAACAGAATTTCCCATCCAAAAACAGATTGTGTAACAAAAGTTTTTCAATCTGACCTGGCCGTGGCGTCAAATCAACCGCATTACAACCAGCAATCTTACCATCGCTATCAGACCAATGAGCCAGTATCATTGATGATCTGTAACTCCTTAAATGTTTAGTACCCAATATACTACCATATATCGATACCTGTCTTACAGATCTGTATGAACTGCACACAGACTCTGCAGAAATCACACTGTTTGGATACAGTGCACCATACATTACTAATAGATACTTAACTTCCACCTCAGTCAAAGCCATACTCTTACCAGAGGGATTCACAATTCCATCATTTAATCTCCAATCTGCATTCTAAAAATATATGTTCCTTGATGACATTTTTATATATTCAAAATCTGGTTTTCGACCCATTTCACTTAGGGTTCCACGATCTAGTGACTCATCTAAAACAAACAGCTTATTAAATTCTGATCCAAAGTCACTCAATATGTTTAAATTGCAAACAATATCCAGTGAGTGCAAGTTTTTGATGAATTTTCTCATTAACTGAATTTCAATATTTCTTCTGTTTGTGGGCATTGAGCCCAATATACCATTTTCTCTCTCAAAACTGAACAACCAAAAAGAATATATGAGTCCAAAATCATTAATACACTGATCCAAGTGCACATGCATATGCATGTTAGGTGTTACTCGGTCTTCCCCGTATAGCTTTTCAAATCTCTCACAAAACGACAACAACAGTCTCTGGGAAAGCTGGACATTTGACTTTTTCTTTGTTCGCGTGCATAAATTCTTGCATGCAAGAACAAATGCTCGCCAGCATTCTAAATCCTCTGAGTTCAACACATCTTTTAGAGCAAACACTGAGAAAAGTATGGTCCAGTTTTTCCACTGGTCTGCTGTAAAACTACCATAACTTGATGCAAATTTTAGTGGTAGTTTTCCAACATCAGAAGGGCATTGAAGTAGCTCTATTTTCTCCTGTATCATCCCTAAATGTTCATCACGCAGTATTTTTGTTGCATTCCAAATTTGTAAGATGTGTTTTGCACTTCCTAGAAAAAAGTTATGCATAGGGTCAAGAATGGTCATTCTAACTGGATCAAAATAGTGCAATTCAAGGAGAACAGAGTAACGTATGCCATATTTTCTTTCTAACTCTTCTCTGGAACCATTGGTCTTTGCTTTCATGACTTTTGCACTAATTTCCGATGTGACGAGTTATTTCTCAAGTTCCACTCCGATAAATTAAAACCACCATAATTCTTCTCTCCAATCCCACCTATAAATCCTCTAGTACATTTGTTACACCCCATTGTAGCAGAATGGCCTAAAAAGCCACATAATTTTCTACTTGCTGGAATATCACAACCAACACATAACAATGCTAACCTGACAAGAACTGGCACATCTGGAGATTGGTAACTTTTCAAATAAAAACCATTCCAAGCAACTTTTAACTCCTCTACAAGTGGTTCTATAAAGGTGTTTGTTGGAGGCTCAGTTTTCATGTCTGGTATTAAACCAAATAAAATCATATTTTCCTGCTTAAACCTTTCTACTCTAGGTAAATTCAATATGCAATAATATATAGCTCCAACAGAATAGCTTGTATGTTTAAATGGCTGGAACCAGTCAACATTCAACATTAATGCATAACTACGTTCACTAGTAAAAAAATTCCATGCATCACTAGAAAAGTCATGCCAAACTTTTCCATCATACACATCCATCAAAATATCATTAGGTACCGTTCTCTGCCTCCATAATTCACAGCTTTTTCCAAACCTGGTCTTTTTACCAAACCCGAGATGCTATCTTCTAATTTCCTATAACAATATGTTTTAAAAGGAGTTAATTGATCCCCAATTTGAGAGTGCACAATTGTTAACAATGTTTCTCCACAAGCTCTTCGTAAATGTGGACTAGGATGACATGGATAAGCTACATTTCCACAAATGTGTGAAACTTTACGACCTTCAATAACATCAAAACAGACCTCATAGTCATACAGTGTAAAACATTTTGTGTGAACAACATATTTCTTAAAATTGTCTCTACTAAAAGACACGAATTTATTCATTTGATAAATGGTTACTGGAAAGTCCTGATACAAAGCTTTCATGAAATCTGATGAATTTGAGCACAAGTACAACACAGATTTTATTAGAATTAAAATATAAGAAAAGGCTCTATCAGGTATAAAAAAACAGGATTGCCACTTTAAAAGTGCTTTTAGAATCCACCAAATATAATCATTTCCAGATGATTTTTCAGTAACAATTTCGGTATCACAGTCAGACATAGCATCTTCAAAAGCTCCTTCATACATGATATCGTCACTTTCACTGTCTGACGAACTGATACCTTGACTCTGAACTGATTCAAAATACATCAATCTGTCCTCCTCTGTGATATTCTTTGGTAATGGCATCGCTGATGTCTGCCAAGGTAAATCTGGCCTCTCAAAATACTGACTACTATTGTCCTCAACTGATCCTTGCTCCTCTTCCTCACCTGAATCACACTGAACATCTTTGCAATTATGACGTCTGAAGTGTCGATCAGAAAACTCATCACCACAGCGTTGACAGTGTCTCCTTTTTATCTCTTTCTCCATCACTTCCTTAAACTATAATGGACTGAAATATAGAGAAAACCCATTTATAATAATTGAAAGGAAATGGTCATATAAAGACTTTTTCCCTAGTTATAACAATTTTTAAAAAATACTATAAGGTGTCACAATCAATAAAGACTGCATCTTTTTACTCAAAAGATCATATTGGGTCTGAAAGCTATGATTGATATCACCCTAGTGGTTAACTGTAACATTGGCTAAGATTTTGTGGTTAGTATAACCACGCATCAACAATGGTATTTTTAAAATGTATCTGTACTTCTCTGAAACAACAAGATTACCACTTGCATGAACTAAAATGAAGATTTGTGCTTCAAATGCCTGTTTATGTATTAATGTTTCATCCGAAAGTAGATGCAACTTTTGAAAGGGGCTTAAACAACCAAATCTGACATGGTATCTTCCTTTAGAGAAAAGCAGCCAGAAGAATGTCAATGCCCCCCCCCCCACCAATAGAACCCACGTTTAAACAACACTGATTTAATGTCTTTCAAGATTTAATGGAGTGTTGATTTCAATCATAGAATATTATATTCTGTGCATTTATCAATGTTCTCACAGTTATGTCAGAACAAATTTCACTGGCAGCTATAGCTTTGTTAAAATGGATGCCATCTTATGTTAATATTATCATAAAGTTTTAGTAACATATATTCGTTACTGAAACTTTACGATAATATTAACGTAAAGTGGCATCCATTTTAACACAAAACTTTACTTCAAATTTGAAGCTTCAAATCTGGGTTTCTAAAACAGGTATACAAGCATACAATACTGAGAATAAGCTATAATGTCCTGACAATGTAGTTAGGTCATATGAATATCTATAAATAAATGCCAACCAAATTGATGTATGTTGAAAAGGTCTCACAAAATCATATGCGTAAATGCCAACCCCTGACGAGGAAAAGGTGTAATCCAAGTGGTCAAAATGCACAATCCAGGCAGAAAAAGAGTAATCCAAATATAACATGCTAAAATTTAAAAAAAAATATATATTTGCCCCTCTCATCCTTTACTGTTTGAAGTTCTCATATGTAGCACTATTAGCTTTACACACACATCGACTAGAATCAATCATAAGACTTTTAGCACCAAATATTAACATTCTTTCCACAGTTTGAAAGAGATGTCATGTGATGCTGCATTTGTGTCATCATATTTAGAGAACTGTTTTTTGTTGTTGTTGCTTTTGCCCTTTTCAAATCCATCGGAACTTTTTTAAGGAGATATTTTTGCTCTCATATATATGTATTGACTAAGATAAAATATAAAATATTAGTGCCTAATACCTTTAGAATGGTTCTGCAATAAATATTTATTAGAACAAAGACCATGTGCATAAAGATTAAATTTAGAAACCCAGTCTGCTCTCTCCTCACTAAGCCATACAGATGCTGTTAATAAATTTTTAGGTCGAAAGTTTGAAAACATAACGCTTGACCACCCACCCACCCCAGATCTAGAATTATAAAGAATGATCAATATTTAATCCACACAAAAACGATCAAGTATTAACAATATTAACATGTTTGATAAAATAGATACTACACCGTCGTCGAATATCTAGCTGCAGCAAATAAATAAAATGCGCAACTTAAAAAAGTTAGTCTAGTATCCGCTAAAATTCAAATGTTGACTGCAGTCAAGCAGGTTACGTATTATACCTACTATTATCGAGGTTTCACACACACCTGCTCCTATGCGTACGTACATTATCAGTATACACACACGCACACACACACACCCCTTACGCATCTGCGTTAACCCCCTCCCCTTCCTTGTGTACGTACTAAATGGCCAAGATACCTGGCAAATAATGAGAAATATATTTTAAACAAATGTAAATACCACTTTTACATCCATGAAACATATATTTAAAATGGTCCGAATCAGCTTGGAATTCGGTGTAAATAATTCCGTAATTTGGGCCTAATCAGCCAACATTTTCCGAGTCTCACTCCGACCCCTTGAAACTGAGAATATTACATTTTTATAAGGCTACTTACCTGGCTATGTTGCATGCAGCATCAGAATGTTGAACTATGTTCTGTTGTTTTTTTCTTATTTTTGGCAACAAGGTTGTAAACAAACATTAATCGTGATGCGAAGCGTATGTTATCACTGACTCGAGCGGAATCCAGCAAGGCGATAACTGACTCATACGAAGCTCAGCATCCGCAGCACGTGAATGTAATCCAGCCAATCAATCCTCATCGTGTAATTAGTACGGTGTTTTGGCGCAGATTTCAACCGCCATTTCAAACAGCCTCGCCATTAAAAAAAAAGAATGTCTGATGATCTGAGTG
The DNA here is from genome assembly GCA_030141615.1 of Unio pictorum. Lineage (NCBI taxonomy): Eukaryota > Metazoa > Mollusca > Bivalvia > Unionida > Unionidae > Unio > Unio pictorum. Next base: position 2,381,723 of record JARLTB010000229.1, read on the forward strand.
ATGACGATTTGCACCTTTGCATGAGCCAGTCTCTTCAATCGGACGTTGAATTTAAATTCAAAAGACCAGAAACTGAAACTGCAAGGGCAACGAGTTATTCCCGAGCAAGACTCTTGTCAACTGATTCGTCGGAGTCTGATGTCGATTTGGATGAGGTAGGATAGTATATTTTGTTGAATTGCCCACTGAAGACCCTCTTTCTTTTCCCCAACTATCATTGACATTCCATTCTATATTTAGTTTTCATTTTTATCATTTTCATATGTAATTTTCACATTTTAATGTCTTTACCATATCAGATTGTTCAATAACGATTTTCACCGTAAGGAAAAAGTAAAAATGTTTTTCCACTTGGACAGCAAACTGACTTTCAATAACAAGGTGCCCTTTTGTAGTTGACAAGAGAGCCAATTCCATGTACTTTTAATTTTAAAAAAAGTAATAAATTAAATTAGCTGGTGGCCAGTTGATAATGAGAATGCTGTGTATACATGTATTCTTTTTGTATGTTATGATTTAATGTCTGTTTAAATTTTTTCTATAAATATGAATCATGTGTTTGGAAATGTCTGTGTGTGATATAATGTATTTCTTCTTCTTTGTAAAGCACCCCTAGGCCTGTTACTGTCCCTGTGCTTTATTTCTTGCTGGAGCAATAGCTCCTCAGAATGTTATTGGTTGTAAAATTTAATGCTACCAGTAAAAATAAATTTCTGTCTTATGTCAGATTTAATAAAGGTGTCAGTTGTAGAGTAACTTTATCATCTTATTTTTTCCATCGACTCATGATCTTTTCAGACAAACTCTAGTCACAATCAGTCGCTGACGGACATCATTGGCTGCACAAAGGATATCTGCATGTACCACCCCTGTACATGTACTTGCCAAAGGTAACAGAGCTTTGAAAAATGTAATCAAATTTAATGATCAGTGATAATTTTGATTTGCTAGTTAACCCATACAATATTTAAAAATTCCACAATTTTGGTCCAAATCAGTTTATCTTTCTTTTTCCCCCCAGATTTATGTTAGATGATAAACCCATTTCCAAAGAAAAGGAATTTTGAAACAAAATCACTTGCTAATATTAAAGTGAATAATTATTTCTGAACTAAGATTTAAAGTTTGCCTTTTTAAGTTTGTTTCAGATAACTAAAAAGTCACTAGCAAACCTCTTTTTAAGAAATTAAGACATTACAATAGTTGTTTTTTACAGTTGTTCCAATTTGTTGAGGTAATTGTGGGGACATTAATAGTAAACATAATAAAATCAGATATTTAAAATCCTCTATATGACTGTCTTTCCATACAACAATTGATGTACACCACTTCCTCGCAAAATATGTGTCCCTCTAACAATGTCCCTTAATGCCTTATATAAGGCCAATATGACAATCAATTCCATTGTTTTAATTTATTGATTCTGTGGACAATGATGTAGTGAGAAAGGGCTGGATATATAGGAATATGTAGTTGTCTCATTATGCCCCATATTATTTTGCATGTTGTTTTTTGATGCATTTGTTTTAAGGAAGCTGCTATGTAATTCTCTTATTTCTTCTGTTTTCAAGATAAAAGTGAGAAGGGACTTTTGAAGGAGATTCTTCAAAACCAGAAGGAAATTCTAAGGCCATCAAAAAGAATGAGAGAGAAATTAGAAGTCTGAAGACTAAATTACAAGAGAGAGATGCAAACTTGAAGGAGCCAATTAAAGTCCCATTACAGATCAGGGTGTGTATACTACTATGGGTGACATAATTCATCGATATATCCATGCATTGATACCTTTGCCATATCTATACAAGAGGTGAAGCATCGATACAAAACAATATCTAACTTTGATTTTAAAGTTATTTTAATCTTCAGCAGCAGTCATGAATAATTATTAGTCATTTGTCTTATTGTTTAAATTGATAACCGATATGTATCATATTGTTAATCGTATCGATACATGGCACAGGTGTACTTTTTCAACCTTATATACTACACAGTCAGTGCAGAATATGACTAGCTTCTGTCACTCACATTCAAGCGAGTTGGGATGAAACATATCATGTAAAAATGAACAATTCTGAACAGCATCGGATCTAGCTAGGACAGCCTGAATATTTGATATATTATATTAAAATCTGACATACTTGTATTGTTAATGTAGTAGTAAAATCTGGTCGCAAAGTAATAAACTGGGAAAAGGCTAAATTTAAAAGATGCTGGTTATCTCAGGTTGAACATGCTATAAATAGTAGTTTGGAATTTGTAATAGCAAGCCATAAGAGTTCCTTATACTGTATCTCAATTTTGAATTCTTTTTTAGAATGCAGTCCACGAGGCATATGCCATTGAACTTGACAGGGGTTTGGCATGGCAGTTTGACAAAAAGAGGTAAATATGCTTGAGGCAAATTATTCAAACATGATTAGGATATAGCATTGCATTTAGAATGTCCACTAATTTCCATTCCATTTCAGAAATTTACATGTAGCTGTTGTACCAGTTTCCTTCCATTGTATTGCAGGACCTGTGCTACTTTTTTAATTACATTAGTTTTTATAAGAAAAATATCTGTAACATATTTTTTATATACATGTACTGCTACTGCAGACGGACTCGATTTTAAGCTATTGAGCATTATTGCGTAAAAGCTGTTTAACAGAAAAATGTTTGGTTTGCATTTGAAGATGACCTAATTCAATTTTCAGGTCATATAACTAAATAAAATCATTTTTTAAGTACATTGTTTTACTTGAAATTTTCCATAGAAACCTTGTTAGGAAAAATGGGCCAATATTACTGAACGTAGTCAAAAGAAATTCAATATATGTTGTAAATATATGTATTCCATATTTAAACCAGATTAGAGGGCCACAGGTGGATGAGTGATCTAAGGTGTTCACCTGTAATGATTACTGGTATCTCACCTTTTTGTGGGTTTGAGTTTTGGGCTAGACCAATGTAGGTGTGTGAGAAAGCTCGCCAGTATCTACTTGTGGGTGAGTGGTTCTTCAGTTTTTTTTTCTTCTCCAGATTATTCCTCCACCAGTTATACTGGCCACCATGTATAGTCTATCATTTGTTTGAAAATTCCATTAAACTCATAAACCACATTATACCTGATTACCAGACTACATTTTGTACTTTTATGTCTTGCTCTTTTGACAGGCCACATTGTTGTGTGTGTGCTGAAAGTTCTTGAAATTTCAGAATCCATATATACATTTTTCATATTTGTATACTTTCCAATAAAGACATGACAACTAAACAAGGATAATCATGAACAGCAGGGACATTTATTGTTTATTCATGGATACAATACCATATTGATACACCCCATTCAACAATGATGTGCATTTTTATGTATGAATGTGTAATACAATTAGACTACAAATGTTGGAAAAGAATGACCTTTTTTTTTCTTCTTCAGATTTAGTGATCAGTCCAATGAGAAGCTGACTGACTTTATGAAAAATTATGTACAAGGAATTTATCCCACTGTAGATTGCGTGGTTCTAAAAGGTATGAAATTTGCATCTGCCTCAGATTTAATTTCAGCTTGTAAGTCAACTTAAAAGTGCTTTTCATTGAAAAATTAAAACTGTCATTAAGTTTGCATTAAAAGTAAACAGATTGCAATAACAAAAAATGTAAAATAAAATGTTGCTATCATGGGAATCAAATCCCAATGTTCTGTGTGGCATGCATCTGCCTTACTGTTTGGGGCCAATGACACTGTTAAACGTATAAAAATTTTTAACTATTCATAATTTTTATACATTGTACCTAGACATTGAGAATACTTCGCTATAATGTATCTTTTATTTTTCACACAGCTGCTATGACAAGATATTACGCCACCCAAAAGGAGACTGAAACAAGAAAGACAAAAAACAAATTAGATGAGCACAAAGTACGCCAGATGCGATATGAGAGGAAGAAAGAGGTGATACAGTTGATTAATTAAATTTGCCTGCATTATTAGATTATTACATGTATTATTATTACTATATTAGATACTTTGTGCATGTAACCTTGTACTCTTCATTTCAGCTTTTGGACTGACTAATTTATTTTCATGGAGGTGGAGAGACTATGCATTTTGGAGACAAAAAATACACCCATTAAATAAGTCTTCTCACAATTTGACTGAAAACTCGTCTGGGTGTAAATGGCTACCATTTGCTACCGATGTGAACTTAACCCTGTGTGTGTGTGTGTGTGTGTGTGTGTGTCTCTCTCTCTCTCTCTCTCTCTCTCTCTCTCTATATATATATATATATGTATATGCAGAGCTTAATTTTAGCATAAATTTCCTGCCAAATCTTTACTAGTCCTTTTCACAAAACAATGTCACACAGCATTCATATACATTTACAAATTCAATTTTAAAGTTCAATAACCTATTATTTGTTCATTCTTGTAAGGGAAAATAATTTTTAAAAAAAACTATTGTTATCATCATAAAAAAGTAGTTGTATGGAAAGGATGTCAATAATGTCATCATAATACATTGATGTAATTCTTATAATTATTTCAATGGAAATATGTAGTTTCCTGTGTGTGACTGTTGGAGCATTTGGGTAGCAAGAAATAAAAAAAATAACCTTATGAATTAATTTTTTAAAAATACTTTTTGCCGTGTTCTTTTGTGTGGTATACCGCTTTGTAGTTTGTTACTGTGGTCGAGGGTATAAAGTGTCAAATCACATCATTTTGTTTCTTCATTTAATTCGTTATCAGATTAATTAGGATCAATTATCAAACTTCTGTTGTTAATTATGGGAACATAATTTGCACTGTTAAGTGAAATGCAATGAATCAAATGGATTCTTGTTATAGAAATGCACCTTTCCGAGGCAGAAATTGGCTTCATCTTCTCATGCTAATATTTTATGACTGTGTTTACAATGCCCACTGCTTTGATACTACAGAACATCTGCTAAGTCAATTCTTTATTAGGGAATGGCATAAACAATTGCTGACTATTGATAACCAAAACTTACTAACCCATCGGACTTATAACAGTATGAAAGTTACTAGTCCAACTGATAATCTGCTAGCCTCAGGCTAGCGGACTACTGCTATTTCGAGCCCTGATATATGTAGACAGTTCTAAAAAAATAAAACAACTCAGTGTAACACATTCCATTTTGCAATGCGGGTATGACCAGACTGGACTATTGTAACTCAATTCTGTCTGGTTCATCGCAATATCTACTCCAGAAACTTATAAAAAGTTCAAAACACCACTGCTTTGAGTACCATGATTAAAGCACATCTCTCCACTGCTCTGTACTCTATATTGGCTTTGCATTCGATCCAGAATCAAACACAACATTCATTCTTTGTGCTATGTTTCACTGGCGGACTCCAGTCCAACATGCCAATCTGACTCGACCATGTGTACACACCAGCAAGATACATATGCTCCACTTCTGACAATCGTATACTCATTATTCCCACTTTAAAAATGAAGTCATATGGACAACTGGGGTCCAGAATTGATTTTTTTTTTAATTTCATGGTGTTTGTTTTTTGTAATCATACCATTATATTTTTTTTTATTTTTTTATGTTATAGGTGTTGTCTAGTGTTTTAAAGTCCTCATTATAACTATTATTATTTTTTTTTAGAAGTGCTATGTATAATGCACATCATGATGAGGGAAACTCACCTCTTAGGCATTACACTTTTATGTATGTCATGGCAAGTGTTAAATTATTGGTGGCGAAGTCTGTAACGACCGGAACCCTATGTAGGTCACCGCTGAGATGAAACTTGCAGCTTTTCTCTTGTCATTCAAGAGTGAAGTGAGTCCCAGTTCGTCACAGAGTTTCCCCATTAGTTTTTAATTTGCTTTTTCAGGCATCTTCGCCGTCTTCACCGGTGACTCCCATATTTCCTTTGGGGTGGCCTCCTCTAATTTTTTTATCAGGTTCATTGCCACGCCTGGTGAATGAGTGGGGGTCGGTGTTGGTGTTTTGATCACCCCCTTTATCCCCTTCCCTTTCCTTATTGGGGGTGGTGCTGGTGGTGGTGGTGGTGATGGTTCTGGTTCAGGCTCGATAATAGGTGACGTGGTCATCTCCGCCGTCTCCGTATTAGTAAAAATCGCCTGAAGATGTGTAGATAGCACTGCTATCTGTTCCTGAAGAACCTTTATTGTATCCCCCTGTACAGTTGATTCCGTTTCGGGAGTCGTAGAGGCCGGTTCCTCATGAACTGCTGGTTGTGGGGGTGGGGTACTGTGGTCCGGTTCGGTTTCCCGCCACCGCCGTTGTCTACCTCTGTTTCTCCTGTACTTGAGTGCCCCCTGTAATTTCATTTTTTCTTCCTTATCCCAAACGAGAAGCAGTGTTGTTCTTTCTCCTGCTGCTCTGAGGCTCCAATTAGTGGCCTCCTTCAGCCCAATGCCAAATATTGCATTAAGGGCTTGTCCTGGGATGATTTCCATCGCTAGCGTTGATAATACATTCATTTTGCTCATTGCTCGGTCGCTGCAGACTGGCCAGACTGAATGAATGAATTATGGTTTTAAGTGAAACCGGCCACAAAGGGTCATTTGTTCACTATTTTACACTACCAATTAATATGGTAGTGATTTAGATTTTCCCGTGGGTAAGGAATGGTACCACATCCCCACGGGCGTTTATGCATACATATTTTGCTATTTAATTTGATCGTCATGCCGCACCCCTATAAGGAGCAATCGATATGAATGAAAGACCTAGGTGAGTTGGAATAGAACAGCCACGCACTCAACCCTATCAACCAATCGGAGGATGCAGAGCTAGAGGTGCAATGGCACCAAATGATGACTAGTGAAAAATGGTTTCCACTTCTAGTCATTTGCTGGTGTTGGAGTCAGGCAGCGGAGGAGGAGGAAAAGGATCTGTGAACTGGCACTTTGATGTCGTTTGTCTTGCACGCCCTAGCCTTATCAAATCGAGTCCAGTTGTTGCTAGTGGACATCCTATACCGATATTGTGTAAGCCACCTGTGCAATTGAGTCAATCTTTTAAGTTATATTTTTTCATAACATCCTAACATTCCAATTTTTGTCTAGTACACAGTGTACATTTGGTGTGTTCCCTATCAATTTTGTAAACTAGGTATGTCAAGTGACATGTGTAGGTTAGTCAATGTCAGGTTAAATGGGTTGTTAATTTTGATGGTGGAGAGCCAAAATTGATCAAGTCTGATTTTTGAAGAACGAGATTGTCGAATAGAGTTTCTGAGCCAAAAGGAAACTATGTAAGTATAAATAGCCGTTAAAAGGGCTTTTTGATGGAGTGTTACAGCGTGTAACCGAAGTTCCCTCATTCCGTCCGGTGAGTCCCCGTGTCCTTCTTGGGTGCCTTGGTTTTGTTGTTCCTCCATCTTGATGTTGCTTCCTTCCGTCGTATCTATTCCGTGTTCTCCCTTAACAATTTGGAATACCTTGTGCTGTTATTAAAGTAGAGTATAGAACCTCATATGACAGCCTATTTTTGCGTTGGTAGTTACCCAACGTAGAAAGTTTAAAGTAATTAAGGTTATTGTGTAAAAATTTAATGCAGCATGTGCTGTCTTGCTAGATGATCAGGTATTGACCATCTAAATGATGTTATAGGCCTTAGTTCTTATAGCTTAGATTATTAGTGCAGCTTTGTGCCGCGGGGGCCTGATAGTCTGGGCATTGACTACCTTATATGGTAATACTTTAGGGATCTTACTTAGAGTAAATATTTTTATGTTGCGACATTGTGTCGCTGGGCCTGATAGTCTCTGGAATTTGAGACTACCTCATAAAATCTATTTGAGGCCATAAAGCAGGAGACGTTTTAGATGGTCACGTTTAGACCATGTGGATATCCCGGTTTGTTGGGGGGTTTAACTGTAAGTACATTCCTAGTTTAGTTGTATAATGCTGTCAATGAGGCTGTATATAGGAAGAGTTGTAAGAATAGACAGAAGAGAAGTGGTTTCCCAGACACTTGTTTATTGTTTCTGTTTTGTTCTTTACTTTGTTATAATGCAAATTTCAATGTTTATCTGTTTAGTCTATAAATTTCAATATCTTGAAAGTATCCTATTAGGTTTGTTTAGCACAGGTACCATCCGGGGCGTTATACCCAGCGTAGTGTAGGTGGGCTCTTTTTCAAATAACGGAACCTTCAGGTCCTATGCATTCGCATTCCTTATGGATATTGTTTATTTTATTTTTTGTTATTATACAAATTCCGCTTAACGTATTTACGCGGTTGCAGGTCCTGTCCCCTGATTGGCCAATGAACCCATGTGACCAACAGGAGGCATTCCTCATGGGTGTTATTTATTATATAGTATTATTTGCACTATATTTTTTCAAAGAGGCCCTGATGTTCTAAGTAATTCTATTATGTGTTGAATTGTTTTTTGGGGGTTGGTGTTATTTAATTGAATTACTTCCGGGTATGTACTTGGTGCAGAGATGTTTAGTTGTTTAGATCTAAATATGTTCCTTTCCTTCTGGTTGTTTTTACAGTTATTAAATATGTGATGTAAGTCTTCAGATAAGTTACAACTGATGCAATTAATGCTGTGTGGAAAAGGTCCTATATATTTACCAAAGGTTTATCAACTAATAAACATTTTTTAATTCACCAATATTTTACTTTTCAAATAACAAACATTTCTTCAAATAACAAAGATTTTTTTCAAATAACAATTATTTTTTTCTTCAATAACACTAATACATTATTTTTGACATGGTTGACAACGTTGTGAATTAAATTGAGATTTCCACTGTTGGAAGTCATTGAGCCATTGATGTACACTACGTTTCCTAGCTAAAGACAACAGATAGCCATAATGGTCACAAAACCATCGATCTACTTTGTCATCGTTTCGAGACGAATGACGATCAAAATAAGTCACTAAATGTTCTAAATAATATCCAAGATTGCGATGATGCAGATAATAGACGCAATAGTTTCCACACACCATAGAATCTGTGTCTTGTAATTTCACATTATTGAATTGTGTCGTCTGTGCATTTCTTCTCATAAAGTCAATGATATCATCTTCCAAAGGGGGTAATCCATACGAATCAAAATACTCCACACAACCCTCTTGAGGAAAGTAGACAGTTACCCAGTGAGTTCCTGGAAGATGACTGTCATCTGTGTTGATGACATAGGCTTGATTCTCGTGAGGTTTGCAATGAGGTAGGTCATCTTTAGCACACACGACAGGATTCCAAAAAGCAGTGTACGAACTACGGTTCAAAAGATAATAAAGTTCTCAGGTGTTCATTTGTTTGTAGCCTTGTTTTTTTTTCTTTTCCTTTCTTCACAAGTCATGATAAGTCATCAATTCAATACAGACTTTTTGCTTGAAAGGTCTGTCAAATAACTCTTTGTTTGCATCGTCTCCTTACTCTTGGCCAAGAGAGCTTCGATGCGATCAATTTCTCGAGCAAACAATGGAGGGGACGAATGATCACACAAGTCTTTATACTACTGAAGTAACACGGCTTCTTCTGAGATGAGACTCCATGCTTCGTTCAGATAATCGTCCAATTTTTTTTCTTGACTCATCATCATACATGTATCGTGTTGAATTTGACTGGGATGATCGATTTGACATCCATAACAATCTTGTTTAATCATGTCCCTCATTGTATTCTCCAAATGTTTGGCAAAACAGGTGACTAAATGTTATTCCTATTCTGGCCATCTGAACTGCATTATCACTACTTCTTCGTTTTGGTCTTAGGGGTCTGCTTTCTCTGTAACCTCCCATTCCATTTCCATCGATTCACCACTATTCAAAGAGGGACAAGAGTTTTCCATAGTGTTTAATAGTCTAGAATGACTTCTCTCAAACTGTTGATTTTTATGGTATTATCGAATTCGGTACACAGAATGACATTCACCGTTTCGGTAAGAGCTCCTGCAAACTGAAGTTCTACACGCAGTTGCCCAGATTTTATAGGGTGAAAATGTCCCTCGTCGCTGCCTTGGTCTGGAGTGAAATCAAAAGCCCACAAAGTGTAACCTCCTGCACAATCGTCGTAGGATATACCGTGACTTTTGTTGGCTCCTAACTGTCCTGTGGCTTCGTACAGCGACAAGTACGACCTTAAGTAATTCTTCTTTGCAAAGTCGGGTTCGAAGGGTCGGGTACACAAAGTTTTGCCATCGCGACTGACTTCGATTTTGGATACTCCGCAGTGCTTAAACTGGAAAGGATTTTGATCGTGGGTACCGTTGAGGGCTGCATTGCTGACGATACCAATGAATACACGTTTGGGTTACTGTCCTTGGAACAGATGATCTTCGATCTTAGATCGGAGTCCAATGACAATGGTGAAAGTTTTTACTTCCACCCGTCGTATCGGATACTTGGCTGTCGTTCTGCTCAAAGTGTGACTGATATCATTTCCCACTTTAGGTAACACTTCCACACGACGCACGTATAACCTGGCTTCTTGGATAATGGTTTTGTTTCCGTTGGCATGAGCCATCAAATGGAAAGCAGAACTGATACGATTCAGTCTCAAGCGAATATCTACTCCGTTCAGCAAATACTTCTCTTGAAACCACATGTCCAAATGCAAACGATGTAATCTTATGGTTGTCCTTTGATTTCAAACTCGATGGGAGTTGAATCCGTCAAAGAGGAGACGTGATGAAATTCAACCCATTGGGCTTCTTGCATGGTCATCATCGTGGGTGGCATGGCAAAGAGATCCAGTTTCCGACTTGGAACAGGCACAAAATTCTTGGTGCATCATTGTTTTCTCTCAGTCTCTATGTTTTACTTTTAATAATCAAAAATGTCTAAGTCTCGAGCGGTTCTTTTTCTCTTCGTCTTTATAGCTTTATAGGTACGGAGATTTTTGAAAGAGTGCCTTCGCCGACGCTTTCTGCCTTATCCTTGCTGTGTCCTCAGGGAAGCAGGAATGCCAGACTCGGTACCGTTCAGGGCATTTATAGCACCTTCTCGTCGACCCAAAATCTCTTTACCCGTTTGAAGTAAGACATTTTTGCCTGCTCTCAAAAAAGCTTCTATGGGGTTTTGTTGGTCAATGAGAATATTGTGAAGAAACTCTTTGCCGTGAGTCAAAGCGGCATCTTTTAAGACGTGCAATCCTCGTGTCACCATCGGTTTCAAAACAGGGACCACGGAACGAAAGGCTTATTTAAACATATGTCCTAAACCATATCCACGTTGTCGAGTGACTCCTTGGTACACAGGATACATCATTTTTTCAGATGTTCGAGAATCGTTTTTGAAAATGGAGTTTAACTGTGACTTTCCCTTTGTTAAATGGAATATTTTGTCCCAGTTGTTCTTTTATAGTAATGTTGATACTGTCGAAATACGACTTACTGACTGGCAAATCATGAGAATGCACGAATTCGCGGTGAACGTGATTGGTATTTCCACCTTCCTCGTCAGCGGCTGTGGCAGAATCCACTTTGAAAGGAATGACACGCATTAACGGTACAGAGTTGTGTCCTACCACGTTGTACTCCACCACATCGGAGTACACAAACATCAAGTTGAGTCCTTGGTTCATTTGTACAGGGAATAGAAAATATTTTGCAAGTTACTGGTTATTGCTGGTATTTCATTTTTCTTGGCCAGTATCATTGGGTCTCCACCTAAAAGATCATACAATTCAGGACAAAAAGTAATGACCATTATTTTATCCTCTAAAAATGTCATCATTAGGCGACGAGCCATTTGATGGTACTCAAAGGTAACACTTTTTTTTGGGGGGGGGGGGTTGTCCATGACTTTACGAAACAAAGTATTGAACCTGGTAGCAAGTGTAATCACTAAATATTGACCACTAAAATAATAGCTTGCAGGAATGGTGAACACATAGGTGGACCGTTTAGTTTTGAGGTACTCAGTGCCAGCGATCTTTCGTTCGTCTTAGGCTTGTTGCAATTGCTTGTCATACACTTCTACAGTAAAAGTGTTTTGATTTTCGACGATGCTTTTGATTTGTGTCGGGTGTATAATTTCCACTAAAGCCACTAACCAATAAGCATCTTGATCCAAATGAATGGTTTGAGGTAATTTAGCCGTGTAACAGCACAACGTGTTGTTAGAAAACACCTCCATGGAACTGTCACTGGGTAACGTTAAGTAAAATTGGTTAATAGTGTTGTTCATAATTCCAACGTTCTTCTGTCCGAGGAGTCACTCAAGGTTAAAAGAGTGTCTAAAAGAGGATTGTGATTGGAATGGTGACTGTTAGGGGAATGACTAACGTTGGATGCAAGTCTCCCAATATTGTTACTGTTGTTCCCGTTGTAACAGTATTTCAGGGAAGGATTGGTAAGAAGATAACCGATGCAACTGCTGAGTAAAATGCTCCACAATTGTTTGTCTCCTTGTTGCAAACGCAAATTAGCAATGGCTGCACCAGTGACACAATACATCACAATTATTTGACAGAAAAAGACAATTTTCGTTTTAGGGACACGTTCTCCACACCACACCCACAAGGGTTGCTTTTGTAAATCTTGCAGAGAAGAAGTGCGTGAATGAGTAGTCACTGTGGTCGCTGAAGCTGTATTAAAGGGCATGATGGTCACTTCTTTTTATAGTCGATGACTTGCGAAGCGTCAATCCAAGAATCAAAACTAGGAGGATATCCTTTCCAACGTAGTTTGACTTCTTTGACACGACGTTTTCCTACGTTACGGGTTATTCGTTCGAGAATGCTTTCAATGTCGTACACGTCTTCTTTTTTGGTGACACGTTGTAACTCAGGCAAGTAAAACATTCCTTTTAATACTACTCCGTTCATGTCTTCCAATTGATAGATGGTAGGATGACGATCACGCACTCGCCCAGTAACACGAAACAATTCGGCGGTCCAGTTGGGTAAGTAACCTTTGTCGAAAGTGCGTTTGGTTTTGCCAATGCCTAACCAATCTCCAGGGGTTAACACTTCTCCACCTTTCTTGGGGACAGCCATCGTCCGGGACGTACCAAACAGACGCTCAAAAACAGTCACTTCGTTGTCAGGTGTCACATCTTGTGGGGTACGTCCAATGCTTCTATGGTAAGATTGATTGTAGGCTTGGACTAAGTGCGGTAAGACGTCGATGTACTTGAGAGTGTGTTGATGCGTAAAATATTTCCACATGCGTTGTTTCAAGGTACGTTGAAAAGGTTCCACGATACTGGCTTTCGTTTCGGGATTTTCGGTGGTGAAAAATTGAATGTGACGTTTCTTTAATTCTCGTTTGAAAGCTTGGTTCAGAAATTCGGTGCCTTTGTCGGTTTGCCATCGAAGAGGGTGACGACCACTTTGTTTCAACACCAGTTGCAAAGATCGTACTAACTCTCCGCTCGGTTTGGATGTCAATGGTACGACCCAGGCAAATTTAGAAATGACGTCGATGACACAAAACAAATATTTGTAGCCACAATTGTAGGTGGCTAAATGAGAGACATCGGCTAAATCGGCTTGCCATTTATGATAGATGCCTTCCACTTCAGTGCGACTTCTGTGAAACTTTGGTCGAATGGGTTTGTGTAAAGTGTTCGCAGCTTGTTCTTGCAACCATCGTTGTACTTCAGGTAAACGGAGCTTTTTCAGGCGAGTTTTTGCAGAACGATACAATTGCTGAATGCCTCCGTATCCTGAAGGGTGAGCTGGATTGTAGTAAATGCTTGCTAATACCTTCTCCATGGTTTTGTTTATAAGGTACCCACTCTTCGATGATACTGATTTGGGTGGAATGAAATGGGGGTTATTTGGAAACGGTTTTACGTGTCCGATGTGCCACAGTAGTTGACGTCGAGGGTACTTGTGGTGGTGGTGGCAGTGGTCAAGGTGGTAATGTGATAGCTTTGGTCTTCGTTTCTTTTCTCACTTCTGGTTTCCTTTCTTTCTTTTTCACATCTGTCCAAGGAGGAGTGGCCATCATCTTTATAACCCAAGTTCTTCTCGTTCGGGAGTCGGGGGAAGAGGTCAACAAGGAATGAGAGTGGCGGTGGGTGTTTGAAAGATATCATGGGGTTCTTCATCCTTGGGTAATGGTGCGGTGACGTCTGTTTTGGTCACTGTAGATTGTGAGACCGACGAACTATTCATCAGAGCCTTCAAACTGGCCAGAGCGGGTAGAACTGTTTGTTCCACAGCTTTTCGATGAAAGAGTTGTAGTCGTTGCAAGAGTTGACCGTAGTTTTGCGATTTTTCGGTTTTGGACAAATCGTGGCGATGCATCAAGGATTGCAATTAGTGTTATAATTGGGGCATCTAGATCAAATCAGGATTGGGTGGTAAATTGAGGGGGGTACTTGTAATGTAATTACCAACGATGGTATTCCATCCATCGTTTGTAAGGGACTAAAGTCAGTTTTCGTCCTTCCATGGGCTTCCAAAGGTTACGTCTGAGATCGTGGTGCTCCATGGGTCCCTTCTATTGTCTGGATGGATCAGCTTTGGGATATGCCTCGTGCCAGCCCTTGTACCAAAATTGGTAATAAACCCATACCAGCTTTCGCTAATCCTCCCAACACACGACGGAGAAAGGGTAAAAAGACTCAGCGTTGCACCAACATCTTTTTTTTTGACGAACGGGTATTTTCTTCTGGACCATTTGACGTAGAATGTGTCGATGTTTGGCTAAGCATTTTTCTGGTGTGGAGACGAAGGTATCGTGCATTTCAAGACATTCAAACAACATTTGCACACCGTATCGATGACATCTTTGGAGGCTGTTCTAATGATTTGTTTTCGCATGAGTGGAGAGGCTTTGGACAGGACGGACAACACGTCTCCGTGTTTGGCTAAATGAGGAGGTAGTCCTTTCCTTTTTTTTCCCTAGTGGGGTTTATAAGAATGTTTTCTGCGAAGTGACATCTTTGCTTGTTCGTTCCAGAAATACACTGACGTCAATGACTTGGAACACACACCCTTTTATCTTTTTTTTGTTGTGCCATCACTTGATTTATAATTGGCATCACTCGATCTTTTAACAAAAGAGGCATCAAATATCCTCCGCGTTGCACCAACATCTTTTTCTTTTGACGGATGGATATTTTCTTGCGGGCCCTTTGACGACGAACGTGTCGATGTTTGGCTAAACGAGAAGGTAGTCCTTTCCTTTTCTTTCCTTTTTGGGGTAAATAAGAATGTTTTCTGCGAGGGGACATCTTTGCTTGTTCGTTCAACAATACCAAAGACGTCAGTGACTTGGGACACACACCGTTTAATCTACAATTTTGGGAACTACCGCTTCGTCAAAAAGGTAACGATGTGTTTCCCAAAATTGACAAAGCATCCTCCTTTTTGGTGACTCTACTTTTTCTTTAAAGTACTACGTCTTTTGAGGAGATGAAATCGATTTTTGGTTTTTAAGCCTTTTGTAGGATGAGGAGAGTGTCTTTTTCCTTTTCCTTTTTGGACAGCAGAACGACGAGGGTTGTGGTGTGCACGTTTTTGAGGAAGCATCTTTGAGTGTTTAGACGTTTCACAGAAAATACTGATTCACGTTGCTGTCATCAAGTCATTTTTTATACTAGAATGCGACGCCACTGATAATCATTCCGTCGTATCAACTTCATGACAGGTAACACACGTCGTGAAGGTTTTCGCAATAGACTAAATCGGGACAGTTCTTGTTTGGACAAATCTAGTAAACTCTTTAACATGCCAGATCTTTATTGGACTTTGACGTTGGGGGCAGGTACTTTGTGAGCAGCTGCTACTGCCGCTAATGTGGACTAGAGACTCACCGGTGGAGGAGACTTTTTGGGAGACGCAGCTTTCCAATGTTTCATCAAATTAAGAAGAACATGTGTCAAATTGGATTTGGTAGTGGTTTACGAAGGTCAGGTTGCGTCCTGGCCGAAGTTCCTCTTTTGCGGGTGCCAGCTTTTTTCTGTGGACTTTTCTATTTCTGTGTTTTGGTCTTGACACCATTGTTCTTTTTCTTAGGGGTTCGTTTGGCTTTTGTTTTCTTGGGGTGAACTTTTGGAGCATTGGGATCCCATTTTCAAAGAGAACGAATGATAACACCTCCTAGAGAACCACTTCCTCCAGGTTTCAATATGATTTGCTTTTTGATTTGAGTGTCGATGCGAGGATCGGCCAGTTGCGTCAAGGTTACTTTGTTTCTGTCAAAAAAGCGTTTGGTTTGATATAGAATGTGAATGATACCTTGCAGTATTTGACGTGCTGTCACCGTAAACCTTCGTAAGACTTCTTTGAGACTGGCTACTAAGACGTGAGCACGTATTTGTGGATTTTTTTCGCGACTGATACCGTACAAGGCACGAATCAATTTCATGGGAAGATGAGACTGATGGGACGTCATGCATGTTGACAATGTATGAGACAAGGTCAAAATGTCCAAGAATTTTATGGATTTTGTTGTTGTTGTTATTGTTATGTCGACGACGCGGACGTGTACATGACAGGTCCTCCGTCTTGACACCAGTCGTGAAACAAATCGGTACGAAATCGCAAAAAATCGGGGGGTGGGAGGGTGGGTTTTAAATCCACGAGTAAGTAGGCGTGTGGCGTTTGAGTGGATCATCGTACACATGAGTCAGCTAAGGTGTTCCCAACTGTTTGGCTAAGACTTGCACTTGTGATTTATCTCGAGGACTTTTAAACAAGACCACGTAATGAGGATTGAGATTAATGGTACGATGGGCTCTACTTTGTTGAAACAAATTTTGTGTAATGTAAATGACACTGGTATTACGATGATGACCTTTACTCGTAATCCACAGTTTAATTTCTTCTTTGTCTTCTCCTAACATGTCAAAAATGACCAAATGAGTTTGACTAGGGTCAGACACGATCCCATCGTCTTCGCTAGGAATGCCTTCTACAAACACAATGTAATCACCTTGACTTTCTTGCAAGAGGCTGTATGCCGATTGCCACTCTTTGTAACACCACACGATTCGTTGAGGTGAACGATCGATGAAATGATGTTTATGTTCGATCAAATGTTTGACGAATTCGGTTTTGCGTGAACCACTCGGTCCAGCAATTAACATGTTAAAATGATGACGAAGATACAAGGCCTCCCAACTAGCATGATCTACGTGTTCGTCAATGACTTTGAATGTCGAAAAGGGAGGAGTAGAAATAGCAAAGGTAGCCATAGTAGTGTAGAGTATGACACTATTGACACAAAAACAGACATGCATGTTTAAAAAAGAACAACACGAAAGACAAAAATGCATAAAAGCCAAATGGATAAGTACAGGAATAAAATACACATGGTAACAATAAAAGTGGCATATAAACAAGTCACTGTGCAACATTGTTTGGGTAAAGAAGTTGACCTAGAGGTAGGGTTTAATGTTCTTATAGTCTTTACATGGGGTACAGTCATATATGTGTCCTCTCGGAAGGGTCTTTGTAGGGGAATGTCCATGACAGTTCTGTCTTGAACAGAGGGATTGTCCTCGGTGACAGATTCTTTTTCTTCTTCTTGCACTGTCACTAACACAGGTTTAAAAGTGACTTTTTTCACTCGACGATGGATTTTACGAACACAACGATTGAGCATAATGGGATGCTTTGTTTGTCCAAGCCTCAAAATCCCAACTTTTCCAGTCACGTAGATCTGTCCAATTAGGGTGTAAATCACAAGCAACACACACATCCTCGTACACCGCTTCTGTACGTAAAATGTTGACGAATTTTTTTTTTTTGTAGAGGTCGAGACGTATCCAGAAGAGAGCGTAAGGTTTTTAACAGAATGAGTCTCTCGTGGACATTAAAAAGAGTCAACATACTGTCTTTTTTTTAGGTAGTGTTCGTATTGAGTCCACAAGGAATCAACAGGTAAACGAAATCCCAGAAAGCAAGTCACTAAAACACACACTACACGTCGACCACAATGAATGGGAAACAGTTCTTGTAATAAGTGTTCGTAATCCTTCAGCGTGTGAATATTCTCCTGAAATCCTTCCACGGAATCTGTTTGATCATAAGAGATTAAGGTTGTGGCATGCTCGTTCTATTTTATACTTTTTTATGTCGAAGACCATAAGTGTATATTTTGCACAGAATGATTTAAAATCTTCTCCAAAAGCGAAAGTGATTAAGATAACGTTTAATTTCGTCCCACTGCCATTCAGGGTAACGGTCAAGAAGGATCAAAACATCTTCAGATGTAAACGAACTAAACTCGAATCTGTGGAAGGTACACTTGATCCAGAAAAACCTGACACGTTGGTTAATTTTTGTCACTTTCCTCTTGTGAATTCCAAGACACAAAAGTTCTACAGTCACCCATTGAGATTTTTCTTTAGCAAGGCCCTGCCAAATGTTCTTGTAGACCTTCTCTTGGAATTCGTGTGGTAATCCTTGAATATTATGTTTTAGAGAGGGCTTATATACTGGTCCAGGCTTGTCTCGAACCCAAACTGGTTTGTTAAACGCCATTGTACATAAATTAGCATGACCCAGAGCAATCTGACATGTTGGTTGATTTTTGTCACTTTCCTCTTGTGAATTTCACGACACAAAAGTTCTACAGTCACCCATTGAGATTTGTCTTTAGCAATGCCCTGCCAAACATCCTTGTAGAAAATCTCTTGCAATTCGTGTGGTAATCCTTGAATATTATGTTTTAGAGAGGAATTATATACTGGTCCAAGTTTGTCTCCAACCCAAACTGGTTTGTTAAACGACATGGAGCAGTATTGTCACTTTCAATCACTAGGTCCCACTAAAGGTAGGTATTGACAATTCGGAGACCATCGAGCATGTTCCATGTAAGCGGAATCTTTCTGTTCCCACTCGTAAATTGACACACCACAACTGAAACACTTTACTTTATCCCCTTTGCCCAAGTAGAAAAATCCAGCATCTGGCTAATTCTTGAGGAGTTGGTCCAGGCAGATATTTCGGCCATTTATCTTTGAAGGTTTGGAATCGACTTTTAAAGTGACAGTATTCAGGCAAGCTCGTAGGGAACGAATATTCGACCCTCCTCACTTCAGTTCGATGCAGGTACGGTGAAATTCCTGGGAGTCCACGATAAAATGTGGCACCGCTTTCGCATCCCTCAGGTTTGACACGCACATCATCACTTTCCATGGTAGATACAGGGGTAGTAGTCATAGCAAAGTTCCCACGATGTCCTACTGAATCGCTAAGGTCGCAGAGTCTGGCATAACTACAATCGCAAGGTTTAGCATCGCACTCCACTTGAGAATTCCCAAATTTGAATGATGGCTATTTAAATGGATTCATCTTATTTCGCTTGGTCGTTGTAGTTACAAATGAACTATTGGTCTTGGACATTGTCCCTTTTTATATGCTGCCCAATCTCGACGTTACCGTACGGTAGAGTGAAGTGATTGGGAAGTCGTACTCTTTTTGGTACACGATTTGATATACTATTTCCAAAGGTCGGCTAAGGATTTGGTGTGCGGGTAAACGGACAATCTTGTGCGGTTCGTGGATGGTCACTTTAAACGTTTCATCCTGTCCCGACAGTTAGGCTTCTTGTAGCATGTCAAAGTTCACCACTCGACTGCTGCGATAATTGAGGGTCAATCCTTTCACTTTACATTCGGTATACATTTCTCCTTTTGGGTCTCGGTATTCGTAGCCGTAATGTTTAGGACCGCCACTTGCAGGACATATAATCTTGTCGTCGGGATGTTCATCGGTCCAGGCTACTAAAAGGTCTCCTTCGATGACAGGGTTACACTGGTTCGGTCGGTGAATGTAGATGCAACAGTCCGTGTCAAAATAGAACACACGATCTCCTAAGAGTTCTAACACTTCGTAAATTTTAAGCGAGCGTGGGCTGTCACGTAAGCCGCAATGATGACATTTCCAAATTTGTGGGCTTCTCCGAAGTCTAGATTTTCTTCGTAATTGACTAAGATCAAGTCCTCACGAATGACGTCCACGTGTTTCATGTATTTGGTTTTGTCGTGAATCATCTTGAAGTAGCGAGAAGGTTCGGACAAATACTCCGTCTTGGGTAAAGACGGTCGTTGTGCCATTTTACCCCCACAAGCAATTTAACATCACTTTGGTAAACGATAGCCTTCCTTCGTTTTTCTCGATGTGGTCTAAAGTGATGCCTTCCGGTTCCCGATATTTTCTTTTTGGTCCTCGGGAGTGTGGCACCAGAAAGGATAGCCGCTAGCTTCTTGTTTTAGTTTTAAAAAGGCATCCACGTAGTCTGCAAAAATACCTTTCTGTGTCTCGTCGCCCTTGTGGTATTGATGTGTCTTAGAAAAGTGATAAATTTCGTACACGTCTAACAGCTGGTATCCCAGGTTCATATCTATAAACGATTCCACGTTAATCCACGTTCCTGTCAAGGCACGTTCTTCCTGGGTGTGCTGACAAGGTTGGTCTTGGTTGCACGTTTCGGCACAAGTTCGACACAAAGGAAACATCATCTTTCCTTGGCAATGGTGAGGTAAAACGGGATGGTACAAGTCTGTGGGAGCCAAGAATTTGCACTTGATCAATCCTTCGTACTGGCGTATGTGGTCCAAGTCAATGTGTTCTGTCATCAATTCTGGATGCCAGACGTAAAAATACAGCGAACACACGTCCAAGTATTTGATTTCTTCTCCCTTCCCTTCGTCCACTTGGTACATCAAACAGGTGGCATTCGTTCGTCCTCCGTACAAATTTTCCCGAGGGTTCAATGGGTCCACCAACTTGTAACTTTCTACGATGCGTTTAAACTCGGGATCGGTTTTCGAACGCTGATCGTACTGGTATTCCCACATTTCCACTACCTGGTATCCTTGCTGTACTAACTTCAAACGTCGCTGACAAGTTGTCTGGTACAAGTCTTCCATAGTCCGTTGTAAAAACTGATTTATGGTGTCACGTTGAGGGTAGCACATGGGACAACCGTGAAATAAGCATCCTTTAAACTCGTACACGATATGAGTGTTTTCTAAGTCCCAGCCATCCACCGAATACGTTCCGATGGTCTTTTCGCCTCTTGCGTTGCGAGCGTTGCGAGCGTGTTGGATCCATTTGTCTTCGTTGTCGCACAAGTAATGTAGCCAGCGTAGGGCTTTGACAGAGTATTGACGTTTGACAAAATTCGTCGTTTGAGGACTGATGACAGCTAGAGTATTTTCGGGCATAAAGCGTTTTGGCGATGGTACAAGCTTCATTCAAAGGATCGATCCCACCGTGTTCCATGAACAATTCTCGAAATTTTCCACAGCAACGTCGTGAAATGTCCACGTCAGATCGACAGTACTTTAACATTTCTTCTTGAAAGTCAAATGGGTCCGAGGCGTGAGTCTGGTACCAAGCATGGAAAGCTTCTCGTTGTTTGGTGCGCATGTTATCGGTGTCGCAGTCGTCAGCCTCAAGCAAATGGGATAGAACGTCATTTTGATTTGCTTCGGTATTGAAAAAGTGTGGAAAAAAACCTTTCGACATTTCTGTCATTCCAAACGTTTTAGGCATGCGGCTCAAAGGCTTGGCCAAGTAACACATTGAATATTTAAACTGTATTTGTCCTACTTGCACAGAAATGATTTTGGCTCCGTTCAAAGACACTTGAGGACGTTCGGTACTTGTTCCGCATAGTATCTGAGCAGAAATTGACCATCGTATCCCGAGAAGTTGTGAGCCATTACCGTGGCATGGCGATGACAATTCCGTAACCTTTGATGTCTTCTGGACTCCACGTTTCGTCGATGGGGTTTAGGATCCATTGGGCAAAATCGGCTAGCGTGTTTGACCCTCGAAAGATTTTTTGATGTCCTCCAGGAATCTTGCTGCAGTGAGGGCAATGACTAAAGATAGGTTCTTGGATGCACTTCTCGCACGCACGGTGAGCCACGCAGAAATTAGGAATGTGAATACCAGTCTCTTGCATGAATTTGAAATCAAAAAAGATAAAATTCCCTTTCTTCTGGGTATCTTCTGGTTGGAGTTGATATTTTTTAATGAAGCATTCGTGCTCCAAGTCCACGATTTGGTGACAAATGTGACATCGTTTCTTCCCTCGACAAACGTGTAACTTGGCATTACTGGTACGTATGCCTTGTCCACAAGTAGGGCACAAACTCAGAAGCTGACAAGTACTTTTCTGCTGTGAACCTTGCATCTTCAAATGTTGTTGGTAACAGGTAGGACTGACAAAAGTGCGTTGACAAACAGGGCAATGAAGTCGTACTTGTCCTTTGTCCGGAAAAGGTTGAGAGGCCAAACATTCCTCAAATATCGGTTCACAATGCTTGTGTTATTCTCGATTGTTATAACCATAGTCACATTTTTCACAGTAGTAAACGTATCCCAGAAACGCAGTAATACTGGTAATGGTATCAAAATGCCCATCGTGATGATAGAAGTGAATGTATTTTCCATCTTTGAAATCGTGGCCTCGAAACAAAAGAGGACCACGCACTTCTTGAGGGTGTACTTTCAAGGTGTAATGTGGATCCAAGACACCTTGCAATTTTTGCATTTCCAGAAAATCGGAAGGGGTGTCTTTGGATATTCCTGCTTGCTGCAACAGGAGTTCTGCTTCACTTCGTTGTTTGGCTCAGTCCGATTGTCAAATACTTTTCCAGGCTCTTTTCCACTCTGCCGTGTCGTTCTTGTTGGCATATGTTTGTCGCAAGACGATGGTACGGGCTAAACACATCTGGTCTTGAGAATTGTTAATTTGGACGAGGCTTCGCTTAATGTTGCGAAGGCTGTCCACCAATAATACTTTTTAGCGCTGTCCGGTCCCCTGAGGAAGAAACACGTGGGTCATGAACAGTGTGGTTTTTCCATCGGTGATGTGAATAGTTTCGTTGGATTCTTGCACATTTTGAATTTTGTCGATGACTTTGGAAGGTGTTAATTCTGATGGACTGCTAAACTCGATCCAAAGGGGAGACTTCAAATTATCGTGATGATAGAAAGTCTCAAGTGATTGTCTTCTTTGGCTTGACATTGCTGTCTCAGTGTAGTTAACACAGAATCCCACACCTTGGTAATGAACCCTTCTGTATTCTCCAAAGGTATATTGGACTTGAAATCTTTAAACTTTACTGCATACGTGTAAGTCGTTGTTCTAAATTTTCGAGAGGAACTCTTTTTGGTCTCTCGAATGTGATAGTACTTTTCAGGGTTTACTAAGGGTGGTGAACTTTGCTTGGACGTCGATTGTCTGGGTGTGCATTCGGGCTCACTCATGCCATCTTCAAAATCACTGTCATGAATTTGAGCCAAGACTGCAGCTACTGTGCTAGGCGATACATTACGTTTCTGTCTCTTACTGTCTTCTCCTTTCTCCACAACATGATGCGGTCTTTTCATCTTGTCTGCAAAAAGTCAAATGACTACATTTTAAAGACCATGACCCTATATATTCATGTCAGATCCGTGCATATATAAAGGGTCTGTGTCTAACCTTTCAGTATTCATTTTATTCTCACATTCACCAGAACGATGGATAAACCTACACAAGTTGAACTTCTCATCAGAGCTTTACGTGGTGTCATACGAAAGTTTTTCTCAGACAAGCCGACGGACTACTCTCCCTCCTTTCGAGATAAAAGTCAAGAAAGAAGGACATTGGGCTACAGAATGTCCAGATCGTGAAAAAAAAAAGGTACCAAAAGAGACAAAAGTCAAGATACCTGTTATCATTGTAAAGAGAAAGGACAATGGTCTCCAAACTGCCCTAAGAAACAACAGGAGCAGAAGGAGGAAGTGGAGAGGAATTCTGAACAGCAGGAGGAAGAAGAGGTACCCTCCCCCAAGGAAGAGCCCCGACACGTTCACAAAGGCAAGAAAAGAAGACGAAACGAACGTGAGGAGGAAGAAGAAAAAGAAAAACATGTAACAGTAAAGAACTTAAAGAAACAGAAAGAGTGAACAGAAGAAACCTATGAACTTTTTAAAGTGGTATTGTGTTATGTTATGTTGTGATATTGGATTGTAACGTTTGTACCAGAATACACCAGAGAGAAAAAACGTGTCTCTTGGTTTTGATTTTATAGAATAAGAACCTACACTCACACATTCATTCACTCACACGTACATCATGAGTTTAAAAAATGAAAAAGGACTTTTGAGTTTTCATTGAATTAGGAAATTGAAAAAGTATTTCTTTTCGAAATAATTTGAGTGGCCCTAAAAAGGACCGTTGGTGTTTTGTTTGTTTAAAACAAAACAAACCCAGAAACGGGACGTAACCATCATTAACTGTCTTCAGCTTTTGCCACGGCCAAGGCCTACTTCGGGACTGGTGGTTCCTGTCAATGATTTGGTTGAAATCACTAACGGTGGTATGGCAGACGTAGTCACAGTAAGATTGGGTTGATAAGCTCGAGAAGGTCTTTTTCTCTTCGGTCGTGATAAAAAAGTCTGATACATTTGTTTCAGACTCCTTAACTCTGCTAAAATATCTAAAAGTACCGTCGTGACCGTTTGATTTTCACTATTCTCTCTCTGTCCTTAGTCTTCTTTCCTCTCTGTTGCTGCTACTGTTTCTTCCTGGTGTTTCTTTCTTACTTCTTCTTCTTCCCGCTGTTGAATAGGAAAAGCGTGTTTTTTTACTTTCTGTTGTTGTAAAAATCGCTCCAATTCTTCTTTTTGTCTCTGCTTAAAATCATCGACGTATACATAAGAAGAAGCAGAAGGTAACGAAGGTTCCAGAACAAATTCTTGTGATGTTAGAAAATCCACAATATCCCAGTTAAAATCAACTTCTAATGGATGTAGATTTGTCATGACTTTTGTAGTCACTGCTGTCCTATTATTTGCTGTCTCTACTACTGGCTCACCCCAATTCATCGTCTTCTTAGTGTCCGACATGATTGACAACTCTGTCGCATCGATTGACTGCGAACAGACGCTAGTAACTTTATATAGGGAAGGTGACATCACAGACTGCTCTCTTCCGATTGGATGACTGTGACTTACGTTTGTAACGCACGTTTGGATTGGTGAATACACTCAATCCGTTTCGATCCGCTCTTCCCCTATAAATAACCGCAGTTCACGGTATTCGCTTCACCTGTTTCTCATCACAAGATGTGGACCAACGTAGAATCTTCTACCCTTGTTTCTACCTTGCTATTTCGTACTGACTTACCCATGTATGTCAGATCATCGTGGACTATCACTCATATGACTGATACAGCCTTTTGGAAGAGAAGGATATATGTGGAGAGGCAAGGTTGTTTAAAGAGAGTTCTCCTCTATAGCCCAACAGTGAGAAAAAGTTTAAGGACGACAAGAAGATCTGTGAGATATCCTCTGTGTTAACAAAATACTGTTAACATTACACATAACGGTCCTTTTCAGGGCCACTCATATGCCTCGAACATTTATTTGCTTTCTCTGCCTCCATTTTTCCCTAGACAGTGCCATATACAAAAACAAATAATTTCCCTTGAGGCTGTATAGTCCCACTATGTTAAATTCCCCATGAGGCTATATAGTCCCACTATGTTAAATTCCCCATGAGGCTATATAGTCCCACTATGCTCAATTCCCCTTAAGGCTATATAGTCCCGCTATGTTCAATTCCCCTTAAGACTATATCGTCCCACTATGTTTGAGGCTATATCGTCACAAGCCCTTTTTGACTGGATTTCCCATTGAGACTATATAGTCCCATATTACTTCTTACGTCTTTCACGTTAAACAATATAATGAATAAATGGTCATTACTACCATAAAATTAAGACTTTAATGTTTTACAGCTATTATCAACAATAGTGAGTGAAGTTTGAATGGCATAAAAGTATCGTTGACAAATAAAACAAGATATGTAAAGCAGGACATGTAAAGCAGGTGTCGCAGAATAGAAACCGATTGGAGTTCGGATTATATGAATAACTTAAACACAATGTGTGAAAGATGAACATTTATGAACTTTATTAGTAAAGAAAAATATATTTTTTCTGCTTGTGGTTTCAGTCTGTTCAAGATGCTCTTCGGCATCACCCTACTAGCATGGCTGATCAAACGGATAGTTCTGTAGTTTTCGCACAGCTGTAAATTGCCCTTTTGGGGGAGTGTTATCATCAGAGAGACGGCTGCTCGAATTTGCACGCTACAGCAACATGGTAAAAGCCAACACTCTGGGTGATCATAAAGCTTCACGATGCTGGACATTGCACGCACCAAATGGAACATATCATCACCAGATCGACTACATACTGGTTCAAAACCGTTACCGATAGAGCAAAGACATGGACGTTCCCAGGTGCTGATGTTGGGAGTGATCACGACTTCGTTATTATGAACTTCCGAGTAAGGTTGAAGAAAACTAACAAGCCAGAGAAAATCAGGTTCCAATTCGAACTTTGAATAACTGATGGACCCTGACATAGGCACGTCATTCCAAGCCAAAATTGGAAGAAACCTTTTGCCACTCCTTGTGATGGATGTTGATGTTAAAGTGATGACAGACACTTTCAACACAGTCATGACAACCGCTGCCAAGGACATCACTGGCCTCTATCACCCAATGAAACAAACCCTAGGTTACAGAAGAGATTCTGAAGATGTGTAATGCCCGAAGAGAGAGACCTAACAAACACCAGACATACAAAAGGGACAATGGAGTACTGAGAAATAAACAAGAATATCAAAAACAAAACTTGAAGAAAGCAAAAGAAGATTGGATTGAACAACAGTGCACATAAATAAAAAGCGGTCTGATAAAGAATAACAGCAAAAAGGTATTCCAAAATTGTGAACAACCTCACCAGACATAATCAACTAAGAGTCAGTACCATCCTAGACGAAAATGGAAAATGTCTCACAGAAGCGAGCGACATTGCAGAAAGACGGACTGAGTATAGCAAAGAACTCTACAAGCATGAGTCCACAGGAGACACCATGGTGCTTGAAGTTCAAAACTATTGAAATGATGATGATTTCCACATTTTCAAAGGCGAGGTGGAATCAGCAATAAGAGCACTGAAGAATTTGAATGCAACTGGAGTAGACATCATCCAGGCTGAACTTATTAAGAATGGCGGCTCAATGATAGAGCTAGTAACAACAGTCTGCAAAGAGATCTGGCAGATAGGTGAATTGTCTGTTTGTTTTCATTAATTAGGATTTTTAACGTAGTTTAATTTTTTTCAGTCATATCGCTACGATGTCTGCAGTGAGGCAGTTTAAAGTGATGTCTAGCACTGGGGTATCATGCCGCAGACATGTAGCATGATGTCCCACCCAGTCACATTACCCTGACACCAGGCCGACCAGTCCTAACAGTTACATTTTAATGATGAGCGTCAAGCGAGACAGTAGTTCGTATCATTTTTGTAAGTCTTTGGTATGACACAGCCGGCGAAGCAGGACATTTTGTCGCCGCCGATTTGGCGCCGGCCGTTTTGACGAGACCGGTTTGGCGTCGGCTGTTTTGGCACTGGTCGATTTGGCTCCAACTGCTTTTGTGCCGAGCAATTGTTAGTCCTGTTGAGAGGTAACCTTACAGTAATGGAGCAGATAAGGACAACATTGATTAGCTCAGCGATCAAAGAGATGTAGTAAGTGAAATATAAATTAGGAAATTATGAGCCAGTCCACGTAGATATTCGTTAATGTTTCTTGATCTGTAGCTCTCCACAATTATCCTGATACGTGCATCCGTGTCAATGTATTTCTTGCGTTTCACAGGCTGCATCGGATGCTTTTTCTTCATATCATTCACAATCTTGTCCACTTCTACTTTTGCAACATCGCTCCCGTGATTATGTTCATTCATCAGTAGCATGAATTGGCCGTCATATGCATCTGTGTGAAGACGGGCCTTACATTCGTTTTCAACTCGCATCGCCAGAAACTTTTAAGCTTATCGGCACTGTATTTATCTAAAACATATTAATATCTATCGTGCACCTATTTTTCTTGACCACGCTTCGATTTAATAACGCTCATTTCCGAACAAAACTGTTACGTTAATACATTCGACATGACACTTATATAAACAAACAACTATATAGATGTGGGGTTGAGCCCGAATAGCTAAATCGTTATTCCTTTGCGTGAACTTCTTTTACTTTATCATAGCTTTCATTTTCGGATATGAATATTACGTTAGACATCACAAGGTTAAAATTTTAATCCTTACGTGCTCATGATTCACAGGACAATATACCAATAAAGTCAATTATCTTAAGCGTCCTGCTTATATTATTATTTCTTAATCCTTTTGTAAATAATAATAATAATAATAATAACAATAATAAAAATAATAATAATAATTATAATAATAATAATATTGAGGACTTTGTATAGCGCCTAATCCTTAGAAGCTCTAAGCGCTTTACATCATCAATAATGATATGTCTACACTACAGAACAACAAATGACAAAAACAATGAAATTGGAAAACATAAAAACATGCTGAATACATATAAGATACAAAACATAGTTAGGTCTATAAGTTTGCCCCTGCAGTCGAGAAATGTGAGTTTTAAGAGCACACTTCAAAGGGATCACTGTGTTTTTGTGTCTAATTTCAATGGGCAATTCGTTCCACATAGCCGGTCCCTGGTATGCAAAAGAACGTAGTCCATATGACTTTGTTTTTACAGTGGGAACAACGAGTATACGATGGTCAGAAGACGAGCGTAATTATCTTGCTGGTGTATACACATGGGTGAGGCCGGAGAGGTATGTTAGACTAGAGTCTGTCAGTGAAACATAGCACAGAGAACAATTATTGTGTTTGATTCTGTATCGATTTGATAGTCAGTGTACAAAACAATGGTGATGTGTGCTCTGATCGAGGTACTCTAAAGATGATCCGTGCAGCTGTGTTTTGAACTTTCTGGAGTAAATATTGTGACGACCCAGACAGAATTGACTTACAATAGTCCAGTCTTGAAAGTACTAATGAACACACAAGTGTTTTAGTGGCATCAACTGGAAGATATTTACGAATGGAACTGATGCGTCTCGGTTCAAGATATGCAGCCTTGCGTATGTTAATGATATGTTGGTGCAATGTGAGAGTACTGTCCAGAGTATCACCTAGGTTTCGTACTGACTGTGATAATTTAATGTTGGTGTTGCTGATATTTATTGTCTGAGGTAAAGGATGTGAATGAGAAAGTCTTTGTGTTGTGATCAGAATAGCCTCAGTTTTATCATCATTCATCTGCAGCTTGTTACATGTCATCCATGATTTCACATCAGAAATGCACCTCTCTACTCCATGGATGGTAGCATCAACTTCAGTTGGGTGGCTAGTCTTGTATATTTGGGTGTCATCAGCATACAATTGGTGAGACACTGGGTGATCTATGACACTTGAGAGTGGCTGATTGTACAGGATGAAGAAAACAGGTCCAAGAACATACCCCTGTGGAACTCCACAACATAAGTCAACTGGACCAAAATGTATTCCATTTGCAGATACAATTTGTGTCCTGTTCACCAAGTAGGACTTGAACAACTGGAAGGCTATATTCTGAATGCCAAATATATGCTTGAGACGGTGAAGTAATATATCGTGGTCTATTTTGTCACATGCTGTTGACAAATCAAGGAGGGTGAGGACTGTAATCTTTCCACTATCCAAAGCAGAGAGAATGTCACTAAATACTTTCAGAAGAGTAGTTTTAGTACCGTGGCAAGGGCGATATGCAGACTGTACATTGCAAAAAAGACTTTTTGAATTCAAATGAGATACAAGTTGGGATAGAAGAACTAGAAGTAAGATTTTTTTTATATGAATGGGAGATTAGAAACTTTGCGGTAGTTCTTTAAATCGTTATGGTCAACTGTAAGTTTCTTCAGCAGTGGCTTTACGTTGGCAGTTTTGAAAAATGATGGTAATTCCTCCGATGAGAGAGAAATATTAATAACATCAGTTAGTGGAGGCAATATTGGGTCTAAGCTCTCAAGCTGCAGTGATGTCGGAATTGGATCAAGTTCACAAGACTTTGGTGCACTCTTGATCACGATTGTCCATACTAAATCAATAGAAACAGATTCAAATGTTCCTAACGGTTGTCACTGAAATTCTGCTTCATAACTATATGGTGACGAGTCAGTTGAAATTGTAAAGTCAAATGCCGACATGGCCTCTAATTATCTTAAGGATAATGTGTAATCTTTTGATGTTAATCCTCTTGTTGGTGCCAAAACGGCCGGCGCAAAAATGGCCCTTGCCAAAACATCCAAGCGCCGAAACGGTCACGACAAACTGACCGGCGCCAAAACGTCACGGACCGCTCAACCGGGATTCGAACCCACGACCAACCGCTCCACGGCGGACACTCTAACCACTAGGCCACTGGAGCGGTTAGAGGTAAATGGCCAACACAGTAGACACAGTCACTGATTATAACGCATCAGTACATACAGTAGATTAAATACACTCCGACATCGAATGAATATAAGCTATGCAATTAGAAAATAGCTTTAGGTTTCTACACAAAATACAATGTCAGAATGTTTCTCTATAGAATCATGAAGGGCCCAAGGAGGTCAGAAAGACCACAGGGAGGAGATAAAACATACAATATGGATAGGGCAAGATAAACTAGGCCGAGAAAGGTGAATCAGAGTTATTTGTGAAATCAAAGACAAGTTCAACGATTTGAGTCGTAATGTGGGGCACTCTAGCAACAATGGGAAATCCAGTCAAAAAGTTCGTGGGGCACTCTAGCAGCAAGATGTATGGCGACAGTGGAAATCCCAGTCAAAAAGGTCGTGGGGCACTCTAGTGACAAAGGTCCTGGGGTACTCTAGCGACAACGGAAATTTAACATGGTGGGCCTGTATAGCGACAAGGGGAATTTAACATGGGAACTATTTGGGCCTATCTAGCGACAAGGGAAATTGAACATAGTGGGTGTATATAGTGACAAGGGAAATTTAACATGGTGGACCTGTATAGCGACAAGGGGAATTTAACATGGGAACTATTTGGGCCTATCTATCGACAAGGGAAATTGAATATAGTGGGTCTATATAGCGACAAGGGAAATTGAATATGGGAAATATTATTTGTATTTGGGACTGTCTAGCGACAAGAGAAATAGAGGCAAAGAAAGCTAATATCTTTTCGAGGCATATAAGTGGCCCTGAAAAGGGCCTTTGGATACTTCTTCTTTTTTTTATTTTCTGCCGTTGTTCCAACACCTTTTGAATTTACCAATGATTCCCGTTTTCTTCTTTTTTTCGTCCTCGTGAATCCAGTTATGATGTCCCATAGCTCTAAAATTTTCCTGAACTTTGCTCCATCTCTGATTTAGCTGATGAAAGTCCTCTTTCTTCTTCTTGTTCTTTCGTTCCTTTCTCTTCTTAGCCCGGTTATCTTTAATCTTGATCACCTGTTCTTCCATCATCTTTCTCATCATTGCTTGTGCTTTCTTAAACCGGTCGAGTCCCCACTTTACATATTCCCACTCTATCAAATTTAATGTTTCTTCTAGAAAGCACTTGACTTTGATAACAATATCAAGTGCCTTTCTTGACTTCCTCCTCTACAATACCTTCTAATAGATCTCTCGCTAATTTTAAATTGCTTACAAAGCCCAGGTTACACTGTAATTCTTCCTTAAGTCTTTCGACTTCATATTCTGCATCAATGATCCCAAACCAGCTGTCTCTGAGTTGGATAAACAAGTCGATGTTCATCTTGATGTGTTCAAACGTGAATGGCTCAAATGACGGACGATTGCGTATATATATATATCTTAAGCACGGACGTAAAGGAAAACATTCCTTACAGTCACTTTTCATATTATATATCATTCACAAACCAAATCCTTTACTATCCAAAATCACACCATTTACTAACCACACACACGGGAAGCAGCCAAAACAAACCATATCATGTACTATCCAAAATCACACCATTTACTAACCACACACAGGGGAAGTCCTCTTTTTTCTTTATGTTGTTTTGTTCCTTTCTCTCCTTAGTCCAGTTATCTTTAATCTTGATAACCTCTTCTTCCATCACCTTTCTCATCATTGCTTCTCATCATCCCTTACACTCACTTTTAATATTGTATACTATTCACAAACCATACAATGTACTACAATGTACTATCCACACACAGTGAAATCCTGTTCACGTCTTCCTCTATATTGCAACCGTGGATGAAGTTGTGGTTGTTGCGGCTTGGTTTGTGGTTGTTGCTACTGGGGCTGTGACTGTGAATGGCGATCTGATTCTGGTGGTGGAGTCGTCCTCACCTCAGGTTTCACCTGACAGACTTTAACCATCATGAGGTAAGGCAAGATTGGTCTTCTCTTGTCCTCCTCTTCTTTCTTTTTTCTCTCCTTCTTCTTCAATTCTGACCTGTTCTTATAAGGCCTCCATAGCCAGCTCGTCCAGGAGACATCTAGTATTCTCCAGGTGCATCTGAAGCTCCCTAAGTTTGTTGAGTCTGCTCATCTTCTTTGAATCGATGTTCCAACGATAGGTTGCCAAACTGTCGTGTGCTTCTTTATATATGGCACAAGCGCGGACGTGAAGGAAAACACCCCTACGATCACAAAACTTACATTATCTCTATCATTACCAAAACACGCGGACTTAAAAGAAAACACTCTTTTACTTTACTCACATAAATTATAAATTTAACAAGTTATTTGAAAAATACGTTGTGCTTATAGACGCACTTCAAACAAAAGTAAAAAGAGACTGCTTACAGAATCACTTCTATTTTTTTCCTACCTAGTGTCTATTACGATGCAGAATGACGTAAGCTTCGCTCAGCTTGGCTAGTCTTGAGCACATCTTCGTAAGAGGATGAGTCAAGCAATGGATGGTCAGACTGGAGACTACCACTGCTGTATATGGTTCAAGTGCGGACGCGATAGAAAACACCCCTCTACGGTTCAGGGTTGGAAACGTTTGGATAGTTTGATGTGAGGGAAAGAAAGAAGTCCAAGAGCATCTATATTAATACAAATGTAAAACAAACGACATTGGTTTCAAAACACAACATTTTTATTCAAATAACAAACAACTCACAAAACAAAATTTTTATCAACTAAAAAACATTTTTTAATTTAAAAACATTTTTTGCAAATAACAAACATTTTTTTCTTCAATAACACCAATACATTATCTTTGACATGGTTGACAACGTTGTGAATTAAATTGAGATTTCCACTGTTGGAAGTTATTGGGCCATTGATGTAAACTACCTTTCCTAGCTAAAGACAACAGATAGCCATAATGGTCACAAAACCATCGATCTACTTTGTCATCGTTTCGAGACGAATGACGATCAAAAGAAGTAACTCAATGTTCTAAGAAATATCCAAGACTGCGATGATGCAGAAAATAGACACAATATTGTCCATACACCATAGAATATGTGCCTTGTAATTTCACATTATTGAATCGTGTCGTCTGTGCATTTCTTCTCATAAAGTCAATGATATCGTCTTCCAAAGGAGGCAATCAATACGAATCAAAATATTCTTGAGAAAAGTAGACAGCTACCCAGTGAGTTCCTGGAAGATGACTCTCATCTGTGTTGATGACATAAGCTTGATTCTCTTGAGATTTGCGATGAGGTAGTTCATCTTTAGTACACACGACAGGATTCCAAGAAGCAATGTACAAACTACAATTCAAAAGATAATAAAGTTCCCAGGTATCCATGTTTTTGTAACCTTGTTTTTTTCTCTTCACAGGTGATGATAAGTTATCAATTCAATACAGACGTTTTGCTTGAAAAGGTCTGTCAAGTAAATGTTTGTTTGCATCGTCTCCTTACTCTTGGCCAAGAGAGCTTCGAAGCGATCAATTTCTCTAGCAAACAAAGGAGGAGACGAATGATCACGCAAGTCTTTATACCACTGATGTAACACGGCTTCTTCTGAGATGAGACTGCAACCTTCGTTCAGATAATCGTCCAATTTTTCTTCTTGACTCATCATCATACATTTATCGTGCTGAATTTGACTGGGATGATTGATTTGACATCCATAACAATCTTTTTTGATCATGTCTCTCATTGTATTCTCCAAATGTTTGGCAAAACAGGTGACTAAATGTTATTCCTGTCCTGGCCGTCTGGACTGCATTATTACAACTTCTTCTTTTTGGTCTTGGGGGTCTGCTTTCTCTGTAACCTCGCATTCCATTTCCATCGATTCTCCATTATTCAAAGAGGGAAAAGAGTTTTCCATAGTGTTTAATAGTCTAGAATGACTTCTCTCAAACTGTTGATTTCTACGGTATTATCGAATTCGGCATACAGAATGACATTCACCGTTTCGGTAAGAGCTCCTGCAAACTGAAGTTCCACACGCAGTTGCCCAGATTGTATAGGGTGGAAATGTCCCTCGTCGCTGCCTTGGTCTGGAGTGAAATCAAAAGCCCACAAAGTGTAACCTCCTGCATAATCGTCGTAGGAAATACCGTGACTGGTCTTGGTTCGTAACTGTCCTGTGGCTTCGTACAGCGACAAGTACGACCTCAAGTAATTCTTCTTTGCAAAGTCGGGTTCGAAGGGTCGGGTACACAAAGTTTTGCCAATCGACTTTCGTCGATGTTTTATACTTCGCAGTGCTTAAACTGGAAAGGATTTTGATCGTGGGTACCGTTGAGGGCTGCATTGCTGACGATACCAATGAATAAACGTTTGGGTTACTGTCCTTGGAACAGATGATCTTCGCTCTTAGATCGGAGTCCAGTGGCAATGGTGAAAGTTTTTACTTCCACGCGTCGTATCGGATACTTGGCTGTCGTTCTGCTCAAAGTGTGACTGATACCATTTCCCACTTTAGGTAACACTTCCACACGACGCACGTATAACCTGGCTTCTTGGATAATGGTTTTGTATTCGTTGACATGAGCCATCAAATGGAAAGCAGCACTGCTACGATTCAGTCTCAAGCGATTATCCACCCCGCTCAGCAATTACTTCTCTTGAAACCACATGTCCAAATGCAAACAATCGAACAGTTCTAAAGTACGTCGTTGCAGAATTTTCTTTCGACGCTCGTTAAAACCCTTCTTGTGAGGATCGTCATCTACGGTCAAGGCTGTATCGTTAAACGAATTATCACCTGCTGTGTCAGGTTTCCATACCACGCAAGCATCTAATTGAGTGTTCTTGGCTTCTTTTCCGTACGTCAAGAGATTTTCGAGGTACGCTCGGTAAGGGTAAGTATCCATGCTACTGCTTACCAGCTTGTTATTCATGTACAAATCCACATCGGTGAACAAGGAATGGATGAAATTGTTGACGGGAGCTACTCGGAGATCGGCTCCTGGAACGGAGTAGTCCGTTAAAATCACTTTCACTTTCAAATACAAGTAACTGTTGTTTAGATCGATGTAATCTTCGGGTTGCCCTTTGATTTCAAACTCGATCGGAGCTGAATCTGTCAAAGAGGAGACGGGATGAAATTCCTCCCAATTGGCTTCTTGAATGGTCATCATCGTGGGTGGCATGGCAAAGAGATCCAGTTCCGACTTGGAACAGGCACAAGATTCTTGGTGCATCATTTTTATCTCAGTCTCTATGTTTTGCTTTTAATCATCAAAAATGTCTAAGTCTCGAGCGGTTCTTTTTCTCTTCGTCTTTCTAGCTTTAGAGGTACGGAGATTTTTGGACTGGTGTCTTAGTTTGACGCTTTCTGCCTTATCCTTGCCGTTTCTTCAGGGAAGCAGGAATGCCAGACTCGGTACCGTTCAGGGCATTTATAGGACTTTCTCGTCGACCCAAAATCTCTTTATTCGTTTGAAGCAAGACAATTTTGCCTGCTCTCAAAAAAGCTTCTGTGGGGTTTTGTTTGTCAATGAGGACATTGTTAAGAGAATGTTTGCCGTGAGTCAATGAGGCATATTTTCTAAACAGGGACCACGGAACGAAAGGCTGATTTAAACATATCTTCTAAACATGTCCTCGTTGTTGAGCGACTCCTCCGTACACAGGATACATCACTTTTTCAGTTGTTCGAGAATCGTTTTTGAAAATGGAGTTTCACTGTGACTTTCACTTATGTAAATGGAATATTTTGTTGCAATTCTCCTTTTATCGTAATGTTGACACTGTCGAAATACGACTTACTGACGGGCAAATAATGAGAATGTACAAATTCGCGGTGAACGTGATAGGTATTTCCACCTTCCTCGTCAGCTGCTGCGGCAGAATCCACTTTGACATGAATGACACGCATTAACGGTACAGAGGTGTTTCCTACCACGTTGTACTCCACCACATCGGAGTACACAAACATCAAGTTGAGTCCTTGGTTCATTTCTACAGGGAATCGAAAATATTTTGCAATTTCGCAAAATCCTAGTTAGTGGTTATGGATGGTATTTCATTTTCCGTGACCACCATCCTTGGGTCTCCACCTAAAATATCATACAATTCAGGACAAAAGGTAATGGCCATCATTTTATCCTCTGAAAATTTCATCATTAGGCGACAAGCCACTTTATGGTACTTAAAGGAAACACTTTTTTTGGCTTTCTCCATGGCTTTACCAAACAAAGTATTGAATCCGGTAGCAAGTGTGGTCACTAAATGTTGACCACTAAAATAATAACCAGCAGGAATGGTGAACACATAGGTGGTCCATTTAGTTTGTGGGTCCTCTGTTTTCTTTGTGTCACTGCCAGTGATTCCTCGTTCGTCTAAGGTTTTTTGCAATTGCTCGTCATACACTAGTACTTTAAAAGTGTTTTGATTTTTGACGAAGTTTTTGATTTGTGTCGGGTGTATCATTTCCACTAAAGCCACTTCCCAATGAGCATATTGATTCAAATGAATGGTTTGAGGTAATTTACCCGTGTAACAGCACAACGTGTTGTTAGGAAACACCTCCCTGGAACTGTCACTGGGTAACGTTAAGTAAAATTGGTTAATAGTGTTGTTCATAATTCCAACGTTCTTCTGTGCGAGGAGTCACTCAAGGTTAAAAGAGTGTCTAAAAGAGGATTGTGATTGGAATGGTGACTGTTAGGAGAATGACCAACGTTGGACGCAAGACTTCCAATATTGTTACTGTTATTCCCGTTGTAATAGTATTTCAGGGAAGGATTGGTAAGAAGATAAGAGATGCAATTGCTGAGTAAAATGGTCCACAATTGTTTGTCTCCTTGTTGTAAACTGAAATTAGCAATGGCTGCACCGATGACACAATACACCACAAAGATTTGACAGAAAAAGACGATTTTCGTTTTAAGGACACTTTCTCCCTACCACACCCACAAGGGTTGCTTTTGTAAATCTTGCAGAGAAGAACTGGGTGAAAGAGTAGTCACTGTAGTCGCTGAAGCTGTATTAAAGGGCATGATGGTCACTTCTTTTTATAGTCGATGACTTGCGAAGCGTCAATCCAAGAATCAAAACTAGGAGAATATCCTTTCCAACATATTTTGACTTCTTTGACACGACGTTTTCCTACTTTACGGGTTATTCGTTCGAGAATGCTTTCAATGTGGTACACGTCGTCTTCTTTTTTGGTGACACGTTGTAACTTAAGCAAGTAAAACTTTCCTTTTAATACTTCTCTGTTCATGTCTTCCAATTCATAGACGGTAGGATGACGATTACGCACTCGTCCAGTACCACGAAACAATTCGGTGGTCCAGTTGGGTAAGTAACCTTTGTCGAAAGTGCGTTTGATTTTGCCAATGCCTAACCAATCTCCAGGGGTTAACACTTCTCCACTTTTCTTGGGGACAGCTATCGTCCGGGACGTACCAAACAGACGCTCAAAAACAGTAACTTCGTTGTCAGGTGTCACATCTTGTTTGGTACGTCCAATGCTTCTATGGTAAGATTGATTGCAGGCTTGGACTAAGTGCGGTAAGACGTCGATGTACTTGAGAGTGTGTTGATGCGTAAAATATTTCCACATGCGTTGTTTCAAGGTACGTTGAAAACGTTCCACGATACTGGCTTTGGTTTCAGGGATTTTCGGTGGTGAAAAAATGAATGTGACGTTTCTTTAATTCTCATTGGAAAGCTTGGTTCAGAAATTCGGTGCCTTTGTCGGTTTGCCATCGAAGAGGGTGACGACCACTTTGTTTCAACACCAGTTGCAAAGATCGTACTAACTCTCCGCTCGATTTGGATGTCAATGGTACGACCCAGGCAAATTCAGAAAAGACGTCGATGACACAAAACAAATATTTGTAGCCACGATTGTAGGTGGCTATATGAGAGACATCGGCTAAATCGGCTTGCCATTTATGATCGATGCCTTCCACTTCAGTGCAACTTCTGTGAATGGGTTTGTGTAAAGTTTACGTAGCTTGTTCTTGTAACCATCGTTGTACTTCAGGTAAGCGGAGCTTTTCCAGGCGAGTTTTTGCAGCACGATACAATTTCTGAATGTTTCCGTAACCTGCAGGGTGATCTGGATCGTAGTAAATGTTTACTAATACCTTCTCCATGGTTTTGTTAATAAGTAACCCACTATTCGATGATACTCCTTTGGGTGGGAAGAGATTGGGGATTGTTTGGAAACGGTTTTACGTGTCAGTGGTCATCTTTTATTTTCTCACTACTGGTGTCCTTTGTTTCTTTTTCACATCTGTCGAAGGAGGCGTGGCCATCATCTTTTTAACCCAAGTTTTGAGTTCTTCTCGTTGGGGAGTGGGGGAAGGGGTAAACAAGGAAGCGGCAATCTTACTCGGAATGGGAGTGGCGGTGGGCGTTTGAAAGATATCATGTGGTTCTTCTTCCTTTGGTAATGGTGGGGTGACGTCTGTTTTGGCCACTGTAGATTGTGAGAGCGACGGACTATTCATCAGAGCCTTCAAATCGGTCAGAGTGGGTAGAGCTGTTTGTTTCACAGCTTTTCGATAAAAGAGTTGCATTCGTTGCAAGAGTTGACCGTACTTGTGCGATTTTTCGGTTTTCGTGGCGATGCATCAAGGATTGCAAATCGTGTTGTAATTGGGACATCTCGGTCAAATCAGGATTGGGTGGTAAATGGGGGTAAGTTGTTCTTGCCAACGATGGTATTACATCCATCGTTTGTAAGGGACTAAAGTCAGTTTTCGTCCTTCCATGGGCTTCCAAAGGTTACGTCTGAGATCGTGGTGCTCCATGGGTCCCTTTATCTTCTGGAAGGATCAACGTTGGGATATCCCTAGTGCCAGCCGTTGTACAAAACCTGGCAATATACCCATGCCGGGTTTTACTAATCCTCTCAACACAGGAAGAAGAACGGGAACAAATCCTACGCGTTGCACCAACATCTTTTTCTTTTGACGGACGGGTATTTTCTTTTGGACCATTTGACGAAGAACGTGTCGATGTTTGGCAAAGCATTTTTCTGGTGTGGAGAAAAAGGTATCGTGCCTTTTAAGACATTCAAACAACATTCGCACACGGTATCGATGACGTCTTCGGATGCCGTTTTAATGATTTGTTCTCGCATGGGTGAAGAGGCTTTTTTTTTGTTGTGCCATCACTTGATTTATAGGTGGCATCAGTTCTTTAGGAACAAAACGTCCTCCGCGTTGCACCAACATCTTTTTCTTTTGACGGACGGGTATTTTCTTTTGAGCCATTTGACGAAGAACGTGTCGATGTCTGGCTAAACTAGGAGGTATTCCTTTCCTTTTCTTTCCTTAGTGGGGTGAATAAGAATGTTTTCTTTCTTTCTTTCATCTTTGCTTGTTCGTTCCACAATACCACTGACGTCAATGACTTGGTACACACCCTCTTTTATCTACGTTTTTGGGAACAACCGCTTCGTCAAAAAGGTAACGATGTGTTTCTCAAAATTGCCAAAGTAACCTCCTTTTTGGTGACTCTTCTATTTCTTTAAAGGACTACGTCTTTTGCGGAGAGGACGTCGATGTTTGG
This sequence comes from Unio pictorum, assembly GCA_030141615.1. NCBI lineage: Eukaryota > Metazoa > Mollusca > Bivalvia > Unionida > Unionidae > Unio > Unio pictorum. The sequence goes on from JARLTB010000229.1 coordinate 2,421,467, forward strand.
TTTTTAAGCGTTTTGTAGGATGACGAGATTGTCTTTTTCCTTTTCCTTTTTGGACAGCATAACGACGAGGGATGTGGTGTGCACGTTTTTGAGGAATCATCATGGAGTGTTCAGAAGTGGCACAGAAAATACTGATTCACGTTGTTGTCATCAAGTCATTTTTTATACTAGAATGCGACGCCACTGGTTATCTTTCTGTCGTATCAACTTCATGACAGGTAACACACGTCGTGAAGGGATTCGCAATGGACTTAATCGGGACAGTTCTTGTTTGGACAAATCCAGTAAACTCTTTAACATGCCAGATCTTTCTTGTACTTTGACTTTGGAGGCAGGTACTTTGTGAGCAGCTGCTACTGCTGTTAATGTGGACGAGGGTGTCACCGGTGGAGGAGACGTTTTGGGAGACGCAGATTTCCAATGTCTCATCAAATTAGGAAGAACGGGTGTCAAAATAGATTTGGCTAGCATCACCAGCAACGGAGAAGTGGAAACACCTGATGCTACTGGAAACGCGGTCACTGGTGCTGCAGGTCGTGATTTACGAAGGTAAGGTTGCCTCCTGGCCGAAGCGATTTTTTTGTGGGTGATAGCTATTGTGTGTGGACTTTTCTATTTCTGTGTTTTGGTCTTGACACCATTGTTTTTTTTTCTTAGGGGTTCGTTTGGCTTTTTTTTCTTGGGGTGAACGTTGGGAGCATTGGGATCCCATTTTCAAAGGGAACGAATGATGACACATCCTAGAGAACCACTACTTCCAGGTTTCAATATGATTTGCTTTTTGATTTGAGTGTCGATGCAAGGATCGGCCAGTTGCGTCAAGGCTACTTTGTTTCTGTCAAAAAAGCGTTTGGTTTGATGTAGAATGTGAATGATACCTTGCAGTATTTGACGTGCTGTCACCGTAAACCATCGTAAGACTTTTTGAGACTGGCTTCTAAGACGTGAGCACGTATTTGTGGATTTTTTTCGCGACTGATACCGCTTAAGGCACGAATCAATTTTGATGGGAGGATAAGACTGAAAGGACGTCATGTGGACGATGTATGAGACAAGGTCAATGTGACCGAGGATTTTATTGACTTTTTTAGTGGTTCAAATTGTTATGTCGACTACGAGGACGTGTACACGACAGGTCCTTCGTCTTGAAACCAGTCGTGAAACAAATCGGTACGAAATCGCAATTAATCGGGGGGAGGGGGGGAGGGTTAAATCCACGAGTAAATAGGCGTGTGGCGTTTGAGTGGCATCATCGTACGCATGAGTAAGCCAAGGTGTTCCTTACTGTTTGGCTAAGACTTGCACTTGTGATTTATCTCGAGGACTTTTAAACAAGACCACATAATGAGCATTGAGACTAATGGTACGATGGGCTTTACTTTCTTGAAACAAATTTTGTGTAATGTAAATGACACCGACATTACTATGATGCCCTATACGCCTAAGCCACAGTTTAATTTCTTCTTCGTCTTCTCCTAACATGTCGTCAACAATGAGCAAATGAGTTTGACTAGGGTCAGACACAATCCCATCGTCTTCTCAAGGAATGCCTTCCACAAACACAATGGAATCACCTTGACTTTCTTGCAAGAGACTGTATGCCGATTGCCACTCTTTGTAACACCACACGATGCGTTGAGATGAATGATAGATCAAATGATGTTTATGTTCGATCAAACGTTTGACAAAGTTGGTTTTGCCTGAACCGCTCGGTCAAGCATTTAACATGTTAAAAGAATGACGAAGATACAAAGCCTCCCAACTAGCATAATCTAAGTGTTCTTCAATGACATTGAATGTCGAAGAGGAAGGAGTAGAAATAGCAGAGGTAGCCATAGTAGTGTAGGGTATGACACTATTGACACAAAAACAGACAAGACAAGAGGTTTTATAATTTTTTCAAGACACGTTTTTTTCAATGCATGTTTAAATTGGAACAACACGAAAGACAAAAATGCATAAAAGCAAAATGGATAAGTACAGGAATAAAATACACATGAAAACGATCAAAGTGGCGTATAAACAAGTCACTGTACAACATTATTTTGGTAACTAAGGTGTCCTAGACGTAGTGTGTATTGTTCTTATAGTCTCTACATGGGGAACAGTCACATAGGTGTCCTCTCGGAAGGGTCTTTGTATGGGAATGTCCATGACAGTCCTGTCTTGAACAGACTGATTATTCTCGCTGACAGATTCTTTATCTTCCTCTTGCACTGTCATTAACACAGGTTTAAAAGTGACTATTTTCACTCGACGATGGATTTCACGAGCATAACGCTTGGGCATAATGGGATGCTTCGTTTGTCCAAGCCACAAAATCCCAACTTTTCCAGTCACGTACATCTGTCCAATGAGGGTGTAAATAACAAGCTACACACACATCCTCGTACACCACTTCCGTTCGTTAAAGTTGACGAATCTTTTTTTTTTGTAGAGGTCGAGACGTATCCAGATGAAAGCGTAAGGTTTTTAACAGAATGAGTCTCTCGTGGACATTAAAAGGAGTCAACATACTGTCTTTTTTGTAGGTAGTGTTCGTAAAGTGTCCACAAGAAATCGACAGGTAAACGAAATCCCAGAAAGCAAGTCACTAAAACACACTTTACGCGTCGACACTAATGAATGGAACAGCGTTCTTGTAATAAGTGTTCGTAATCTTTCACCGTGTGAATATTCTCATTGATATCCTTCCACGGAATCTGTTTGATCAAAAGTGATAAAGGTTGTGGCATGGTCGTTCTATTTTATACTTTTTTATGTCGAAGACCACAAGTGTATATTCTGCACAGAATGATTTAAAATCTTATCCAAAAGCGAAAGTGATTAATATAACGTGTAATTTCGTCCCACTGCCATTCAGGGTAACGGTCAAGAATGATCGAAAACTCTTTAGATGTAAACGAACTAAATTCGAATTTGTGGAAAGTAGACATGATCCAGTGAAATCTGACATGTTGGTTGATTTTTGTCGCTTTCCTCTTGTGAATTTCACGACACAAAAGTTCTACAGACACCCATTGAGATTTTTCTTTAGCAAGTCCCTGCCAAACGTCCTTGTAGATATTCTCTTGCAATTTGTGTGGTAATCCTTGAATATTATATTTTAGAGAGAGTTTATATACTGGTCTAGGTTTGTCTCCAACCCAAACTGGTTTGTTGAACGACATGGACCAGTATTGTCATTTTCAATCACTAGGTCCCACTATAGGTAGGTATTGACATTTCGGAGACCATCGAGCATATTCTAGGTAAGCGGAATCTTTCTGTTCCCACTCGTAAATTGACAAACCACAACTGAAACACTTGACTTTATCCCCATCGCCCAAGTAGAAAAATCCGGCCCTGGCTAATTCTTCAGGAGTTGGTCCAGGCAGATTTTTCGGCCATTTATCTTTGAAGGTTTGGAATCGACTTTTAAAGTGACAGTATTCAGGCAAGCTCGTAGGGAACGAATATTCGACATTCCTCACTTCAGTTCGATGCAGGTACGGTGAAATTCCTAGGAGTCCACGATAACGTGTGGCACCGCTTTCGCATCCCTCACGTTTAACACGCACGGCATCACTTTGCATGGTAGATATAGGGGTAGTAGTCATAGCAAAGTTCCCACGATGTCCTGCTGAATCGCTAAGGTCGCAGCGTCTGGTATCACTACAATCGCAAGGTTTAGCATCGCACTCCACTTGAGAATTCCCACATTTCAATGATGCCTGTGTAAATGGATTCATCTAGCAGCAGGGAAGAGAACCTCACAACTTTTTTCGACAAAATTGATTGAAGCCTCAAAACGGAAAAAAGAGTCTTCCTGCGAATCTCATGTTTTAACCAAAAAAAATAAGTCTCCGTTTGTCAAACGTAGACTTTGTGATTTTTCAATCATCCGGGTCGCAACGATGTTGTCATCGCCCCCCCCCCTCCTGCTTCTACAGGTTAACAAAAATCATAAATGATTTTTCAGGAGCGGGTTTTACGATTTCAACCAAATATTTGATCAAGTCCGATACAATATCGTGTTCGAGGATCATGTAAATGTGTTATTATAAATCCGTGTGGGGTCGACTGAGAATGACTAAAGAAATTTCGCAATTGATTGAAGTCCATATCAGAGCACCATGTCTGCCAAATATTTCGTAGCGTATGTGTATCAACGCCGTTGAATACAGCAAAAATATTACAGTTGTCTCTGATCACTTTTGGAATCTGAGTGTAGCGTTGAGTGACATATATCACGTCGGTGTTTTTATGCCTGCCTCGGGAAAATATTCTAGCTGAGTTTTTTCGATTGTCTAACATCACATCGTCGTATACGACTAAATTGTTAATGCTCCCATCAAGGTCATCCACGGATGGTGCCTCGTCAATATCAGTTATAAAATCAACGACGTTATCACCTTTAATTTCTGATGCATTCTCGTTAAAATCCTTTAACACTTCCTAGCATCGTTGATCATCTACGCTAAGGGCAATTAAATACAACTTATCCCACTTCATCCATCTCATTATTAAATTGAGCAACAATTGCGTCTTGTCGGATCCAGATGGCCCGATTATAATTGCGCGGCTAGAGTTTGGTAGCGCTGAATGATGCTTAACTGGTTCTCTTGTTTTAGACGCTGAAAAATCAATTATATTCATATCTTTATACATAAATTATGGATCCATCTTGTGTGAAGTGTAAAACGCGTACTGGCACAAATGATGTGACGACGATTACAACTAGCAATAACAGATTTGCACTTCTTGGTAGATGTGCAACATGTGGTATAAAAAAGTTTAAATTTGTTTCTATGAAATCCGGAGATGGTTTTAAATAAACCGAGGAGGTGATATCGCAGCCAAGTTGGCAAAACTCCCTGGAAAACCGTGGGCACAGTATCCAGGAGAAAAGCACCTTCCAGGATATAGATATTGTGGCCCAGGAACACGATTAGATATCAGACTTGATGATCAAAATCAACCTCGACGTGTTGAAGAACCGATAAACGCCATTGATAAGGCGTGTCATGCTCATGATGTCGCACATAAAAGCAGCAATTTGCAACACAGGCATCTCGCGGATGTGAAATTAATTTATGCGTTAAATGCTATTTCTGATAAATCTTTCAAAGAAAAATTGGCTTCGTGGCTGGTAAAATCTTCTATGAAAGGCAACTTGATGATGGGCGCTGGTAATTGACTAAAGTCAGTTTTCGTCCTTCCATGTGCTTCCAAAGGTTACGTCTGAGATCGTTTTCTGCGAGGTGACATCTTTGCTTGTTCGTTCCACAGTACCACTGACGTCAATGACTTGGAACACACACCCTTTTATCTTTTTTTTTGTTGTGCCATCACTTGATTTATAAGTGGCATCAGTTCTTTAGGAAGAAAACGTCCTCCGCGTTGCACCAACATCTTTTTCTTTTGACGGACGGGTATTTTCTTTTGAGCCATTTGACGAAGAACGTGTCGATGTTTGGCTAAACTAGGAGGTATTCCTTTCCTTTTCTTTCCTTAGTGGGGTGAATAAGAATGTTTTCTTTCCTTTTTTCATCTTTGCTTGTTCGTTCCACAATACCACTGACGTCAATGACTTGGTACACACCCTCTTTTATCTACTTTTTTGGGAACAACCGCTTCGTCAAAAAGGTAACGATGTGTTTCTCAAAATTGCCAAAGTAACCTCCTTTTTGGCGACTCTTCTATTTCTTTAAAGGACTACGTCTTTTGCGGAGATGACGTCGATGTTTGGTTTTTAAGCGTTTTGTAGGATGACGAGATTGTCTTTTTCCTTTTCCTTTTTGGACAGCAGAACGACGAGGGATGTGGTGTGCACGTTTTTGAGGAATCATCATGGAGTGTTCAGAAGTGGCACAGAAAATACTGATTCACGTTGTTGTCATCAAGTCATTTTTTATACTAGAATGCGACGCCACTGGTTATCTTTCTGTCGTATCAACTTCATGACAGGTAACACACGTCGTGAAGGGATTCGCAATGGACTTAATCGGGACAGTTCTTGTTTGGACAAATCCAGTAAACTCTTTAACATGCCAGATCTTTCTTGGACTTTGACTTTGGAGGCAGGTACTTTGTGAGCAGCTGCTACTGCTGTTAATGTGGACGAGGGTGTCACCGGTGGAGGTGACGTTTTGGGAGACGCAGATTTCCAATGTCTCATCAAATTAGGAAGAACGGGTGTCAAAATAGATTTGGCTAGCATCACCAGCAACGGAGAAGTGGAAACACCTGATGCTACTGGAAACGCGGTCACTGGTGCTGCAGGTCGTGATTTACGAAGGTAAGGTTGCTTCCTGGCCGAAGCGATTTTTTTGCGGGTGATAGCTATTGTGTGTGGACTTTTCTATTTCTGTGTTTTGGTCTTGACACCATTGTTTTTTTTTCTTAGGGGTTCGTTTGGCTTTTTTTTCTTGGGGTGAACGTTGGGAGCATTGGGATCCCATTTTCAAAGGGAACGAATGATGACACATCCTAGAGAACCACTACTTCCAGGTTTCAATATGATTTGCTTTTTGATTTGAGTGTCGATGCGAGGATCGGCCAGTTGCGTCAAGGTTACTTTGTTTCTCTCAAAAAAGCGTTTGGTTTGATGTAGAATGTGAATGATACCTTGCAGTATTTGACGTGCTGTCACCGTAAACCATCGTAAGACTTTTTGAGACTGGCTTCTAAGACGTGAGCACGCATTTGTGGATTTTTTTCGCGACTGATACCGTTTAAGGCACGAATCAATTTTGATGGTAGGATGAGACTGAAAGGACGTCATGTGGACGATGCATGAGACAAGGTCAATGTGACCGAGGATTTTATTGAATTTTTAGTGGTTCAAATTGTTATGTCGACTACGAGGACGTGTACACGACAGGTCTTCCGTCTTGAAACCAGTCGTGAAACAAATCGGTACGAAATCGCAATTAATCGGGGGGAGGGGGGGTTTAAATCCACGAGTAAATAGGCGTGTGGCGTTTGAGTGGCATCATCGTACGCATGAGTAAGCCAAGGTGTTCCCTACTGTTTGGCTAAGACTTGCACTTGTGATTTATCTCGAGGACTTTTAAACAAGACCACATAATGAGCATTGAGACTAATGGTACGATGGGCTTTACTTTGTTGAAACAAATTTTGTGTAATGTAAATGACACCGACATTACTATGATGCCCTATACGCCTAAGCCACAGTTTAATTTCTTCGTCTTCTCCTAACATGTCGTCAACAATGAGCAAATGAGTTTGACTAGGGTCAGACACAATCCCATCGTCTTCTCTAGGAATGCCTTCCACAAACACAATGGAATCACCTTGACTTTCTTGCAAGAGACTGTATGCCGATTGCCACTCTTTGTAACACCACACGATGCGTTGAGGTGAACGATAGATCAAATGATGTTTATGTTCGATCAAACGTTTAACAAAGTTGGTTTTGCCTGAACCGCTCGGTCAAGCATTTAACATGTTAAAAGGATGACGAAGATACAAAGCCTCCCAACTAGCATGATCTAAGTGTTCGTCAATGACTTTGAATGTCGAAGAGGAAGGAGTAGAAATAGCAGAGGTAGCCATAGTAGTGTAGGGTATGACACTATTGACACAAAAACAGACAAGACAAGAGGTTTTATAATTTTTTCAAGACACGTTTTTTTCAATGCATGTTTAAATTGGAACAACACGAAAGACATAAATGCATAAAAAGCAAAATGGATAAGTACAGGAATAAAATACACATGAAAACGATCAAAGTGGCGTATAAACAAGTCACTGTACAACATTATTTTGGTAACGAAGGTGTCCTAGACGTAGTGTGTATTGTTCTTATAGTCTCTACATGGGGAACAGTCACATAGGTGTCCTCTCGGAAGGGTCTTTGTATGGGAATTCCATGACAGTCCTGTCTTGAATAGACTGATTATTCTCGATGACAGATTCTTTTTCTTCTTCTTGCACTGTCATTAACACAGGTTTAAAAGTGACTTTTTTCACTCGACGATGGATTTCACGAACACAACGCTTGGGCATAATGGGATGCTTCGTTTGTCCAAGCCACAAAATCCCAACTTTTCCAGTCACGTACATCTGTCCAATGAGGGTGTAAATCACAAGCTACACACACATCCTCGTACACCACTTCCGTACGTTAAAGTTGACGAATCTTTTTTTTTTTGTAGAGGTCGAGACGTATCCAGATGAAAGCGTAAGGTTTTTAACAGAATGAGTCTCTCGTGGACATTAAAAGGAGTCAACATACTGTCTTTTTTGTAGGTAGTGTTCGTAAAGTGTCCACAAGAAATCGACAGGTAAACGAAATCCCAGAAAACAAGTCACTAAAACACACATTACACGTCGACCCTAATGAATGGAACAGAGTTCTTGTAATAAGTGTTCGTAATCTTTCACCGTGTGAATATTCTCATTGATATCCGTCCACGGAATCTGTTTGATCAAAAGTGATAAAGGTTGTGGCATGGTCGTTCTATTTTATACTTTTTTATGTCGAAGACCACAAGTGTATATTCTGCACAGAATGATTTAAAATCTTATCCAAAAGCGAAAGTGATTAATATAACGTGTAATTTCGTCCCACTGCCATTCAGGGTAAAGGTCAAGAATGATCAAAAAATCTTCAGATGTAAAGGAACTAAATTCGAATTTGTGGAAAGTAGACATGATCCAGTGAAATCGGACATGTTGGTTGATTTTTGTCGCTTTCCTCTTGTGAATTTCACGACACAAAAGTTCTACAGACACCCATTGAGATTTTCTTTTTGCAAGTCCCTGCCAAACGTCATTGTAGATATTCTCTTGCAATTTGTGTGGTAATCCTTGAATATTATATTTTAGTGAGAGTTTATATACTGGTCTAGGTTTGTCTCCAACCCAAACTGGTTTGTTGAACGACATGGACCAGTATAGGTAGGTATTGACATTTCGGAGACCATCGAGCATATTCCAGGTAAGCGGAATCTTTCTGTTCCCACTCGTAAATTGACAAACCACAACTGAAACACTTGACTTTATCCCCATCGCCCAAGTAGAAAAATCCGGCCCTGGTTAATTCTTCAGGAGTTGGTCCAGGCAGATATTTCGGCCATTTATCTTTGAAGGTTTGGAATCGACATTTAAAGTGACAGTATTCAGGCAAGCTCGTAGGGAACGAATATTCGACTCTCCTCACTTCAGTTCGATGCAGGTACGGTGAAATTCCTAGGAGTCCACGATAACGTGTGGCACCGCTTTCGCATCCCTCACGTTTAACACGCACAGCATCACTTTTCAAGGTAGATATAGGGGTAGTAGTCATAGCAAAGTTCCCACGATGTCCTGCTGAATCGCTAAGGTTGCAGCGTCTAGTATCACTACAATCGCAAGGTTTAGCATCGCACTCCACTTGAGAATTCCCACATTTCAATGATGCCTGTTTAAATGGATTCATCTAGTAGCAGGGGAGAGAACCTCACAACTTTTTTCGACAAAATTGATTGAAGCCTCAAAACGGAAAATAGAGTCTTCCTTCGAATCTCATGTTTTAACCCAAAAAAATAAGTCTCCATTTGTCAAACGTAGACTTTGTGATTTTTCAATCATCCGGGTCGCAACGATGTTGTCATCGTCCCCCCCCCCCCCTCCTGCTTCTACAGGTTAACAAAAATCATAAATGATTTTTCACGAGCGGGTTTTACGATTTCAACCAAATATTTGATCAAGTCCGATACGATATCGTGTTCGAGGATCATGTAAATGTATTGTTATAAATCCGTGTGGGGTCGACTGAGCATGACTAAAGAAATTTAGAAATTGATTGAAGTCCATATCAGAGCACCATGTCTGCCAAATATTTCGTAGCGTATGTGTATCAACGCCGTTGAATACAGCAAGAATATTACAGTTGTCTCTGATCACTTTTGGAATCTGAGTGTAGCGTTGAGTGACATATATCACGTCGGTGTTTTTATGCCTGCCTCGGGAAAATATTCTAGCTGAGTTTTTTCGATTGTCTAACATCACATCGTTGTATACGACTAAATTGTTAATGCTCCCATCAAGGTCATCCAAGGATGGTGCCTCGTCAATATCAGTTATAAAATCAACGACGTTATCACCTTTAATTTCTGATGCATTCTCGTTAAAATCCTTTAACACTTCATAACATCGTTGATCATCTACGCTAGGGGCAATTAAATACAACTTATCCCACTTCATCCATCTCATTATTAAATTGAACAACAATTGCGTCTTGACGGATCCGGATGGCCCGATTATAATTGCGCGGATAGAGTTTGGTAGCGCTGCATGATGCTTAACTGGTTCTCTCGTTTTAGACGCTGAAAAATCAATTATATTCATATCTTTATACATAAATTATGGATCCATCTTGTGTGAAGTGTAAAACGCGTACTGGCACAAATGATGTGACGACGATTACAACTAGCAATAACAGATTTGCACTTCTTGGTAGATGTGCAACATGTGGTATAAAAAAGTTTATATTTGTTTCTATGAAATCCGGAGATGTTTTAAAAAAACCGAGGAGGTGATATCGCAGCTAAGTTAGCAAAACTCCCTGGAACACCGTGGGCAAAGTATCCAGGAGAAAAGCACCTTCCAGGATATAGATATTGTGGCCCAGGAACACGATTAGATATCAGACTTGATGATCAAAATCAACCTCGACGTGTTGAAGAACCGATAAACGCCATTGATAAGGCGTGTCATGCTCATGATGTCGCACATAAAAGCAGCAATTTGCAACACAGGCATCTCGCGGATGTGAAATTAATTTATGCGTTAAATGCTATTTCTGATAAATCTTTCAAAGAAAAATTGGCTTCGTCGTTGGTAAAATCTTCTATGAAAGGCAAATTGATGATGGGCGCTGGTAAGGGACTAAAGTCAGTTTTCGTCCTTCCATGGGCTTCCAAAGGTTACGTCTGAGATCGTTTTCTGCGAGGTGACATTTTTGGTTGTTCGTTCCACAGTACCACTGACGTCAATGACTTGGAACACACACCCTTTTATCTTTTTTTTTGTTGTGCCATCACTTGATTTATAAGTGGCATCAGTTCTTTAGGAAGAAAACGTCCTCCGCGTTGCACCAACATCTTTTTCTTTTGACGGACGGGTATTTTCTTTTGAGCCATTTGACGAAGAACGTGTCGATGTTTGGCTAAACTAGGAGGTATTCCTTTCCTTTTCTTTCCTTAGTGGGGTGAATAAGAATGTTTTCTTTCTTTCTTTCATCTTTGCTTGTTCGTTCCACAATGCCACTGACGTCAATGACTTGGTACACACCCTCTTTTATTTACTTTTTTGGGAACAACCGCTTCGTCAAAAAGGTAACGATGTGTTTCTCAAAATTGCCAAAGTAACCTCCTTTTTGGTGACTCTTCTATTTCTTTAAAGGACTACGTCTTTTGCGGAGATGACGTCGATGTTTGGTTTTTAAGCGTTTTGTAGGATGACGAGATTGTCTTTTTCCTTTTCCTTTTTGGACAGCAGAACGACGAGGGATGTGGTGTGCACGTTTTTGAGGAATCATCATGGAGTGTTCAGAAGTGGCACAGAAAATACTGATTCACGTTGTTGTCATAAAGTCATTTTTTATACTAGAATGCGACGCCACTGGTTATCTTTCTGTCGTATCAACTTCATGACAGGTAACACACGTCGTGAAGGGATTCGCAATGGACTTAATCGGGACAGTTCTTGTTTGGACAAATCCAGTAAACTCTTTAACATGCCAGATCTTTCTTGGACTTTGACTTTGGAGGCAGGTACTTTGTGAGCAGCTGCTACTGCTGCTAATTTGGACGAGGGTGTCACCGGTGGAGGAGACGTTTTGGGAGACGCAGTATTCCAATGTCTCATCAAATTAGGAATAACGGGTGTCAAAATAGATTTGGGTAGCATCACCAGGAATGGAGAAGTGGAAACACCTGATGCTACTGAAAACGCGGTCACTGGTGCTGCAGGTCGTGATTTACGAAGGTAAGGTTGCTTCCTGGCCGAAGTGCTTTCTTTGCGGGTGATAGCTATTGTGTGTGGACTTTTCTTTTTCTTTGTTTTGGTCTTGACACCATTGTTCTATTTCTTAGGGGTTCGTTTGGCTTTTTTCTTTCCTGGGGTGACCGTTGGGAGCATTGGGATCCCATTTTCAAAGGGAACGAATGATGACACATCCTAGAGAACCACTACCTCCAGGTTTCAATATGATTTGCTTTTTGATTTGAGTGTCGATGCTAGGATCGGCCAGTTGCGTCAAGGCTACTTTGTTTCTGTCAAAAAAGCGTTTGGTTTGAGGTGGAATGTGAATGCTACCTTGCAGTATTTGACGTGCTGTCACCGTAAACCATCGTAAGACTTTTTTGAGACTGGCTTCTAAGACGTGAGCACGTATTTGTGGATTTTTTTCGCGACTGATACCGTTCAAGGCACGAATCAATTTGATGGGAGGATAAGACTGAACGGACGTCATGTGGACGATGTATGAAACAAGGTCAATGTGACCGAGGATTTTATTGATTTTTTAGTGGTTCAAATTGTTATGTCGACTACGAGGACGTGTACACGACAGGTCCTCCGTCTTGAAACCAGTCGTGAAACAAATCGGTACGAAATCGCACTTAATCGCAGGGAAGGGGGGGAGTTAAATCCACGAGTAAATAGGCGTGTGGCGTTTGAGTGGCATCATCGTACGCATGAGTAAGCCAAGGTGTTCCTTACTGTTTGGCTAAGACTTGCACTTGTGATTTATCTCGAGGACTTTTAAACAAGACCACATAATGAGCATTGAGACTAATGGTACGATGGGCTTTACTTTCTTGAATCAAATTTTGTGAAATGTAAATGACACCGACATTACTATGATGCCCTATACGCCTAAGCCACAGTTTAATTTCTTCTTCGTCTTCTCCTAACATGTCGTCAACAATGAGCAAATGAGTTTGACTAGGGTCAGACACAATCCCATCGTCTTCTCTAGGAATGCCTTCCACAAACGTAATGGAATCACCTTGACTTTCTTGCAAGAGACTGTATGCCGATTGCCACTCTTTGTAACACCACACGATGCGTTGAGGTGAACGATAGATCAAATGATGTTTATGTTCGATCAAACGTTTGACAAAGTTGGTTTTGCCTGAACCGCTCGGTCAAGCATTTAACATGTTAAAAGGATGACGAAGATACAAAGCCTCCCAACTAGCATGATCTAAGTGTTCGTCAATGACTTTGAATGTCGAAGAGGAAGGAGTAGAAATAACAGAGGTAGTCATAGTAGTGTAGGGTATGACACTATTGACACAAAAACAGACAAGACAAGAGGTTTTATAATTTTTTCAAGACACGTATATTTCAATGCATGTTTAAATTGGAACAACACGAAGGACAAAAATGCATAAAAGCAAAATGGATAAGTACAGGAATAAAATACACATGAAAACGATCAAAGTGGCGTATAAACAAGTCACTGTACAACATTATTTTGGTAACAAAGGTGTCCTAGACGTATTGTGTATTGTTCTTATAGTCTCTACATGGGGAACAGTCACATAGGTGTCCTCTCGGAAGGGTCTTTGTATGGGAATGTCCATGACAGTCCTGTCTTGAACAGACTGATTATTCTCGATGACAGATTCTTTTTCTTCTTCTTGCACTGTCATTAACACAGGTTTAAAAGTGACTTTTTTCACTCGACGATGGATTTCACGAACACAACGCTTGGGCATAATGGGATGCTTCGTTTGTCCAAGCCACAAAATCCCAACTTTTCCAGTCACGTACATCTGTCCAATGAGGGTGTAAATCACAAGCTACACACACATCCTCGTACACCACTTCCGTACGTTAAAGTTGACGAATCTTTTTTTTTTTGTAGAGGTCGAGACGTATCCAGATGAAAGCGTAAGGTTTTTAACAGAATGAGTCTCTCGTGGACATTAAAAGGAGTCAACATACTGTCTTTTTTGTAGGTAGTGTTCGTAAAGTGTCCACAAGAAATCGACAGGTAAACGAAATCCCAGAAAACAAGTCACTAAAACACACATTACACGTCGACCCTAATGAATGGAACAGAGTTCTTGTAATAAGTGTTCGTAATCTTTCACCGTGTGAATATTCTCATTGATATCCGTCCACGGAATCTGTTTGATCAAAAGTGATAAAGGTTGTGGCATGGTCGTTCTATTTTATACTTTTTTATGTCGAAGACCACAAGTGTATATTCTGCACAGAATGATTTAAAATCTTATCCAAAAGCGAAAGTGATTAATATAACGTGTAATTTCGTCCCACTGCCATTCAGGGTAAAGGTCAAGAATGATCAAAAAATCTTCAGATGTAAAGGAACTAAATTCGAATTTGTGGAAAGTAGACATGATCCAGTGAAATCGGACATGTTGGTTGATTTTTGTCGCTTTCCTCTTGTGAATTTCACGACACAAAAGTTCTACAGACACCCATTGAGATTTTCTTTTTGCAAGTCCCTGCCAAAAGTCATTGTAGATATTCTCTTGCAATTTGTGTGGTAATCCTTGAATATTATATTTTAGTGAGAGTTTATATACTGGTCTAGGTTTGTCTCCAACCCAAACTGGTTTGTTGAACGACATGGACCAGTATAGGTAGGTATTGACATTTCGGAGACCATCGAGCATATTCCAGGTAAGCGGAATCTTTCTGTTCCCACTCGTAAATTGACAAACCACAACTGAAACACTTGACTTTATCCCCATCGCCCAAGTAGAAAAATCCGGCCCTGGTTAATTCTTCAGGAGTTGGTCCAGGCAGATATTTCGGCCATTTATCTTTGAAGGTTTGGAATCGACATTTAAAGTGACAGTATTCAGGCAAGCTCGTAGGGAACGAATATTCGACTCTCCTCACTTCAGTTCGATGCAGGTACGGTGAAATTCCTAGGAGTCCACGATAACGTGTGGCACCGCTTTCGCATCCCTCACGTTTAACACGCACAGCATCACTTTTCAAGGTAGATATAGGGGTAGTAGTCATAGCAAAGTTCCCACGATGTCCTGCTGAATCGCTAAGGTTGCAGCGTCTAGTATCACTACAATAACAAGGTTTAGCATCGCACTCCACTTGAGAATTCCCACATTTCAATGATGCCTGTTTAAATGGATTCATCTAGTAGCAGGGGAGAGAACCTCACAACTTTTTTCGACAAAATTGATTGAAGCCTCAAAACGGAAAATAGAGTCTTCCTTCGAATCTCATGTTTTAACCCAAAAAAATAAGTCTCCATTTGTCAAACGTAGACTTTGTGATTTTTCAATCATCCGGGTCGCAACGATGTTGTCATCGCCCCCCCCCCCCTCCTGCTTCTACAGGTTAACAAAAATCATAAATGATTTTTCACGAGCGGGTTTTACGATTTCAACCAAATATTTGATCAAGTCCGATACGATATCGTGTTCGAGGATCATGTAAATGTATTGTTATAAATCCGTGTGGGGTCGACTGAGCATGACTAAAGAAATTTAGAAATTGACTGAAGTCCATATCAGAGCACCATGTCTGCCAAATATTTCGTAGCGTATGTGTATCAACGCCGTTGAATACAGCAAGAATATTACAGTTGTCTCTGATCACTTTTGGAATCTGAGTGTAGCGTTGAGTGACATATATCACGTCGGTGTTTTTATGCCTGCCTCGGGAAAATATTCTAGCTGAGTTTTTTCGATTGTCTAACATCACATCGTTGTATACGACTAAATTGTTAATGCTCCCATCAAGGTCATCCAAGGATGGTGCCTCGTCAATATCAGTTATAAAATCAACGACGTTATCACCTTTAATTTCTGATGCATTCTCGTTAAAATCCTTTAACACTTCATAACATCGTTGATCATCTACGCTAGGGGCAATTAAATACAACTTATCCCACTTCATCCATCTCATTATTAAATTGAACAACAATTGCGTCTTGACGGATCCGGATGGCCCGATTATAATTGCGCGGATAGAGTTTGGTAGCGCTGCATGATGCTTAACTGGTTCTCTCGTTTTACACGCTGAAAAATCAATTATATTCATATCTTTATACATAAATTATGGATCCATCTTGTGTGAAGTGTAAAACGCGTACTGGCACAAATGATGTGACGACGATTACAACTAGCAATAACAGATTTGCACTTCTTGGTAGATGTGCAACATGTGGTATAAAAAAGTTTAGATTTGTTTCTATGAAATCCGGAGATGTTTTAAAAAAACCGAGGAGGTGATATCGCAGCTAAGTTAGCAAAACTCCCTGGAACACCGTGGGCAAAGTATCCAGGAGAAAAGCACCTTCCAGGATATAGATATTGTGGCCCAGGAACACGATTAGATATCAGACTTGATGATCAAAATCAACCTCGACGTGTTGAAGAACCGATAAACGCCATTGATAAGGCGTGTCATGCTCATGATGTCGCACATAAAAGCAGCAATTTGCAACACAGGCATCTCGCGGATGTGAAATTAATTTATGCGTTAAATGCTATTTCTGATAAATCTTTCAAAGAAAAATTGGCTTCGTCGTTGGTAAAATCTTCTATGAAAGGCAAATTGATGATGGGCGCTGGTAAGGGACTAAAGTCAGTTTTCGTCCTTCCATGGGCTTCCAAAGGTTACGTCTGAGATCGTTTTCTGCGAGGTGACATTTTTGGTTGTTCGTTCCACAGTACCACTGACGTCAATGACTTGGAACACACACCCTTTTATCTTTTTTTTTGTTGTGCCATCACTTGATTTATAAGTGGCATCAGTTCTTTAGGAAGAAAACGTCCTCCGCGTTGCACCAACATCTTTTTCTTTTGACGGACGGGTATTTTCTTTTGAGCCATTTGACGAAGAACGTGTCGATGTTTGGCTAAACTAGGAGGTATTCCTTTCCTTTTCTTTCCTTAGTGGGGTGAATAAGAATGTTTTCTTTCTTTCTTTCATCTTTGCTTGTTCGTTCCACAATGCCACTGACGTCAATGACTTGGTACACACCCTCTTTTATTTACTTTTTTGGGAACAACCGCTTCGTCAAAAAGGTAACGATGTGTTTCTCAAAATTGCCAAAGTAACCTCCTTTTTGGTGACTCTTCTATTTCTTTAAAGGACTACGTCTTTTGCGGAGATGACGTCGATGTTTGGTTTTTAAGCGTTTTGTAGGATGACGAGATTGTCTTTTTCCTTTTCCTTTTTGGACAGCAGAACGACGAGGGATGTGGTGTGCACGTTTTTGAGGAATCATCATGGAGTGTTCAGAAGTGGCACAGAAAATACTGATTCACGTTGTTGTCATAAAGTCATTTTTTATACTAGAATGCGACGCCACTGGTTATCTTTCTGTCGTATCAACTTCATGACAGGTAACACACGTCGTGAAGGGATTCGCAATGGACTTAATCGGGACAGTTCTTGTTTGGACAAATCCAGTAAACTCTTTAACATGCCAGATCTTTCTTGGACTTTGACTTTGGAGGCAGGTACTTTGTGAGCAGCTGCTACTGCTGCTAATTTGGACGAGGGTGTCACCGGTGGAGGAGACGTTTTGGGAGACGCAGTATTCCAATGTCTCATCAAATTAGGAATAACGGGTGTCAAAATAGATTTGGGTAGCATCACCAGCAACGGAGAAGTGGAAACACCTGATGCTACTGAAAACGCGGTCACTGGTGCTGCAGGTCGTGATTTACGAAGGTAAGGTTGCTTCCTGGCCGAAGTGCTTTCTTTGCGGGTGATAGCTATTGTGTGTGGACTTTTCTTTTTCTTTGTTTTGGTCTTGACACCATTGTTCTATTTCTTAGGGGTTCGTTTGGCTTTTTTCTTTCCTGGGGTGACCGTTGGGAGCATTGGGATCCCATTTTCAAAGGGAACGAATGATGACACATCCTAGAGAACCACTACCTCCAGGTTTCAATATGATTTGCTTTTTGATTTGAGTGTCGATGCGAGGATCGGCCAGTTGCGTCAAGGCTACTTTGTTTCTGTCAAAAAAGCGTTTGGTTTGAGGTGGAATGTGAATGCTACCTTGCAGTATTTGACGTGCTGTCACCGTAAACCATCGTAAGACTTTTTTGAGACTGGCTTCTAAGACGTGAGCACGTATTTGTGGATTTTTTTCGCGACTGATACCGTTCAAGGCACGAATCAATTTGATGGGAGGATAAGACTGAACGGACGTCATGTGGACGATGTATGAAACAAGGTCAATGTGACCGAGGATTTTATTGATTTTTTAGTGGTTCAAATTGTTATGTCGACTACGAGGACGTGTACACGACAGGTCCTCCGTCTTGAAACCAGTCGTGAAACAAATCGGTACGAAATCGCACTTAATCGCGGGGAAGGGGGGGAGTTAAATCCACGAGTAAATAGGCGTGTGGCGTTTGAGTGGCATCATCGTACGCATGAGTAAGCCAAGGTGTTCCTTACTGTTTGGCTAAGACTTGCACTTGTGATTTATCTCGAGGACTTTTAAACAAGACCACATAATGAGCATTGAGACTAATGGTACGATGGGCTTTACTTTCTTGAATCAAATTTTGTGAAATGTAAATGACACCGACATTACTATGATGCCCTATACGCCTAAGCCACAGTTTAATTTCTTCTTCGTCTTCTCCTAACATGTCGTCAACAATGAGCAAATGAGTTTGACTAGGGTCAGACACAATCCCATCGTCTTCTCTAGGAATGCCTTCCACAAACGCAATGGAATCACCTTGACTTTCTTGCAAGAGACTGTATGCCGATTGCCACTCTTTGTAACACCACACGATGCGTTGAGGTGAACGATAGATCAAATGATGTTTATGTTCGATCAAACGTTTGACAAAGTTGGTTTTGCCTGAACCGCTCGGTCAAGCATTTAACATGTTAAAAGGATGACGAAGATACAAAGCCTCCCAACTAGCATGATCTAAGTGTTCGTCAATGACTTTGAATGTCGAAGAGGAAGGAGTAGAAATAACAGAGGTAGTCATAGTAGTGTAGGGTATGACACTATTGACACAAAAACAGACAAGACAAGAGGTTTTATAATTTTTTCAAGACACGTATATTTCAATGCATGTTTAAATTGGAACAACACGAAGGACAAAAATGCATAAAAGCAAAATGGATAAGTACAGGAATAAAATACACATGAAAACGATCAAAGTGGCGTATAAACAAGTCACTGTACACCATTATTTTGGTAACAAAGGTGTCCTAGACGTATTGTGTATTGTTCTTATAGTCTCTACATGGGGAACAGTCACATAGGTGTCCTCTCGGAAGGGTCTTTGTATGGGAATGTCCATGACAGTCCTGTCTTGAACAGACTGATTATTCTCGATGACAGATTCTTTTTCTTCTTCTTGCACTGTCATTAACACAGGTTTAAAAGTGACTTTTTTCACTCGACGATGGATTTCACGAACACAACTCTTGGGCATAATGGGATGCTTCGTTTGTCCAAGCCACAAAATCCCAACTTTTCCAGTCACGTACATCTGTCCAATGAGGGTGAAAATCACAAGCTACACACACATCCTCGTACACCACTTCCGTACGTTAAAGTTGACGAATCTTTTTTTTTTTGTAGAGGTCGAGACGTATCCAGATGAAAGCGTAAGGTTTTTAACAGAATGAGTCTCTCGTGGACATTAAAAGGAGTCAACATACTGTCTTTTTTGTAGGTAGTGTTCGTAAAGTGTCCACAAGAAATCGACAGGTAAACGAAATCCCAGAAAGCAAATCACTAAAACACACATTACACGTCGACCCTAATGAATGGAACAGAGTTCTTGTAATAAGTGTTCGTAATCTTTCACCGTGTGAATATTCTCATTGATATCCTTCCACGGAATCTGTTTGATCAAAAGTGATAAAGGTTGTGGCATGGTCGTTCTATTTTATACTTTTTTATGTCGAAGACCACAATTGTATATTCTGCACAGAATGATTTAAAATCTTATCCAAAAGCGAAAGTGATTAATATAACGTGTAATTTCGTCCCACTGCCATTCAGGGTAACGGTCAAGAATGATCGAAAAATCTTCAGATGTAAGCGAACTAAATTAGAATTTGTAGAAAGTAGACATGATCCAGTGAAATCGGACATGTTGGTTGATTTTTGTCGCTTTCCTCTTGTGAATTTCACGACACAAAAGTTCTACAGACACCCATTGAGATTTTTCTTTAGCATGTCCCTGTCAAACGTCCTTGTAGATATTCTCTTGCAATTTGTGTGGTAATCCTTGAATATTATATTTTAGAGAGAGTTTATATACTGGTCTAGGTTTGTCTCCAACTCAAACTGGTTTGTTGAACGACATGGACCAGTATTGTCATTTTCAATCACTAGGTCCCACTATAGGTAGGTATTGACATTTCGGAGACCATCGAGCATATTCCAGGTAAGCGGAATCTTTCTGTTCCCACTCGTAAATTGACAAACCACAACTGAAGCACTTGACTTTATCCCCATCGCCCAGGTAGAAAAATCCGGCCCTGGCTAATTCTTCAGGAGTTGGTCCAGGCAGATATTTCGGCCATTTATCTTTGAAGGTTTGGAATCGACTTTTAAAGTGACAGTATTCAGGCAAGCTCGTAGGGAACGAATATTCGACTCTCCTCACTTCAGTTCGATGCAGGTACGGTGAAATTCCTAGGAGTCCACGATAACGTGTGGCACCGCTTTCGCATCCCTCACGTTTAACACGCACAGCATCACTTTTCAAGGTAGATATAGGGGTAGTAGTCATAGCAAAGTTCCCACGATGTCCTGCTGAATCGCTAAGGTCGCAGCGTCTAGTATCACTACAATCGCAAGGTTTAGCATCGCACTCCACTTGAGAATTCCCACATTTCAATGATGCTTGTTTAAATGGATTCATCTAGCAGCAGGGGAGAGAACCTCACAACTTTTTTCGACAAAATTGATTGAAGCCTCAAAACGGAAAAAAGAGCCTTCCTGCGAATCTCATGTTTTAACCAAAAAAAAATGTCTCCATTTGTCAAACGTAGACTTTGTGATTTTTCAATCATTCGGGTCGCAACGATGTTGTCATCGCCCCCCCCCCCCTTCCCTGCTTCTACAGGTTAACAAAAATCATAAATGATTTTTCACGAGGGGGTTTTACGATTTCAACCAAATATTTGATCAAGTCCGATACGATATCGTGTTCGAGGATCATGTAAATTTATTGGTATAAATCCGTGTGGGGTCGACTGAGCATGACTAAAGAAATTTCGCAATTGATTGAAGTCCATATCAGAGCACCATGTGTGCCAAATATTTCGTAGCGTATGTGTATCAACGCCGTTGAATACAGCAAAAATATTACAGTTGTCTCTGATCACTTTTGGAATCTGGGTGTAGCGTTGAGTGACATATATCACGTCGGTGTTTTTATGCCTGCCTCGGGAAAATATTCTAGCTGGGTTTTTTCGATTGTCTAACATCACATCGTCGTATACGACTAAATTATTAATGCTCCCATCAAGGTCATTCACGGATGGTGCCTCGTCAATATCAGTTAAAAAATCAACGATGTTATCACCTTTAATTTCTGATGCATTCTCGTTAAAATCCTTTAACACTTCATAGCATTGTTGATCATCTACGCTAAGGGCAATTAAATACAACTTATCCCACTTCATCCATCTCATTATTAAATTGAGCAACAATTGCGTCTTGCCGGATCCAGATGGCCCGATTATAATTGCGCGGATAGAGTTTGGTAGCGCTGCATGATGCTTAACTGGTTCTCTTGTTTTAGACGCTGAAAAATCAATTATATTCATATCTCTATACATAAATTATGGATCCATCTTGTGTGAAGTGTAAAACGCGTACTGGCACAAATGATGTGACGACGATTACAAATAGCAATAACAGATCTGCACTTACTGGTAGATGTGCAACATGTGGTATAAAAAAGTTTAGATTTGTTTCTATGAAATCCGGAGATGTTTAAAAAAAAACGAGGAGGTGATATCGCAGCCAAGTTAGCAAAAAACTCCCTGGAACACCGTGGGCAAAGTATCCTGGATAAAAGCACCTTCCAGGATATAGATATTGTGGCCCAGGAACACGATTAGATATCAGACTTGATGATCAAAATCAACCTCGATGTGCTGAAGAACCGATAAACGCCATTGATAAGGCGTGTCATGCTCATGATGTCGCACATAGAATCAGCAATTTGCAACACAGGCATCTCGCGGATGTGAAATTAATTTATGCGTTAAATGCTATTCCTGATAAATCTTTCAAAGAAAAATTGGCTTCGTGGTTGATAAAATCTTCTATGAAAGGCAAATTGATGTTGGGCGCTGGTAATTAATAATATGGAATCTATTTGTTATTCTCCGAGGGGATACTGGAAGGGTAGCGCTGCAATCAATAAACTTGCCAACACCGCGAAAGTGAAAAAGGCCACTGCGGCTAATTGGTTATCCAAACAAGCTTTATGGCAAATTTATCTACCGCGTCCTAAGCAAATCAATTTCTCGCATTTTGATGTTACCGGACCAAATGAAGTTCATCAAGCTGATTTATTGTTTTTACCACATGACTACGGTTACAAATGCGTGCTAACCGTAGTTGACGTTGCTAGTCGACACAAACAAGCAGAACCGCTAAAAACAAAATCATCACCTGTAGTTGCTTCTGCATTTGAAAGGATTTATCGACGAGGCCCACTACGCTGGCCAAATCTGTTACAAGTTGATCCTGGCAAGAAATTTCAGGGTGTGGTTGCATCTACAATGAAACATCACAATGTCAACATCAGACGGGGTCATACTGCACTACATCGCGATCAGGCAATTGTTGAACGATTCAATCGGACCCTTGCTGAGCGGTTATTTGGATATCAATACGCAAAAGAATTCATCCAAGAAAAGCAATTCCGTGAATGGGTCAAAAGGTTACCAAGGGTAGTTTTAGCGCTAAATAACGAGATTACCAGAGCAATCAATATGAAACCTAACAACGCAATAAAAAAGTATATACCACAACCGCAGCGGGATAGCGTTTCTCAGCCAATTCTCAGCAATGTCACCGTGAGATATTTATATGAACCAGGAGAACTCGAAGGTGGTAAAAAAAAGGGCTACTGATCCTATTTGGAGTGTCACTATGGATAGCATATCTACTATAACACGATCAACTGGTAGACCTCCAATCTATAAATTGGATTCAACTGCCCCTCAGCGGGGTTTTACACGCGAACAACTGCAAGTGATTCCTGACGATACTCAATTGCCGCCGCATGGTCTTAACTAGCACCGTTGCGTCTGTTACTCTCAAGACAAGTCAACATCACGATGTTTCTGACCTGACCGAGACTGTTATTTTTTCTGTCTACGGTAAATTGGCGAGGATCTTTATCCGAATACTGCCAACGCATTATACAATCGCAGTGATTATTCTGTTGTTGTCGTAACTCGATTATTAATTCAGCATTAATGTCAAATTCTCGTTGGTTTTTTTTTTGTCTTGTTGTTTATATCCGGAGAGTTTTTATTAATGATGCTAACATCAATATCATTTTTTGTGGTGTCGTCGTCGAAAACAATTCTTCGAAGCTGATTTATTCGCCGTACTCTAGACACTGCAAGATAGACTAAATTTGACCACTCAATGCGATTATCGACTATCCAAACAACTGTATCCGCGATGGTTAATCCCTGCGAGCAATGTATTGTCGTTACATAACCCAGTGTCCATGGCGATTTAACAGCACGCAATGCGTTTTCGACAACACTGATATCAACCAGCACAATATCATTTAACACTAGTGTTTGTCTTTCGGGTCCTGACGAAGTCACACGTCCTGGAATTTCAACCTCAATATTCTGTCGCCGTGTATCACAGGGTCTATAACACAGCGGCACTGGGCGCGTTGGGAATTTTCTTTGTGAAGCTCAAACAACTTTCTCTGAAGTGTGTCTCTGACTATCTTTCTACTTGCCACTACAAAATCGTTTGGTCTCCATGCTTCCGAAAATTCCTCCATGGGAGTTTCAGGAATTATTTCTGTAATTATTTCACATTAGATTCTATCCGGTTGTAATCTAATTAATTTCTTGACCTCCCGTAATTGTTCATCAAGTGCCCTATAGTCAGTATCGATTTCTTCATAATAGTCAACAAACCCTTTTAACCAATCATGTGGACCCGCGCCGACAAATGGTGGTGGTTGGCCATGATCTCCACACATTATTACCGCTGTATTCTTTTGCAGCAACCAATCAAGAAACATGTTTAATACGTCTAACGAAACCGTACATATCTCATCCCAAATAATAACCGCGGGGATGAATTTCTCACCCATTCTTTCAGGTGTCCATTTGTCGCCGTTGTATCGAAAAAAACTATGATAAGTGCAAGCTTCAACGTTTCGTTGTTTTATCTCTCGCGCTAGTCGCAACACAATCATATTTGCTCGCCCTCGATATAATTCAATTGCCCGAGTCGTCTTTCCTGACCCGCCACAGCTGTTTAAATAAACTGTTTTATATCTACAAATTGGATCGGATATCGGCGGTGCATTAGAACGCTCTGATAAATTATCACCGCGTAAGTAATTACTTTTAATTTCAACGTCTGCTGATTCAGAATAATCACGCAGCATTTCTTTTTTGATTCTCCATGATCCCAAACTTTCATCCGAATTGGTGAATTCAGCAACTGCGCAACTGTACTTGCTGTCAGTGTAAAATGAATCAACAGCGACTCTAACTGCAGTGTCAGGTAATCTATTTATCATTGAAAATAAATTAATACAAGCATAACCCAACATCGATGAACTCAAATGTGTAAACGGGGATCTGTAACCGTCGCTGTAAGTAACAACTGTGCCCAATTTTGTTCCATCGGACAAAAAAGCGTCCTTACGATCCACATATATATTTTTGGATACTGCATCTGCGATTATAAAGTCATATTCGGTGCTATCTATAATCAACCGTGAAGAATATCTTTTGTAGTCACATTTGTTCCCTCCCTGAGTGAATTTTCCAATTATTCTTCTACCGAGATCTTTTTCTTCGATGTTTCGTTGATTAAATACCCGTTTGGACCACTCAATGATATATTTTTCGTCGGCATCAATATGTCTTCTGGATTCGTCAATTATACTATCAAGACGTTCCGGTGTTGGTAATCAGACATTGGTTTGTTTCCGATATGATATAATTGCTTCACTGACCGTCAGCGAAATTAACATTTTTGTATCAATCATGAATCGTAATAGCGCTATTGGCAACTTCTTTTCAGACATGTGTCTACCAATCCAAATATAACAAGCGCGATGAAGTCCTGCTGCGAATTCAAAGATACTACACGAGCGAATCCAGTTAAATCAAAATCAGGCAGCCGCCCATTAATTGCAACACGAGTCATTTCATGTACGGGGTGTCCAAATCGTTTAAAATACTCAGTGCACTCTCCATAACCAAGAAAACTCGCTGGATAAAAAGCACCATATCAACTGAAATGATATCATCACGGTCGTATTTGTTATTCCATAAACCGCCATGATTGAATTCTAAACAAGTAGCCTCAATGTCTGACAAGAATTCTACGCGTGTTGGTTTCCATGCGTTTTTGATTCTCGCAAAATGAGCTGCAACCGACGGGATTGTAAAACAGTTTGTCAATAATTGTTCGTCGTTGATAATTTCATCACTGGTGGCTTCGCCATTGGCGACTCCGTCGCCCACCGTTAAAAACCCACTACTGTTTCTTTCATTTTATTGTGAAATGCTTCAGTGCGGTATAATTCACCGTTTGGTCTTACAAACTGATTAAACGTATCCATGTCGTTTTCAGTGCTGCGAAGTAACCACACCGACACGGGGTCGTTTTTACTCAAATGCGCAATAGCATCGAATAGTTTCTCTTCAACGAGAAAACCATCCCTGGAGAAATCTTCTCCCAGGAATTCCGTGTGTATATACTTTATTGTTCTGTTTCGTGGAAATATAGTGACCGCGGACGTCCATGCGTGTTCGTTATGATCAATAATTTTGATTGGAGCTCCCTGTTTATTGTATTTCGATTTATATAATACCTCACCGGTTATCGTTGTAACGGTTATCGGAAATTTCAGCGGCTTTTCTAATTTAGCTATATCGCTAATAGTTGCCCCGCGCTCTTTCACTGTTAACTCCTATTCATTAATTTTTTTACGTCTTAGATCAGTCAATTTGTTTCATCGTAGTGCATTTGTAAAATGTTATGTTATTCGTGCTGCTACACAATTGAGTGGCAAAGCCACTGACGAAGTCGCCGGCGACGACTGTTTCATCGGCGCTAGTTTTCCTATATCAGGTTTTTCATTTAACGGATATATCCCATACACAACTGCTGTTTCAGGATATGCTCGTTCATAGTATGGTTTGTCAATTCCAGTTAACAGACCCGGCTTAGAATCACGGCTAACAACGACTGTTTTCTTGTCTTTGAGAATCGGTTCAAATTTGTCTCGTATAATCCAACCGCCTGATTCTACACTGATAATGAATTTTACTCTAAAAAAATGCCTTTTGTTGCCAAGTTGTGATAACATCATGGCCGCGTTATTGTCGTTCATGGTGGCATCAACAACGCCATCAATTCGAAATGTTGACCAGCTATGAGATGCACCGTCGTGCTTGAATTCATTAATACAATCGCGTATTTTTTTTATCAGGGCTCTATCCGTTATTGCCCGTTTTGGAACATCTTTGAGGGTTCTATCGAGATTGAATTTCATATTTTTGTAGGGATTAATTGCTGATAATCTCTCGAATTCCTCAATCATATAATTAAAACAAGTATTTAAATAGAAAAATATAGTATAATGAATCACTGCAAGTGGCTTATGATTGGATCAGCGACCCCGTGTAATAAATCATGTAGAAGCGAATTCTGTGGGTATCATTTACAAAGCGTTCGGCGGGGAAGTGTTGGCCCTCTTCCATGCTTCCGATGTGGGGTGGGCGTTAGGGGAAAATTACAATTATGTCTCAGTTGTGGCGGCAAACGATACAGGGAACTAAAACGCTATTATGACAAACGAATAAAAAATACCGTCATTGACCCTAACGATGACAAAATCATAAAGACCCCTCAAGATTATATCCAGAGGTTTATAATTAAAGAAAATAATAAATTAGACAAATAGTATTATTATACAAATGAGCCAAGACTTCAGACCTCACCCCTTGCTTGTTAATTATGAAGCATCCAGTGACGGTGTTGTTAGAAATCGCAGACTAAAAAAACCGGTTGTATGTGTAAACAATATGGGGTATTTGACGTTTGTTGCTGGGAAGAAGAAATATTATTGTCACAGAATTATTTTTGAATGTCATAACGGATTGATCAAAGATGGCTTTGTGATTGATCACATTGATGGATCCCCTCAAAATAACAAATTGGATAACTTACGAGTTGTTACACAGAGTGAAAATACTAAAGTAGGAAAAACAGGTATGTATCCAAAACAAGCAAAGAGTGTGAAATCATTTGATTTAGAAAATAACGAAGAAAACGTTTTTCGATCAATGAATGCGGTGGAAAACATTTTGATATTTGTGAGCCCTCGGTACGAAAAGTAGCAGAAAAAATAACTAGATCAGCTCTCTCAAAGAAACATAAACACAGGATACAATTTGTATACATCAAGGAAGATAAATCCTCCAGTGATAAATCCATATGACAGAGTTATGTCCCGTGATTGAAATGTAGTCTAATTACTGTCTATTACGATTAATTAATTAATTATCCGTTACGATGAAAACTTTTAGCTAACATCTACTGTCCTTAATTAAGTTAATTGTGACCCAATTTTTTTTAATAATTAGAGATACAGTATACTATAAAAATATGGATATCAAAGATGTAAATGCCATAATCGCTGAAATTTCAAATTTAAAAAAATCGTGGGATAGTATTATCTGAAGGTCTCAACTGCGACAGGATTACCTCAGAATATGAAGACATTGAGTATCAGTCTAGTAAGGGTCGTTATGTTTTACCTAAGATGTACAGGCTCGTGAAAGGAATTCAAAAGTCCATCAATGCTTGTTTGTAAGGTAACGACATTAATGCATTTATAACGCTTTTTAGCACCGTTGAAGCAATACGTCAAAAGCTCGGCCAAGAGTATCAAAAACGAGCTGAAATTAGTTCTAAAGTTCGTGATCTTAGAAAAATATTAAACGAGGAAAAACCCGTATCCTAACCACGTGGGCGTTACTATAAAAATATGCTTTCAGTAAATTTTTTCATAAAATTTATTTTTTTTAGCGTTTTTTGTAACACTTGTTACACTTGTCACATAGGATTTTCTCCTGAAAGAATTCTCATCAGTTTGGGTTTGTATAGAGATATAGAATGAAAACATCAATGCATTATTCACATTTGAAAACTCAGTTCACAAACAATATATGGTGGTTGAATCGCTTACAACTAGATTAGCCCGAGAGTAGCTAGCAGCAATTAAAAAGTTTATACCGGTACGAGACAGACTTCGCGAGAAACTTCAACAACGACAACAAGCGCAGACTGACTTTTCTGTGTCAAGTGAACAACTGTTTACTCCGATAACAAGTGCGACCAAAGATGTGAAAAAGTTAACTGAATCAGCGATATACGTAGATATTTCTGAAAAAGAACGAGCAACGAAGGCACCGCCGCTTGATACGCTTGAAAAGATAGCAGCAGAGACTGAACAAACACGCGCAGGGATACAACAGCTATCCAGTGATATAAAAACCCAACGAGAATATCGACCGGTGCCAAATTGAAGAACGCGAAGAATAACAACAAGGTGCAGCTGCAGGAAGAGACTATTCGCCTGAAAGTATATTTACAGCCGAAACATTAAATAGAATTGGAGAACTAGGTATGGATTTCGAATTAGCTAATTTTGCTAGAGAAAATTTTCCAATGGGTAAAAGAGAGAATTTATTAAACGAGTTTAGAAATTTTACAAGATCAAAGACGCATGGGCATCAAAAATATATTTAGCGAGATACGGTGGGGATAAAATCTTAGCGTCACGGCACCCTGGTTTTAATAACTTTCTAGCTGCGGTTAAAGGCGGTCCACAACTACCACGTTATACGGAGGATCCAATCCAGGAGGAAATATACATTAGAGCAGAATCCGGTTCTAAGAAAACAAGCGGAAAGGATATTCGATTGGAAATCCTTTGGATTTCAACGCAACCGTGACATGCCCTGGTAATATTCTCTCGGATATATCACGGTTAGAAGTACTTATGGGTGGAAAGCGAGCTGGAAACAACTCCGTTGAAATAATTAATGAAGCAGCTGATATCTGTAGACGATTATTTGCCGGCGGAATCATGGGCATTGATATATATCGAGAACTCACTGCTGAATTAGTTGAAAATCACAGAGATGCCCATAGTTATGATGAAAGTCATATGGATTTTAGCGATTAAATTTAAAGAGTTTTAAATGGCGGCTACGCAATTCACTAATTGAAAAACTAATAGTTTTATAACAAGATGATTTTACACTACAACCATAATAAACCCGTAAGCGTCTACGTAGTGAACTCACGATTGCCTGTTTACCGCGCGTGCTACGGAGATGGTCTCGGCAGTTCCATCGCGGGGTTATTTACAAGAATAGCCCCAAAAGTGGCGCCGTTAGCTAAACAATTATCAATGAAAGCCATTGATATTATTCGTGACAAGGGAATCAGCGCTGTTGGAAATCTTGCCGGAAAAGCATTTTCTGCCACGAAAGATAAAATAATATCATTGGTGAGAAAGAAACCAACAGCGACGAAGTCGGTGGTGAAACCAACAGTGCTGCCATCAACGACAGTGATGCCTGCAAAAATCAGCAAAGCAATAAATAGCGCAGTGGAAGAAAAACTAGCGTAGTTGGCTGCTTCGGTGACTCCGTCGCCATTGACGGCTTCGCCGGTAACGGATAACGATATCATAAACGCGATAGCAGGAAGAGGGTTGAAACGAAAACGAAAACGACGATGATTACAAAGAGTTTCACAATTGAAAACACTAGTGTGAATAATATAATGTTTAAACAAACAGCTGACCCCGCGTTAGATATTGAAGCCCCAGTGCGCAAAGACGATTCCGTCCGCGATTATCAATTTTATTCCTATCATGCAATACAACCCGACCTACGATCGCGAGTTGAACTTCAAGTCCATGATACCAGTAAATACTTTTTGCCGTGTGAAGACTTTATCGAAGTAGAAGGAGAACTTGTACAACGTACTGATACTCCTGGTGTACCAGGACCGTATCCAGATGGTGCCAAAGTCGGCTTAGTCAATAATGGTATCATGGAGCTATTTGAATCCGCGAGATATCTCATTGACGGAAGAGAAATTGAATCAATAGAACGCGAGGATGATGTTTCAGCAACAATAATCAGACTAGCAAGATATTCTGATGATTATACAAGGTCTGCTGGTCCATCTATGATGTTTGCTAAGGATACTTCTGATTACGCTGATAACATTCATCATAAAAGCAACACGAGATACCGCAGTTGATCCAGCACCAGCCGGATATACTAGACCGGCTGGTACCTTTAATGTCGTAGATATTAATCTCAATTTCAATCTAGGGGTTGCAACACGAGTAGCGATGTTGCACGGGAGGCGTCGACAATTTTCATGTGCGATTCCACTCCATCACATATTTGGATTCTGCAGAAATGTCAGAAAAGTCATCTATGGAGCCAAACACACAATCGCGTTAGTGCGAAGGAGTGATGACAATGACGCAATCTGGCGTGCTAATGATGTTGCTGATGGTAAAGTTATTTTAACTAAATTGGTACTATGGATGCCAGTAATGACCCCATCAATCGCCACAGAACAACGACTACTCTCATTTATGGACACAGGCGGCAAATCATTGCTAAGTTGGCTAACAACAACAACTGATGCCAATGATGGTAGTGTTGCTGATACATTTACATGGAACCTGGCATCAAAACAAGGAGTTTCAGCTCCACGTCATATATTTATAGCGCTGCAGAGTCAGAATCGACCAGGCTCCCAAGAACGCAGCCATATGATATTTGATAAATTAGGAGTCAAGGAGGTTTCGCTGAGAATAAATGGACAACAAGAACCAACCGAGGATATACAACTTGATTACGACAACAACCATATAGCACGTGTGTATCATCGGATGCTGTCTTATATGGATCGTGATCAAAATGTTGATACCGGTTTGCAAATATCACAACTTGATTTTAAGAACTTTTATCCAATTTATTACTTTTCGCTGGAACATCTTGATTTAATGAGACAATCCGTCGTCGATATACATTTTAGGGCTCGTATAGCCCCTGGTGGCGTTGATTATAGAGCGGTTGCTGTCATTCTCAGCGACAAATCAATGCTACTTGAAGGTGTTGGTGGACGAATGAGAATTGTTGATGCACCAGTGGAAAATATGTAAACGATTCACAATTAGATCAATTGAAAGTATAAATGTGTTTTTCAATAAAATGACATATAGTGTTGTTAGTGTCAAAATGACTGATGGTCAGGTGAAGAAATTGCGATCAAAATCCGCTAAAGAATGTGAAACAACAATAACATTAAAACCAGCGCAGATGTCCGGCGGTACACATAACATATCATTAACGGATCGTCAAATAAAACATTTCAATGATGCGCTAAAGAAACAGCGAGGGGTTCAAATTGTATTTTCGAAAGCTGCAGTCGCCAACATGATAAAATCAGGTGGTATATTTCCATTGTTGGCAGCAATACCAGGATTAATTGCAGCGGCTGCCCCAGCGGTGGCGAAAGCGGCGGCGTTGGGTGCCGTTGGTACCGCGGCAAGGATGGCGTTGAAAAAGGCAACTGGGAAAGGATATAAAAAAAAGGGATAGGGTCTAAGACTACCAGGAACCCCGTATTCATGGTACAGCGGAAAGGATCTGAGAATACCAGGAACGGTTTATTAGTTGAAAGCCCAATTCTTCCCATGTCCAATTTTGATTTAATTGATGCTGCTAAAAAACTAGCGATAAGAAACTTCAGAGGGTTTTATATGAAAGATCAGTTGCCGAGAATCCCTAAACGCGTTGAAATCGGTATCATCAATCTTGATAACAGTGACGGATCGGGAACTCAATGGGTTGCATACGCGATTGATCCACGTGGGATTGTTTATTTCGATTCATATAAGCTAGCCCCACCAAGCGAGTTTATGAGGTATATAAACTCAAAGAATCAATCAATTCCGACTTTTTATTCTACGCTGCCAACACAACAATTAAATGATCCACCGATATGCGGCCGTGAAGTATTAAATGTCCTTGCGGAGATATCTACATTTCCGTGGAAACCGCATCATCAGGTTGTAAACGAATATACCAGTGGGAGTTTTTTAGAAAACCAATAAATTGAAAACCCAAGTTGCGCTAACAATAATGATTGATATTTGGGGGCGACCTCTATCATCGTTAGAAAAACCCACCACGGGAACACAGGATGTAAAAAAACATAATTGAAAATGAAATTGCTGAGACGTTGAATTTAGCAAGTGTTGACCCAAACGAAATAGTTGTATTTCAAGATCGCCAGGGCAAATTGAAAACCAGTAATGTGTCGTTGGATGACATTTTAACACGAAGACATGACGCCGCCGATGACGCTATTACGCTGTTTCAGGATGGTAAACTCAAACCAGGCGTACTTGTTTCGATGGTCACAGAGAAACTAACAACAGTAGATAACACAGCAAACTCATTAAAATCACTCAACGATGAATTTGTTAAATTCAATCAACCGCTACAAGAGTTTCTTGGTGTTCCACCAGTGACCACACCGATTATTGAAACGATAAAAACCGCAATCGACAATTTAGCAAAGCTACGATCTGATTATAATGCTCATATAGATGCTTTTAACGCACTACGAAGAGGCTTCAGCAGAACCAATAAAGACATTGTTAAATTCAATCAACCGCTACAAGAATTTCTTGGTGTTCCACCAGTGACCACACCAAATATTGAAACGATAATTTCCCGCAATCGACAATTTAGCAAAGCTACAATCTGATTATAATAATCATATAGATTCTTTTGTCACACTACGATAAAACTTCAGCAGAATCGATGACGCCATGGTTAGATTCAATCAACCCCTACAAGAATTTCTTGGCGTTCCACCAGTGACCAAACAAAATATTAAAACAATAAAAACCGCAATCGACAATTTAGAACAGCTACTATCTAAGTATAATAATCATATAGATGCTTTTAACGAACTACGAGAAAACTTCAACAGAACCGATTACTCCATTGTTAAATTCAATAAACCGCTACAAGAATTTCTTGGCGTTCCACCAGTGACCACACCGAATATTAAAACGATAAAAACCGCAATCGACGATTTAGAACAACTACGATCTGAGTATGATGCTGATATAGCTGCTTTTGCCACACTACGAGAAAACTTCAACAGAACCGATAACGTCATTGATAAATTCTTTGGTAAACAAGATATTAAACCTGAAGATGTTAAAACAACTCTAAATAACTCGGTTTGGTTGGCAATTGGGAGCAATCAAAACAGATGTTACTACGATCAGAGGCAATCTCCAGGGACTTGAAAAAATAAAAATTCCTCATGATAGCTTCAGCAATAACGTATACACACTTCAATCTGGAACATTTGAGTGGACACCAACATCTAACGCTTTACTCATCACAGCTACTGTCAAGGGTATTTATCGATTAACGCTGGCAACACTAACTCAATTTAATATATCATCGTCGAGTTCATCCGGGGTCAATAATGTGATATCAACGATCATCGACAAGAATACAACTGAACAGTTAACGATAAAAACCGATGATAAAAGTTTGACTAGGGCATCAGTAACATGGTATGTGGAATTTGTAGCGGATCGGAGCAAATAACTGAATTGAAATAAATTTACAATTAGATTTGTAATTGAAAACGCTAGTGTTTTTAAAATAAAAATGATATCAACGCCGTCACAATATTGCTATGATAAATCAAATAATTATCAATGAAACTCAAAACACTCGCTGAGGAGTATGCAATAAAAATAAAAAAAATACCGCAGGAGAATTACATCCATTGACGTCACAGTGTATTCGGTATCTGGTATAATGGCAGGAGCTGGTATTATACTGTCTTCAGTGACAATGATAGCCCCGGTTGCTGTTCCAATTTGTATATCCGCGGCGACAACAATTGCTGGGGTTGCTAATGCAATCACTAAAAAACTATCATCGTGTTCTCAGGGAAAACTCAACGAGCATACAGTAAAACATCAAATAGCAGCCAACGCGTACTCGCAATTATCCTCGTTGATATCATCATTGATTGATGATACCGTAACTACCGATGAAGAGTTCTCAGCGATGATACGTATTTATAATTCCGCGGTATCGAAATTAGAAATTGTAGATAATGATAATAATAATGTCACTAAAACCCGAAGAGTTTCAACTGCTTCAGCGAATAGCAGAAAATACCAACCCGGTGAAAACAAGCATGATCTCAATATCATCAACGAAATCCAAGTTTAGTGTAAACTTCCCTTCTCCGGTTCCCGTGAAGGAGATAGCGCTAGCAAAATTACGTGTAAACCATAGTTGGCCTAATATCAGATCGGTAGCATTTGTTGGACAGAGACCCAATAACTCATTGGTGTTCGCGAATAAGAATAAAGAAGACGGGACTCCAGACTGGAACGTTGTTTCAATACCAACAGGGTCCTACCAAATCGAACAAATCAATAATGAATTCGCGCGTAGAATAAAATCGATTACTGGAGAAGAATCAAAAATCGCTATAACGGTTCACGAGCCAACGCTATCGTCCGCCATTGAAATAAAATCACCTAATTACGTCGTAGATATCTATAACAGCTCAATCAGAACCGTGTTAGGATGGCCTGAAAACCCACCTCGACAAGAAACCGCTGTTGTAGCACCAGAACCTGTAAAATCTGATTGTCATAGACAAAATAAAACCTGATAATCCAATAAAAAGTTATAAAGAGTACAGGGTACCTATAGAGTTTTTTGGGCTCGGATACGAAAATGGGGGGGGGTGGACCATCGCAGGGGTATTATTTTGTTAACGAACCTAGCATTATTAAAAATTTCACAGCGATGAATAATGATTTTTCACTGTTATTAGTATCTCTTGAATCTGGTACTCTCACTCGAGATGAATTTATCAGCGTTGTAGAAACATGTAACAAAATCATCAACGATATGGAAAAATTTAATTTACAAATTATTCGAGTTATACTCGATGTGGAAGGTTTAACATCGAGAATAACATTTTCAAAAAAATATAATATCCACATTGAAGATATATCAACATTTAAACTACCCGGTTATAAAGTACCGGATTTAAAGAAACATCTTAACGACACCATCGATATTGGTTTTAAAATAATCTATGATGCATGGAAAAGAAATCTAATGGAAGATTTATTAATCCTGACTCACAATAATGACCTAGATGGTGGTGGTAGGCATATCGCGCCACACAATGTAAATATTTCCTCGGTGATTGCACTCAATTTAGTATGTGATGCTATCGAACGAAGCTATCAAATAAATCTCGAGTTATCAAATCAAGCCCAGCAGGGATATATTCTGTATTCATTTGCACCAACAGCACCTCCAGGATTTTTAATTGTTGAGAATCCAATTAATCCAGTCTATATGCGATGCCATAATAATTCGCTAACGAGAATTAATTTCAGACTCATTGACCAGTCAAATAATTTGACTGATCTGCAGGATGAGGTGTTAGCGATTAGTCTATTTGTAAAGTCCTAGGACTTGATCAAATATCCGGTTGAAATCATTTATGGTTTTTGTTAACCTGTAGCAGCGAGGGGGGGGGGGCAATGACAATATCGTTGCGACCCGGATGATTGAAAAATCGCAAAGTCACCGTTTGCCAAATGGAGACTTATTTTGTTTTTGGTTAAAACATGAGATTCGCAGGAAGGCTCTATTTTCCGTTTTGAGGCTTCAATCAATTTTGTCGAAAAAAGTTGTGAGGTTCTTTCCCTCTGCTGCTCATCTTCTTTCGCTTGGTCGTTGTAGTTACAAATGAACTATTGGTCTTGGACAATGCCCCTTTTTATATGCTGCCCAATCTCGACGTGACCGTACGGTACAGTGAAGTGACTGGGAAGTCGCACTCTTTTCTGGTACACGATTTGATAGACTTTTTCCAAAAGTCGGCTTACGATTTGGTGTGTGGGTAAACGGACAACCTTGTGCGGTTCGTGGGTGGTCACTTTAAAAGTTTCATCCTCTCCAGACTGTAAGGCTTCTTGAAGCACGTTAAAGTTCACCACTCGACTGCTGCGATAATTGAGAGTCAATCGTTTCACTTTACATTTGGTGTGCATTTCTCCTTGGGGGTCTCGGTATTCGTAGCCGTCATTTTTAGGACCGCCACTTGCAAAACATAGAATCTTGTCGTCGGGATGTTCATCGGTCCTGGCTACTAAACGGTCTCCTTCGATGACAGGGTTACACTGGTTCGGTCGGTGAATGTAGATGCAACAGTCCGTGTCAAAATAGAACACACGATCTCCTAACAGTTCTAACACTTCGTACAATTTTAAGCGAGCGTGGGCTGTCACTTAAGCCGCAATGATGACATTTCCAAATTTGTCGTCTTCAACAAAGTCTAGTTCTCCTTCGTAATTGACTAAGATCAAGTCTTCACGAATGACGTCCACGTGTTTCATGTATTTGGTTTTGTAGTGAATCATCTGGAAGTAGCGAGAAGGTTCGGACAAATACTTTATCTTGGATAAAGACCGTCGTTGTTCCATTTTACCCCACAAGCAATTTAACATCACTTTCTCAAACGATCGCCTTCCTTCGTTTTTCTCGATGTGGTTTGAAGTGATGCCTTCCGGCTCCCGATACTTTTCTTTGAATATATTTTGGTCTTCGGGAGTGTGGCACTAGGAAGGATAGCCGCTAGCTTCTTGTTTTAGTTTTAAAAAGGCATCCACGTAGTCTGCAAAAATACCTTTCTGTGTCTCGTCGCCTTTGTGGTATTGATGTGTCTTAGAAAAGTGGTAAATTTTCCGTTGCAAGCGTGTTAGATCCATTTGTCTTCCTTGTCGCACAAGTAATGTAGCCAGCGTAGGGCTTTGACGTTTGACAAAATTTGTCGTATGAGGACTGATGACAACTAGAGTATTTTCAGGCATGAATCTGTTTTTGGCGATGGTACAATCTTCTTTCAAAGGATTGATCCCACCGTACTCCATGAACAATTCTCGAAATGTTCCACAGCAGCGTCGTAAAATGTCCTCGTCAGATCGACAATATTTTAACATTTCTTCTTGAACGTTAAAGGGGTCTGAGGCAGGAGTCTGGTACCTAGGGTGGAAAGCTTGCATAGTTCTGTGCGCATGTTATCGGGGTCGTAGTCGTCAGCTTCAGGGAAATGTGGTAGAGCGACATGTTGATTGGCTTTGGTATTGAAAAAGTGTGGAAAATAACCTTTCGCCATTTCTGTCATTCCAAACGTTTTAGGCATGCAACTCAAAGGCTTGGCCAAGTAACTCATTGAATATTTAAATTGTACTTGTCCTACTTGCATAGAAATAATTTTACTCCGTTTAAAGTCACTTGAGGACGTTCGGTACTTTGTTCCGCATAGTATCTGAGCAGAAATTGACCATCGTTTCCCGAGAAATTGTGAGCCATTACCGTGGCATGGTGATAACAATCTCCGTAACGTTTGATGTCTTCTGGACTCCACGTTTCGTCGATGGGGTTTAGGATCCATTGAGTAAAATCGGCTAACGTGTTTGACCCTCGAAAGATTTTTTGACGTCCTCCAGGAATCTTGCTGCAGTGAGTGCAATGACTAAAGATATTTTCTTGGATGCACTGCTGGCACTCTCGATGAGCCACGTAGAAATTAGGCATGTGAATACCAGTCTCATGCATGCATTCGAAATCAAAAGAGATAAAATTCCTTTCTTCTGGGTATCTTCTGGTTGGGGTTCTTATTATTGAATGAAGCATTCGTGCTCCAAGTCCACGATTTGGTGACAAATGTGACATCGTTTGTTCCCTCGACAAACGTGAAACTTGACATTTTCGTACGTATGCCGTGTCCACAAGTAGTGCATAATCTCAGAAGCTGACAAATACTTTCCTGCTGTGAACCTTGCATCTTTAATAGTTGTTGGTAACAGGTAGGACTGACAAATATGCGCTGACAAACAGGGCAATGTACTCGTACTTGTCCTTTGTCCAGACAGGGTTGAGAGGCCAAACATCCCTCACATTTCGAGCCACAATGATTGTGGTGTTCTCGATGTTTTAACCATAGTCACATTTTTCACAGTAGTAACTGTATCTCAGAAATGCAGTGATGTTGGTAATGGTAACAAAATGAAATAGTGGCCTCGAAACAAAAGAGGTCCCCGCATTTCTTGAGGGTGAACTTTCAAGGTGTAACGTGGAGCCAAGACACCTTGCAATTTTTGCATTTCTGGAATGCCGCAAGGGGTGTTTTTGGATATCCCCGCTTGCTGTAACAGGAGTTATGCTTCACTTTTTTGTTTGGCTCGTTCCGATCGTTGAATAGTTTTCCAGGCTCCTTTCCATTCTGCCGTGTCGTTCTTGTTGGCATACGTTCGTCCCACGACGACAGCACGGGCTAAACACATCTGGTCTTGAGGATTGTTAATTCGGACGAGGCTTAGTTTGGTGTTGCGATGGGTGTCGACCAATAACACTTTTTTGCGTCTTGTCCCTTGGGGAAGAGAAACCTGGGTCATGAACAGTGTGGCTTTTCCATCGGTGATGTGAAACTTGTCGTTGGATTGTTGCACATTTTGAATTTTGTCGATGACTTTGGGAGGTGTTAATTGTGATGGGCTACTAAACTCGATCCAAACGGAAGACTTCAAATTATAGTGATGAATATAAAGTCTCAAGCGATCGTCTTCTTTGGCTTGACATTGCTGTTTCAGTGTAGTTAACACAGAATCCCACACCTCGGTAATGAACCCTTCTGTATTCTCCAAAGGTACATTGGACTTGAAATTTTTCAACTTTACGGCGTAAGTGTAAGCCGTAGTTCTAAATTTTCGAGAGGAACGCTTTTCCGTCTCTCGAATGTGATAGTACTTTTCAGGGTTTACTAAGGGAGGTGAACTTTGCTTGGACGTCGCTTGTCTGGGTGTGGATTCGGACTCACTCATGTCATCTTTAAAATCTCTAGCATGAATTTGAGCCAAGACTTCAGCTACTGTGCGTGGCGATACATTACGTTTCTGTCTCTTAATGTCTTCTCCTTTCTCCACAACATGATGCGGTCTTTTCATCTTGTCTGCAAAAAGTCAAATGACTACATTTTAAAGACCATGACCCTATATATTCATGTCCGATCCGTGTATATATAAAGGGTCAGTGTCTAACTTTTCAGTATTCATTTTATTCTCACATTCACCAGAACGATGGAAGAACCTACACAAGTTGAACTTCTCATCAGAGCTTTGCGTGGTGTCATACGAAAGTTTTCTTCAGACAAGCCTACGGACTACTCTCCCTCCTTTCGAGATAAAAGTCAAGATACTTGTTATATCTGTAAGAAGAAAGGACATGGGGCTACAGAATGTCCAGATCTTGACATAAACAAAAAATGTTCCAGAAGAGACAAAAGTCAAGATACCTGTTATCATTGTAAAGAGAATGGACATTGGTCTCCAAACTGCCCTAAGAAACAACAGGAGCAGGAGGATGAGGGGAAGAGGAATTATGAGCAGCAGGAGGAGGAAGAGGTACCCTACCCCAAGGAAGAACCCCGACACGTTCACAAAGACATGAAAAGAAGACGAAACGAAAGTGAGGAGGAAGAAGAAAAAGAAAAGCCCGTGACAATAAAGAAATTGAAAAAATAGAAAGAGTGAACAGAAGAAGCCTATGAACTTTTAGAAGTGGTATTGTGTTATGTTATGTTGTGATATTGAATTGTAACATTTGTACCAGAATACATCAGATGGAAAAAACGTCAGTGCTTCTTGTTTTTGATTTTATACAATAAGAACCAACACTCACACACTCCTACACTCACACGTATATCATGGGTTTAAAAAAAGGACTTTTGAGTTTTCATTGAATTAGGCAATTGAAATAGTATTTGTTTTCGAAAGATTTGAGTGGCCCTGAAAAGGCCTGAAAACTCAGAAACGTGACGTAACCATCTTTAGCTGTCTTAAACCTTTGCCACGGCCAAGGCCTGCTTCTGGACTGGTGGTTCCTGTCAATGATTTGGTCGAAATGACTAAAGGTGGTATGGTAGACGTAGTTACAGATAGATTGGGTTGTTTTAGCTCGAGGTCTTTATCTCTTCGGTCTTGATAAAGAAGTCTGATACATTTGTTTCAGACTCCTTAACTCTGCTAAAATATCTAGAAGTGCCGTCGTGACCATTTGATTTTCACTATTCTCTCTCTCTCTCTCTGTCCTTGGTCTTCTTTCTTCTCTGTTGCTGCTACTGTTTCTTCCTGGTGTTTCTTTCTTGCTTCTTCTTCTTCCCGCTGTTGAATAAGAAAAGCTTGTTCTTCTACTTTCTGTTGTTGTAAAAATCGCTCCAATTATTCTTTTTGTCTTTGCTTAAAATCATTGACGTGTACATAAGAAGAAGCAGAAGGTAACGAAGGTTCCGGAACAAATTCTTGTGATGTTAGAAAATCCACAATATCGAAGTTAAACTTCTTCTGGATGTAGATTTGTCATGACTTTGGTAGTCACTGCTGTCCCATTACTTGCTGTCTCCACTATTGGTTCATCCCAAGTCATCGTCTTCTTAGTGTCCGACATGATTGACAACTCTGTATCATCGATTGACTGCGCACAGACGCTAGTACCTCTATATAGGGAAGATGACGTCACAGACTGCTCTCTTCCGATTGGATGACTGTGACTGACTTTTGTAACGCACGTTTGGATTGGTGAATACACTCAATCCGTTTCGATCCGCTCTTCCATTATAAATAACCGCAGATCACGGTATTCACTTCACATGTTTCTCATCACAATATGTGGACCAACGTAGAATCTTCTACCCTTGTTTCAATCATGCTAATTCGTACTGACTTATCCATGTATGTCAGGTTATCGTGGACTATCTCTCATATGACTGATACAGCCTTTTGGAAGAGAAGGATATATGTGGAGAGGCAAGGTTG
Source organism: Unio pictorum (assembly GCA_030141615.1). NCBI lineage: Eukaryota > Metazoa > Mollusca > Bivalvia > Unionida > Unionidae > Unio > Unio pictorum. The sequence goes on from JARLTB010000229.1 coordinate 2,462,701, forward strand.
TTTAAAGAGAGTTCTCCTCTATAGCCCAGCAAAGAGAAGTTTAAGGAAGAGAAGAAGATCTGTGAGATGTCCTCTGTGTTAAGAAGATACTGTAAACATTACACATAACGGCCCTTTTCAGGGCCACTCATATGCCTCGAAAAGATATTTGCTTTCTTTGCCTCCATTTCTCTTGTCGCTAGACAGTCCCAAATACAAATATTTCCCAAGTTCAACTTCCCTTGTCGCTATATAGACCCACTATGTTCAATTTCCTTTGTTGCTAGATAGGCCCAAATAGTTCCCATGTTAAATTCCCCTTGTCGCTATTCAGGCCCACCATGTTAAATTTCCCTTGTCACTAGAGTGGCCCACGATCTTTGTCGCTAGAGTGCCCCAGGACCTTTTTGACTGGGATTTCCATTGTCGCTATAAATCTTGTCGCTAGAGTGTCCCACGACCTTTTCACTGGTTTTCCCATTGTCGCTAGAGAGCCCCACATTACTACTGATTTGGCTGGTGAGCGACATACATAAAAAGAACCGTGTAACAAGATAGAAAGAATACACTAACAAAAATATACGATAATTTATACTTCACTAAGACTAAAGTCAAATCTTTTGTAAACCCGTGGGAAGTGTCACAATACAGATTTTACTATTGTACCCCGATTGGATCAGAGAGCTAGGTGTGCATTTTGCACAAATGTATTCTAATGATCAACGATATGATGTTACAGATATCATACACTCGTATATAAAATCGTTGTAATAACCTTTACTATGTATGTAACCTAGGAAACCTTTCTTCATTCCCAACATTTCGATAATTTATTTCTGCATAAGTAAACAGTACACTTAATATTGCAACGCACTCACTAGGAAGAACAATATGAGCGAAGGAACGTTTCTCAGAATTTATGGAATTGTTGGAATAGACGCACTTCTTGTTTAATTAAATATCCAAACAAATAGATGATATTGTGACATTTGAAAATAAATTTGCTTTATATTTTATATTTATATTTTACGAATAGTTGAAACATGCAACATCAAGCATGTTTGAATAACGGAAGTAGACAGAGAGAAAGACATGTTGACATGGTAATATTTTAATATCTTTGTTCAGTCATATGCTTCAAAAATGTTATCACCAAGGACCGCCGACACTTTGAACAATTCCGGCTTACATGATCTCCCACAGGTATGCATACGTTGAGGATCTAGTGCAAATCACCTCGTGAAGTCTGCATTCTTTTTGGTCGACAGATGGATACGCTTAGAACCTTCACCTGAGACTCTCGTTCATCAAACGTAGCGCAAGCTAAGTCTCTAACTGTTCCATTCCTCTTCATTTTGCACAGAATCGATGCTTTGCTTCATGGCTGTCTCATCAGATTCATGTTCAGAAATATTCTCCTGAATGTTTATCTTTTTTTCCTCAAAGGTTGTGAAGCCTATCATTCAAAAGACTGCAAAACATGTATAGTGGATGATGTAGATTAGATTTTTTCCTCACCCAATAACACCCCTCCTACTCAAATTATTTAAAGTTCAAGAAAGTGAATATTTATATTAAAATGGAGATTATACATTATTTATTCTATATGAATCAGCATTTGAGAATACTATCATATTTCCACCAGCAGGGATTTTTTTAAAATCTTGATAATGTTTTACTCTTTTAACATTGACTTTGCAATTTTCTTAGTGATTTGGCTGTCATCTGATATAAAATAAATGAGTGAAATAAGACACGAACAAGGAAGTATTGTGTGAAATACGTATGCGAGGTAAGAACATAATCACTATTTATATTCAAATTTAACAAAAAGCTATTTTGTCTGAGATTTATTTGACGCAGTTTAAAAATGTAGTCACTTAGGCCATCTATCGACAAATATGTAGGGATAATTATACTGCGCATATTGGTACTAAGGTCTAGACAGTTGCAGTGGACACAACGACAATCAATCGATATCTTACTGACATATACACATCAGTTCTTTGAATAATTATGTATTATTTCGTCTTGGTCGGTATCTTTATTTTCATTCTTGCACACCTCTTGTCATAGGGTGTACTAAAGCTGGAGGAAACCAGTAGTTCCATTTTCAAACGAATGTCAACGATTTTATTCAAATTTTCCATCGTTTGTTTTTACTCGAATAATACTGTGGGGTTTATCCGTGTAATTTTCTGCCCGGTTATCAAAGTGTCATTAGTACAATATCGCACAAGGCTTGGTCAGAGGTATTGTGCAACTTGGAAAAACAACACTTGAAAACCACCTCCCTCTAATTCTCGTTATCTAGAGGATGACCTATACGGTATAATTTGCCCGGTTAATGGATATGGTAATCCGAGGTAGTACCTTGAACAAAGACAACACACGAGCCCCCGTAAAGATAAAAATATGAATTTAATTAAAATACAATTTTTAAAAAAAGAAAAGAAGAATGACACAATAAATTACAAGTTCTTTCTTTCTGAATACACTTAGTTCAGAAAGACATAAACTGAAGCTTTAAAATAACGGATACATTCATTAAAATCCAAACACTAATAAGAATAGATGAAGTTAGCCGTTAATACTGAGAGTAAATTTCATCATAGAATCGAATGTTCATTTAACATTGGGCTGTTGCGTGTTTCAAAATGACCTTGTTCGTCGACTTGTTTTTTTCTTCTGCGTTGTTAGCCTCAACTTGAGCTTGCTCTTTGGTTGTACGTGGAATTACACAGCTCTGTCTTCTACCTTCCTTTTCCGTCTCTGAATTTCGACTTCCTCGCTATTTCTTACTCGATCTTCAAATAACTATTCTCCTTTGAAAAGAAAAGGGTAAAACGCCCTAAGTATCTCGTTACTTTAAGAGTTGAGATTGTCCGTCCATCTTCAGGTTCGAACAATCAGATCTTACTATCAGTGTTATCATGTATACGGCTAACAAATACTACGTAAGTCTTCAGAGCAATAGAGCTATACTGCTTAATTATCGACATCAGAATTCGGGAAAGTCATATATTCCCGTAAATCATTACGTAAAGTGAGGCAATATATCATAACACACAATCCCTATTCACTAATATGATAAATTCAAATTCATGTAACACTTTCCAATCATAAATGTACACGGCGGTTTTCTACACTACCCATTTGCCTACTTAAGTATATAAGGAAAGAAATGCTAATTCAGAATTCACAAATACATTTTTAAATCACTGTAAAACCGACTATCCATACAAAAATATGAACACATCATGCATCTGTAACAAAGAAACATCGTATCAAAGTACGTTATTAAATCAATGTAATACTGAACTATTTGTATCATAGGATCGATACATTATGCCTCTATGACAAAGAAAAACAGCATATACATTACATCATGATAAAGGTGAATTTGAGTTAAATACCTTGTGTTTTTGGCGTCTTACAATCGTTTGATTCCAGGCGGACTTTCCTGCTCTTATTGTTACGAAGGCACTGCTCTAAAATTACCCTCGGAGTCTTCTTCCTATGTTGGACTTAATAATGCTGACCGTCTCTTGCAGAGGTCTCCTAGACTAATTTAACATCGTTTGATACGTAGTATATATTTCCCCGTTTCTACGATTCGACACACCTCCTTTCCCTCTACATTTGACCAATCGGAATAAATTCTACTCCTACGGACATTTGAAAAATGTCTATCAAGATGCCAAAAATGCCACCCTATCACCCTATCATCTGTCTCAAGTCACTTGTCAGCTTCTACGTGAAAAATTTGTATTTTTAAGCGTGTCAAACACCCAGTCCGTTTCCACTCTAAGCATTGTAACAGTCTGACCGAAGTAAACTAACATTCTTTTGTCCAAACTCTGCTCCAAGATAATTAATTGTCGGCTAGACTACGAATTAATCAATAAATTTCACTGGCGAAAAATTTGGCACTTGACAATCCGGTGTCAATAGATTTTATGGTTTTCACTTATTCAAAAAATTAACATAGACCTTTATATTACAGTTTTATATTTATATTACGCTGACACTGACATATATACATACATACACACACACGCACGCACGCACGCACGAACGCACTCACACATACATACACACATAGATAGATACATAGATAAACAGACAGGCAGACAGACAGACAGACAGACAGACAGATAGATAGATAGATAGATAGATAGATAGATAGATAGATCGATAGATAGATAGATAGATAGATAGATAGATAGATAGATATTACAGCAATCTGCAAAACAAACCAAGTTCACATAGCAGTAAGCAAAATTGATAATATAAAGCTATTAATCAAAGATAATAAGTAATAAGAAAAAGAATGGTATCGATGCTTTTTTCAATCTTACTTTCATAAATTATTTAGTAGGAAAAACAGATTTATCCACACACGTAGGGTGGAACGAAATAACGCAATAAATCAAACGTGTACAGTCTACTCAAAATGACAGAAATTGAAAACCATTTGGAACATATCGCATAGATGATGAAAGGAGTACATTGGAAACGATATTGCTAATATTCTGACAGCGGGGAGTGGGGTTAAGGTGTTGGTTAAGTGGATGCATGTAAATTCACTACATAGCAAGTATATATTTTGACGTGAGAACCACGGAATCTAACGTAGCGGAACGTCAGATTCGTAATCCATGAGAAAAGATCTTGATTATAGCCCAGATTAGCTCGCATTAGATGCCTCAATGTGTCCTTGGTAAAAAGCATTTATATCCCATTTCGTTTGGATATTGTGTGTATGTAAGTGTGTGTGCGTGCGTGCGTATGCCTGTGTGATTCCGATTTTTACCGAATCTTTTACAATGTTTTAGTAATATCGCTACGTTGTCTACAGTGTAACAGTTTATAGTGACGACTAGCAATGTGGCATCATGCCGCAGATATGCAGCATCATGTCCAACCCAGTCTCATTATTCTGACACCATTCCTGCCAGTTCTAACACTGACCTCTTAATGCTGAGCCCCAAGCGAGGCATGTGCTAGTACTATTTTTATAAGTCTTTGGTATGACTCGGCCAGGGTTTGAACCCGCGACCTCCCACATTCGAGGCAGACGCTCTAACTACTTATTCTACTTCCGTCAGAAAGTTGAATGTATCTGTAAATCCATATCATGGTTATAAATAAGAAGAAAGGGTTGCTGTACTTTTATGCCCATTGTTGGTACATTGTTGTAGTTTGTCAGTCTTGTACAACTTTGAGCTATTTATATTATCCTGTATGTCTACACAAATTTAAAACTCTCAGTTTCTCATAGCACCAAGATAAGGACTGCCATAATGGAGACTCCGATCGGAAAAACGGATATTAAAAACTCATAGAATAAAAATATAAGTGCAATAAAACAGTCATAAAACTAGAATATAAAGGATACCGGCTACGACTAAAATGTAGGTATTGTTTCGTTTGTGAATATTTCTTGATTCTGACAGAAGTACACTTTATGTGACAAGGAAAATTCTTCACATTTACATTTTAAATGAGAACGGTGTTTAAATTACGACACCATCCTACAAGAAAACTGATCTATAAATATATGACCTCTGATACCTCTAAAAGACATGTATACGGGTGCTCCTTGGCACATTCTTTTCATTTGTATGGGATACAATAATACTTCCTTGTGTTTATTGGAGCTCACCGGTTAAATCAGAACAGGCAATACGCTATATGCTGATCAAGAGGTCGTTAAGCAATAAAAATGTGTACTTTTGTAATTTAAGAACACTTTAAAATTTCCCTTATGGACGATATTTGAGCTCACTTGAATAAATTAAGCTACGTAAATCTGAGTGTCTGTACATGTACCTTTTATGCTGATTAGTTTAATTATACCTATATTCCATCACGTCTTTGATATATCTATTTACTAATATGTTACTCTGGCCACCTTGATTCATTTAATTTACCAGATACGAAGGCAAATTAAACCCGCACTGTCCACTTAAAACGATCAAGGCAGAACCTGATCGGCCCATACATTTTGAGATCAACACTGTAATTAATAGGATCCAGGCTATATGCTTCCTGTCAAATACAAGTAACTACGGTTTCTGAGATTCATATCATTTTTCTGTCTGGAGAATATCAGTTGAAGAAACCAAGACACATGGGAAGTAAATATTCAAAATTTACAAGAAATATTCACTTTTCTTATATGTTAGCTCGGGTCAGTTAAGAATTAGTATTCTTCTTATTAGTAGTTGTAGTATTAGTCTTAGTATGAAGTGGACTTCTTGTACACACCAGGTGAATTACAGTTATTGTTCTCACAAAAATCCCAAATCTTTATATTTTTACAGATAACACAATGATGAATTTTTGCAGATGTGATATTAAAAAATGTATCATGTCAAAACTGCATAGACAATAAGATGGATGTTAGAAAGGTGGCTGAATCTAAAAGAAAAAAACATGTAAAAACCTGTGCAGACGCGGCTTCGAGTCACACTACACGTAGCTGAAGCATACTGTTATCCGTTTATTAAGTTTTAAGATCGCTATCGGTTTCGAGCATAATCTGTTTCCCTGACCTCTCTCCACTCCGTTATTTTTCGTTATGAGGAAACGAAGAGTAACAGAGTGGAGAGATGACAGCAAAGCAGACTATTTCTAGCAGTGGAGATGTCGGATCGTATATTTCTTCCAACCAAATAAATCTCGTTAATGTACATCAATCACAAGAATGGAAAGCAGCGGTGCATCTCTGGCAGTGAAATGTATTCCTTTTCTTGATATGTGTGCACTGAGCGTAGACTAACCCAGGTCCTGGGTCTAGGGTGAGACACCCAAACACCCAAACACCAACTGATGAGGGTCACAAATGTCATAAATGACATATAGCCCTCCCAATATTACCAGGCCACATCATCTTAAGGAGGAAAGGGAGACAAACTAGGTAAACCTATTATTTACTTGGATGGGTAACTCAATCTAATCTTACAAGTCCGGGACATGTGTTTCTGTAGTAAAGCAGCAGGGGCCCCGAGAGACTGAGTGGTCTAAAGCGATCTCCGTTACGGATCAGTGCCATCTCACCTCTTCATGGGTTTGAATCTCAGATTTGGCCAATGTTGGTATGTGAGAAAGCATGCCGTATATTCTCGTGTGTTGGTGGTTCTTTCCGGTGGGTGGGTAGAGGGCTTCGCGGGTTCTTTCTCCACCATTAATAGTGGCCGTGATGTATAGCCTATCGCGTGCTGAAAACTGGAGTTAAACATTACAACAGCAACAACAACAACAAGTAACGCAGCAAAAGTTCCGCGCCTCAGCAAATAGTATGTCAGAATAGCAAAATATGAATGATGACACCTTTATAGAGCGGGAGAAACAATTGGTTTAAAAATTTAATGCAAGAGAAACTAATGAAAGATTGTTCATTGCGTGAGCTAACAAAAAAATACAAATGAATTACTGACAAATCAGAATATGGTCCTGTGCAAAAAAAATTAAGAACCTGAAGGAGAAACTTAATGATTTGGAAACACAATTGCGGGTGAATGAACAAAACTTACACAACAATGGCATATTTCCGTCGAGAGAATCTATTGTTTTTGGTGTGCCTGAAACAAGACACGTGGGAGGATACAGATACATATAATAATAATAATAATAATAATAATAATAATAATAATAATAATAATAATAATAATAATAAAGACTATATTTAGCGCCTAATCTTTAGAAGCTTTAAGCGCTTTTCAATATCTATAGCGATATGAATACACACAGAACACACACACACACACACAGACACACACACACACACACACACACACACACACACACACACACACACACACCATGAAATTGAAACAAACAAACAAATGCTGAAGCAGCAGAAAGGGTAAATCCGACAAGCCGTTACAGGCGTCATTTTGGTAATCCAAAGCTTCCTCATAATTGCTTAATAGAAGCGTCCATTTGGTAAACAGAATTTTAAAAAAAAACGACGCCACAGTCGTTGTCACCACCACCTCTGCTGCTATGAAGCTAACCGAATAAGCCATAGATACGATCTAATCCAATACGATATCGTGTTTGAGGATCGTGTATACTTATCGTCACAAATCCATGTGTGGTAGCTCGAGCACCACTAGAGAAATTTTCAAATCGATTATAATCCATATCGGAACACCAAGTTTGCCAGATATTTCGTAACGTATGAGTATCAACTCCGTTGAATACGCACAATAAATTACAGTTATCTCTGATGACCTTCGGGATTTGTGTGTAACGTTGAGTGACATATATCACATCAGAGTTTTTGTGACGCGCTCGCGAGAATATCCTAGCTAGATTCTTTTGATTATCTTACATTACATCGTCGTACACAACGAGATTGTTAACACATACATCCAAGTCTTCCACGGATGGTGCTTCGTCAATATCTGTGATAAACTCAATAACGTTTCCGCCGTAAGCTTCTGAAACGGTTTCATTATAATCTTTTAACACTTGATAACAGTGCTGATCATCCACGCTCGGGGCAACTAAATATAATTTGTCCGAGGTCATATATTTCATTATCATTGTGAGCAACAATTGAAATTTACCACTTCCGGACGGTCCGATGATAATCATCCTGATAGAGTTTGGTAACAACGCGTGATGTTTTATTTATTGTTTTTTCTTTAGCGCTGAGAAATCGATCACTTCCATTAGATATAACATAAATATATTATGGATCTATATTGTGTGAAATGTAAGAAGCGTACACCAACTATTGACCTGACAAATGTTACCACAAAAAAAACCGAGAAGCGGTTGCTGGTAAGTGTGAGGTATGTGGGATAACAAAATATCGATTTGTGAAAAATTCTACGAATTTTCAAAACAAAAAGAGGTGGTGATATCGCCGTCAAGTTAGCTAAACTCCCAGGGTTACCATGGAGGAAGTATCCAGGTGAAAAACACCTTCCGGGATATAGTTATTGTGGACCAGGAACACGATTAGATATCAGACTTGATAGTCATGATAATCCTAATCCGGGAGAAAATCCGATAAATGCAATTGATGAAGCGTGCCGGGTACATGATATAGCTTACCGGAGCGGTGATTTACAACAGCGTCATCTCGCAGATGTGAAATTAATTCATGCGATGAATGCTATCACTGGAAACACTAGTGTTTCATTCAAAGAAAACTTGGCTTCATGGTTGATAAAATCCGCGATGAAAGGTAAATTAATGATGGGTGCGGGTAATTAATAGCAACATGGAATCTATTTATTATTCTCCAAAAGGATACTGGAGGGGTAAAGCGGCAATCAGTAAACTCGCTAGCGCTGCAAAAGTAAAAAATACCACTGCAGCTGATTGGTTATCTAAACAGGCAATATGGCAAATTTTTCTACCACCGCCTAAACAAATTCATTATTCGCATTTCGATGTGACAGTTCCTAATGAAGTTCATCAAGCTGATTGATATACTATTTCTGCCTCATGATGGTGGTTACAAATACGCGCTAAGCGTAGTTGATATTGCGAGTCGATACAAACAAGCAGAGCCACTGAAGACAAAATAATCAACTGAAGTGGCTTCTGCATTTGAAAGGATTTATCGACGGGGTCCTCTGCGCTGGCCAAATCTATTACAAGTTGATCCTGGCAAGGAATTTCAAGGCGCGGTTCTATCAGCAATGAAGAATCATAATACCGCGTTACGACGAGGGCATACTGCGCTACATCGCGATAAGGCAATTGTTGAACGATTTAATCGGACACTTGCTGAGCGGTTATTTGGATATCAATACGCGAAAGAATTTATCCAGGATAAACGATCCCGTGAATGGGTTAAGAGATTACCAGGTGTAATTACCGCTCTGAATAATGAGATTACTAGAACAATCAACATGAAACCTAACAACGCTATTAAAAAGAAGTATATACCTAAAACCCCACAAAAAGATTTCAAAGAACCAATTCTTGGCAATGTCACTGTAAGGTATTTATACGAACCACGAGAGCTCGAAGATGGTAAAAAAGAGCTACTGATCCTATTTGGAGTGTCACCACGCATACAATATCTAGTATAACACAATCTACGGGTAGACCAGCAATCTATAGACTGAATTCAACTGCTCCTCAGCGAGGATTTACTCGACAACAATTACAAGTGATACCCGAGGACACTCAATTACCACCGCGTGGTCTTAACTAGCACCTCTGCGTCTGTTACACTCAAGACAAGATCATACGTGGCTGCATTCTCAGATCCAGAGGAAGCGTGGGGATGTTGGAGATTTAAAAACGAGTCATTTCATGTGTGGGATGTCCAAATCGTTTGAAGTACTTACCGGCGAATCCGTATCCAAGAAAGCTCCCTGAATAACACGCAGCTATATCGATTGCAATCATACCCTCGCGGAAATATTTTGTATTCCACAGCTCGCCATGTCCATACTCGACACAACTCAATTTAATATCTTCGAGAAAATCACTTCGTGTTGGACGCCATGGGTTTTTCTCTCTTGCGAAGTGGGCTACCACTGATGGAATCGTAAAACTATCCGTGAGTAGTTTTTCATGGAAACTCTTCTAGTTTTCAGATGAATATTCATTAGCGATTTTTCTCATTCGTGAGTGTAACGCTTCAGTGCGATATAATTCACTATTTGGTCTTACAAATTGATCAAATCATGATTCGAAATCTTCAGCACTATTAAGTAGCCACATTGACACAGGATAATCTTTACACAACACGTGAATAACATCAAATAATTTCTCTTCATAGAAAACCTTCTTACAGAACTCCTCGGGAATATATCTTACGGTTCTATCTCGTGGAAATATTGTTACTGCAGGTGTCCACGCGTGTTCGTTATGATCAATAATTTTGATTGGAGCTCCTTCTGATTTATATTTTGATTCGTGTAATACTTCTCCGGTTATCGTCGCTACCGATATTGGAAATCTTAATGACGTTTCTAATTTGGTTATATCGTGAATTGTCGCACAGTGCTCCTTCACTGTCGGTCCCCATTCGGTTATTTTTCACGTCGTCGTTCAGTTAATTTGTTTCCCCGGGATGCATTTGTGAAGTGTTCTATTATTCGTTCTGCTACACAATTCATTCTCGTTGACAAAGTCAACGACGACGTTTTCATAGGTGCTACTTTTTCAATACTTGGTTTATCATTTAGCGGATATATCCCATAAACAACAGCTGTTACATAATAAGATCTCTCGTAGTATGGTTTGTCAATTCCAGTTAGAATTCCTGGTCTGGAATTTAGACTCACAATGACAGTTTGTTGTATCTTTGAGAATTGGTTCAAATTTATCTCTGATAATCCATTTTTTTTCCTCTTGGATAATGAATTTTATTCTAAAAAAAATCTTTTTTCCCCAAGATATGAGATTATCTCAGCTGGTCTTTTGTCGTTCATGGTAGCATCAATTGCGGGTACATTGACATCATCATCAATAATTCGAAATGTCGACCACGTATGAGATGCTCCATCGCGCTTAAATTCATTAAAACAATCACGAATTTTACCCAACACGGTTCTATCGTCTATTAGATTTTTTGGTATATCAGAGATTCTATCGAGATTGAATTTAGCATTTTTCCAAGGCTTAATTTTCGATAATCTCTTGAACTCCTTTATATTATAATTAAAACAAGTATTTAAATAAAAGTTTATTATATAATGAATCATTGTAAATGGCTCATGATTGGATCAGTAGCCCCGTGTAATAAATCTGCAGAAAGGAATTATGTGGGTATCATATGCAAAGCGTTCGTAACGGAAGTCTTGGACCGGTCGCTTGTATATAATGTGGGGTAGGAGTGAGAGGAAAATCGCAGTTATGTCTCAGTTGCGGTTGTAAACGATACAGAGAGTTGAAGGGTTATAATGATAAGAAAATCAAAAATTCCATCAAAGATTCCATCAATGAATCTGACAGCGTCAATGACAAGATCATAAAACTCCCCACGACTACATTCAGAGATTTTCAAGTAATATCATATTTTAACGAAGTAATGAATTAGACAAACAAAGTATTATGTATATAAATGAACCAAGAATTTCAACCGCATCCAGTGATTGTAAACTATGAGGCATCCCGTGATGGTATTGTCAGACATCGTAGACTGAAGAAGCCAGTTGGTGCTGACAGTGGCATGGGGTTGTTGAGGTTTTGCGCTGGAAAGAAGAGATATTAGAATCATCGTTTCTTGTATGAGGTATATAATGGATTGATCAAGGATGGTTTTGTTATTGATCACATTGACTTTAATCCTAAGAACAATCTTTGAATAATTTACGAGCTGTTACACAAAGTGAGAATACTGCATCTGGGAAAACTGGTACTTATAAATCAATTGAGCAGAGACCTGTGAAATCATTTAATACGGCAACTAACGAGAAGATAGTATTTCAATCAATAACTGCAGCCGGTAGATATTTCGGTATTTGTAGCGCCCCAGTACGATGCGTTGCAGAAAATATAACCAAGACGGCGATTTCCAGAACAAAATGGACAAAAAATTCAGTTTTTATACTTCTGAATACCATTTTACATTATTCAAAGGGGAATAACTCGTTTAGTTATGTTACGGTCTAACACAGTTACGGATCTTAAACACTGTCACCTAATATCGACGGTAGTATCTGATTGGTTGGTTTCACTGTCATGAATCTTAGCGGATATAATCAATTATTCGCTTTTTATAAGAAAACGAATCAAACACGAAGTGTTTACAAATAGTTGTATTCGCTTTTTATGTAATTCAAGTATTCAGTCTTACTTCAGCGTTGTCAATTATCTGTATTAAACACAACAAAGAATAAAATCACACACCTCTATGTGTTTTTTTTCATGTAGAAAACGGCTTATATACCATATCGTCTGTTATATTATTGGGGGTTTTTAGCGGTCGAAAATCATACGCGTCAATCATTACCGGTGTATGGGTACTCTTTTGTATTCATACAACCTAGGATTTTATCTAGGTTGTAATGATTGACGTATGAATGTAGACCCGCCCCGTCATTCATTGTCATTTATCATTCATTGTCATTGAATACAATTCGCCATAACACTCGATTTGGGAATTGTAATATAATCACGCCATTGACGTCATTCATTCATTCATTGTTGTGCTGTCTATTACAATTATCCATAACACTCGATTTGGGAATTGTTGTGCAGTCGTATATGTAACCTCTGGGCGCCATTCGATGTATAAATACACCGAAGGGGTTCCAAATGGGGTTTTAATTGTAATGCCCAGAAACCTACCCTGATAAACGGAGGTAATTGCATTGTGCTGTCCTTAATTAAGTATATATATAATGCCTATAAACTACCCTAATGAACGGTTGTAATGGCATTGTACTGTCCTTAATTATGCCTATAAACTACTCTAATGAACGGTTGTAATGGCATTGTACTATCTAAAAAAAACGGGTCAAAATTGACCCCAATTTTTCGATTTTTTAATTTTTTTGTAATTGAAAATATATAATTATATATAAAATGAATCATGAAAGTATTAATCAGATTATTTATGAAGTATTAAAATTGAAAAATAATGGAATTCAATTGTCAGATGATTTGAACCCTGATCAAATTATGTCAGAATATCAGGATATTGAGTTTGCAATTATGAACAATAAGTACACCCTTTCAAAAAAAGTATTCAATAATAAAACGGATTCAGACTTCTATACGTAATTATCTTGTTTATTGTGAAGATGTTGGTGTGTTTGTCCCGTTATGAACTATTGTTGACCGTGTAAGGAGAGATTTAGGTCGAGAATATGAGATTAAAAAAATGATTAATTCAAAAGTTAGGGATATTTAAAATCTAACTCAAAAGAATGAACAGACCCTTTAAGAGCCTCTGTTGTATAAACTGTGTGTAAAATACTTCAGTCAGACATGTATAGAATACCTGTATTCTAAGGTAGGTTTAGTCAAACAAAAGCGGTGAAATTCTATACTACTACGCGCGCTATACAAGTATGGCCATTCAATCAACAAACAATAGCGGTGAAATTCTACCACGGGCGAGCTATCAATGAATGGAAAATCCTTTGGATTTTCAGATTCAGGTATATACAACCAGAAAGTTGTAACACTGAAATATTTTTTTATTTGTCATTCAGGTTAGTATTCTTAGTAACTCTTCAACGTGCAGGCATGAATGAGCATATTGCATGATTTGATCATAGTCACAATTAATCGTTGTTATAGTATTCTCTTGCAGCTGTTGTAATTGTGATTGAGTAAGTAGGAATTTATCATCGTCGCCTAGGATTTTCCATTTTCACGATGATGAAAAATTTCCATTATTGCGTTTTCGAGTTTATGTTTCTCGTGAATAAGTATTCGCGTATGATGATACATATTATGTGAAAAAGTCTACACTGCTCTTAATTGCAAAGCAATTCAATTGCAAGTGCGAAAATCTTCAATGGAAAATGATTTCTAGTGGAAAAAGTCTACGAGAAATAACACAGAAAATCGACCATTTGACCGTAAAATCTCTTCGAGATTTTCCACAAAATGCATCACAAATGACTGAAAATCAATATACCATGCATACAAATCAGTGAAAATCAGTGAAAATCAGTCAATGAATTTATTTATAATTATTTTATTGAAATTGCTTGTTGAAAATCCTTTTTGAAAATCCTACGGATTTTTTTGATTTCGCATCTAACGTCTTTTGTAATTGTTCCCCTCGAAGATCAATCAAGGAAAAATCCTGATCGGTTATTCTAAAATTCATCCTTGTTATGAGTCTATTAGTGGTTTACAAGTAGGTTAAATGAGATGGATTCATCACGATTAAAATCCCCGGGGAAACATTCGAGGAAAACGTGTATAGGATATATCCTAGATCAGCGTTATCTGATTTTGAAACGTCAATTGCATAACTACCTAGCACTGCATCACAAATAACGTGTATTGCAATAATTGACATCAACTGATGCAATAACTGATGATATATCAACTTTGCCGGGGGATCGGTGTTTGTTATTTTAATACGGTGAAGTCGTCGATGTTAAAATTTCCATGTGAAGATTGTAAATCTTCTCGCAATTGTGCCAGTTGTGTTTGGAATGTTTGTTTCATCGCGTTGAAGATCCCAATGAGACTTTTCTCTGTGATGATAAATACACCTTGATCACCAAGAGCAAATCGCCATATTATTTTACCATACTCGTTGTATTCGTAACGTCTAAGTGTATCAGTTTCTGTTCCATCGTAGACATCATATGAATAATTTTTATAAATGTCTTGGGGTCGTAGAAAACTAATGTCGAAGTTGTAATTGAACTTTGGATCTACAGCGGGTATATCCTCAGTGAAGAAATCAAATTTTACAGGTTCAGGTAACTGGAAATAAACCGCAGGAAGATTATTCAACCACGCTGTGTGAATCTGTGGGAAGAATTCGTCAATGGTGTCACTGAGTTTTCCTTGCATCCATGTTACGTTATATCCTGGAAATTTAAACGTGGGAATATCTTCAACATTGATTTTATTCCTTGATGCAAAATCTGTTCTCGTTGCAGGATGATCACTAAATAATATATACTGAATAACTCGTAGATTAAACCCGTCCATGTCGGCGATAATTTGATTACATATTTGTATGTACTTGATTATCTCAGATTGGGTTGGTGGAATTGCACTGATTTCCGTTACAATATAGCCGTTAAATCGCTCAAATTCACTATTCATCGCTGTTAATATTTTAGTAATATTCAATTCATCTATTTTAATATGCCCGTGTTCGTCTCGATAACTTGTAAAAACCGATTCCATTTCTGACAAGTATGTTAATTTAGGTATAACACCAACATCACCACGATTAAAACCATGATAATCTTCTTTCGTGGATACAAAATCGGTTTTTAGTAGCTCGCGAGGTAGATCTTTTATATCAACGGTGCCTGGAATATACTCAGGGTAACCCAATAGGGTTCTAATTGAGCTGTTATATATATCCACGGCGTAGTTAGGTGAATTTATCTCGATGACCGTTGACAGTAACGGTTTATGTCCGTGTATTTTAATAGGAGATTTATCAGGTCCATCTGGGACGTCAATGGTATTTTTTCCTGTGATTGCTTTGATGGATTCTATGTTTATTTCATTGATATCTTCGATGTCATATGCGCCGGTGGGTAGGTGTATTGTGTGCCATTCTAGTTCATCGGTGCCGGATCTATTTTTATACGAAAATGTAAAACTGTTATTGGGGGGTTTACCATTAAATGGTGCTGATCGCACATTTGGTCAGCTGTAGTAACATCTTAATTTCGTTAACGCTATCTCGGATGCTGCCAGCGGAGGATTAAATTCAACGCTAAACTCTGGTGTTTTCGTTACCAGCGAGATCAACTTTGTTTTTGTCATGGTAGTATTTTCTGCTACTCGTTGAAGTAGTTCTTATGATGATGACGTTGTCATTCTTATTATAATTGTTTTCAATTTCCAATTTCGATATCGTTGAATCATACAATCGAACCATTTTCGAGAATTCATCATCGGATATTATCTGATCATCAATCGACGTCGAGATCAACATTGACAACTGCAAATACGCATTTGACACAGTAACAAGTTTAACCGTGTAGTCGTGTAATTTTCGCTGACTACACGATGATATTTTTTTTGTTATTCCGGTAAATACTCCAGCGAGTGTTGCTGCCGCAGATATACAAATTGGTACAACAATTTGAGCTATCATAGTCACTGATGAAAGTATTATTCCAGCGCCGGCAATTACACCAGACACCGAGTACACGGATACGTCTATGACGGTGATTCTCCGCTGATATTTTTTCTTTGTATTTCTATACTGTTCAATTAACGCTTCAAGTTTTGATAAATAGTCTATAACTGTGTTATAGCGGTATTGAGACGTTAAGGGTATCGTTGATGAAATCAATGATGATGTTGACATTGTTTTATTAGAATCTCCACGGGGATTTAATTTATTTCTGATATGAATTCCAGATACCATCTTATTGGAACTCTAACCACGGTATCGTCAACGGCTGTTATCTCATACGAGATATTATTCTTTATATCGTCAATAAATGATGCCACTATATTAACTCCTTGTCCAATTGTAGTTAATGTATTATCTGGTTTTAAGAGTGTGCTAGCGGATATATTAAATTTATGCTTGGAAAGTATTGTAAATCGATAAATACCTTTAACAGCTAGGTTAGTTATACTTAATACAAGTCCACCGCTAGACCAAACACTCGACCCCTGCCGAAATACATATACGATATTTTCAATCTGGTCCACCTCGTGAGGTACTTTTACTTTATCGAGCCGAGATACCATCTTCGGAAAATCAGCTTTGATGGCATTGTTCAATGTTTTAAGATCTTCAATAGATTTTTTAATAACCGCGATTGAATCTGAAATTGATCTCTCTTCGCGAATAACACCTAATCGGGAATTAATCGAGGTTATTTCATCGAGTTTAGTAATAATATTTGCAAGAGTTGTTTTAATATCATCTGGTTTTGTATCCTTCCCAAAGAACTTATCTACGGTGTCATCTGTTCTTCTAAAATTTCTTCGTAAACTAGTAAATTGTTCAACATGAGTATCAAAATCAGCTCGTAATTTTGATAAATTGTCGACGGTGGCTTTCACATGCGCGATTTGTAAATCACCGTGTAACCGTGGAACTCCAAAGAAATTATTGATTGGGGTTTCGATACTGTCAATGATATCCTGTTGGAGTTGATTAAACCTAATTATATGGTCATTATATTCGTCACATAGTTTTTTTTAGATCCTTGATGGATTTTTTTAATTCATCTAAGTTTACTATCCCTCTCTTGATCATTTTGTTTACTTGTCCGATAGTAACTCCTTCAGAAACACGTATTATTGATCTCCCAAAAATATCTGCCATGTTATATTGGATATTTATCTTTGTTGAAAATAGAAAATCTATTTAGAATTTTCGATGTTTAATCATCGTGTATTCGTGGATGGCTTTGTGAGGTAATTTAGAACTTACCGAGATAGCTGTCAACGAGTTAAGAACCTCTCGTCCACAAATAGGAGGATCGGTTAATGTCTGCATGGGTAGCATTGAGTACACATGGAAAATTCAGACACATATTTGATAAATTCCACCGGTGGTGGTAATCCATACGAATCAAAATAAATAATCAACGCTGGATATATGAGTTCCAGGTCCAGTGTTGTCATCTAGATTAATTATACCAGTTTCTACGATATGTGGTTGTGCTGGTAATTGATCTTTCATGAATACACCTCTGAAAGGTTTTATTGGGAGTTTCTTTACAGCATCAGCGAGGTCAAAATTAGACATGGGAGGTACAGAAATTACCGTAGTAACATTTTTGCCAGTGAGAACGGACCTATGAAAACACCCTGTTGAGTTCCTAAACCCCGTCCAAAGTGCTTTGTGTACCGGCTTCCCGGTAGTCTGATTCCCTTTCCCTTTTTTATACCCGTTTCCAAATATCTAACCGATAAGATTACTACCAACAGCACCAGCAGCAGCTAGTCCAAGTGCTTTAAGAGCAGGAATAGCTAGTGGAACCAGTTCAGCAAGAGGAAATATTCCACCGGATTTAATCATATCGTTGACCGCGGCTTGTGAAAAAGTCAATTTAACTCCTTTGTTAGCTTTTAACGCTTTATTGAAATGATTAATTTGAGTTTTCGTCAGCGATAACTTATTTGATCCACCTGTCATTTGTTCTTTTTTAGCGTTATCGTTGTGCCACACGCAGTAGAATTTTTCGATTGTAGTTTCTTTACCTGACCAGATGTCAGTGTAACATTAACATGATTATACGACATTTTATTTAGATAGTAATAATCTAATTATCGTTGAAATCCTTTGGATTTCCAATTACATATTTTCAATGGGTGCGTCAATCACTCGCATTTTTCCATCACCACCTTCGAGTATCATAGATTTATCACTAAGAATAACACCAATTGCTCTAGGATTGTTAACACGAGTATGAAATTTTACATCAACGGTCGAGTGTTTAGATAGATCAAGATGTTGCAATGAAAAGTAATCAATCGGGTATAATTCTTTAAAATCCAACTGTGGTATTTAGAGTCCAGTATCGATGTGTTGATCACGACCCATAAACGACCACTATAACTCGTCCTATTTGATTGTTTTCGTATTTGAGGGTAAATTGGTCTGAGGGTTCTTGTTGATTACATACTCGCAATGATACCTCAGTGACATCAAATTGATCAAATATCATATGAGACCGCAATTGTAGACTATCATCTGCGACCCCAACTCGCTTCTGAGTTCTATTATTTTGTAGCGCAACAAAAACATGGCTCGGTGCTAAAACATTTTTCGTTAACGCAAGCTGCCAAGTAAAAGCACCAGCAACGGTATTGGTTGTTGTAGCTGTTGTGACATCACACCAACTCAATAATGACTTTCCTCCATGATCCATAAAAGATAACAACCGTGTTTCAACAGTCAACGAGGGAGTCATAATTGACATCCATAGCGCTAATTTTGTTAATTCTACATTACCATCTCTAACAGGATCAGCACCATGGTGAAGAGCATAATCATCAGTTGATCTTCGCGTGAGCACTACAGTATGACTAGCACCAAAGATAACTCTTTGTATATCTCGGCAAAATCCAAATATATGCAACAACGGAATCGTACATGAAAATCTACTAAATTTATCTATGTTCTTTTTTCTCTCTGTCAATCCTGCATTATAATTAGAATTACTACTCACAACAACAGCTTCAACATCAGCAACATCATTAGCAGCACTAAGCTTCTTTGGTCGTCTTTGTGTAAACGGATTATGATCAGCGCTATTGGTAGTGTCCTTCGCAAACATCATTGAATGACCCACAGATTTAATAAAATCGTCAGAGTATCTAGCTAAACCCAATATTGTGGTTGCAACATCAACATCGTTATCGATGGATTCTATTCTAGTAAAATTGATTATATACTGCGCACTGTTAAAAAAAGCCATTATGCCATTGTTGACAAACCCGATCCGAATATTTTCGAGATTATCAGCATCAAGAAATGAAGTGTTATCATGCTTTGTTAGTCGTCCCTCTACTTCTATGTAAGCTTCACATAGTAAGAAGTATTTAGATGTATCATCAAATCTAAATTCAATTCTTGACCTTGCATTTGCATTCTGGGCTTGATACAAAAAATACTGATAATCGCGTATAGAATCATTTTTTCGAACTGGAGCATCTACTTTAAAAGCATCATCGACTTCGTATTCAAACATTTTATTATATAGTCGTTGATCTAAATCATTATTCGTTTCAGACCGGAACCAGCAATTAATCTCAATCGCGCTTTTGCTATTTTATTAATTGCGTTACCTATCTTAGGTGGCATTTGATTCGTAGATTGTAATTTTACTGGTTTTCTCTTTGAGGTAAAACCTCTTGCCAACGACATAAGCCTTTTTTGGCGGCATCAAACGCATCAACGGCCTTGTTACGAACTTCTGTACCAATTGTATTACCGAGAACCCCAATAGCTTTTGATGCTATTTCTTTACCGATTGGTAGTAGTTTTGGAGCGACTCGAGTAAATAATCCAGTGACAACATCACCGAGTCCATTTCCATATGTGAGTTTGTAAACCGGTAATCGTGAATTTACGACATAAACAGGTCTTGCTCTGCTCATACTACGATGTACTATCATTTTATTTAAATGCTATATATCTAATTGGTGATTAATCGCTGTAATAATCATCAGTAAGTTCATCGATGAAACTACGATATAGTTGTATATCCATTACACGACCTTGAAATAACCGTTGACAAATTTCAGCAGCTTCGTTAATTATCTTCGGGGAATTATTTCCACCTCGTTTTCCTCCAATGAGAACTTCTAAGCGAGATATATCATCGAGGGTATTACCACCGTGATAACCCAGACCGGATTTTTCAGGCATATCTTCAACTTCAGCTTTTATATTAATTTCCTCAGGAAAAGGGTCTTCATATGGTGGTAGACCTTTTAATACTTCTTGTACTTTTTTCTCATATGCGACAAAATTAAGGTCCTTTCGTGAAGTTGCAGTTCCATCATGTTTTCCTAAATATATCTTTTTGTACCATTGGTCAAATTCTATACGCTTACCAAAACTAGTCTTTATATATCTTTCTTTTTTCTTAAATGTTGCAACCGCATATCTAGCTAGTTCATCATTTGTAGATGTATTTCCAATTTCACCTAACGTTGTTGTTGTAAATATTTTATCGGGTCGATATATCCTCCTCTCCCCTTGGAATTGTTCAGGTTGTTCATCTACTGGTTTAGGTTGTGCAGCTACTGGTTTAGGTTGTGCAGCTACTATATCATCAGGAAGAGTTTTTAAAGATTTTTTAATTTTTTTTAGTTCTTTTTTATATCTTTGCGGTTTCTGTACTAACTTTTGCGGTTTCTGTACTAACTTTTTCATTAGCGGTTACAACTTCACCAGTTGTCGTAATTATCGGCTTAAATAACTGTTCAGTATCGGCGGTAAAATCTAATTTTGCTTGTCGTCGAGCTTGCAAATTATCTCTGAAAGAATCTCTCACTGGAAGAAATTTCTTAATCGCAGCCAACCGTTCTCTAGTTCAAGTTCACCAATAAGAGGCTTTTCTTTTCTTTTCCCCCCGTCTTGGGGCATCCCCCCATATAGCTCGCTCTACCCCTTTCGTTGCTGTGGTTATTGGTTTAAACAAGTCTTCAGATCCCGTAGTAAAATCCGTTTGTAAACTCTGTCTAGCTTGCAGTTTATTCCTGACAGAGTCGCGGATTGGTATAAATTTTTTAATTGCATCTAGTCGCTCACGAGTCAGTCTAGTTGTTAAAGCTTCGTTGACCATTATTGAAAGAGTAAATCAGTTTCCAATTTGAATCTCAAAGAGATTTTCATGCACGATGTAGTAATTTTGTCATCATCAAATAATTTCTACGTTTCAACCCGACTCAGATAGACAAGTAATAAAACAAACATTTTTCATTTAATTTATTTACGTGTTATTTGATCAATTATATACCTTCCATTGTATTTACAACAGTGATGTATTCAACTAACGCGCTATACTGTCAAATCGTTAGTTGTATCCAGCTTGTTTTTTTTCATTTTAGTGAATTAACGCCCGTATATTTCTAATCATCGAATTAACCTCTTTTTTCAATTCATAATCCCGGTCCAATTCTTTTCGTATTCCTTCTACGATAGTAAATAACGGGAGAAACACACTTACGTCACTACAGGTGCAAGAGTGTCCCGAATAGAATTCTTGATTTTTTTTTATCAGCGCATACGTCTTTGGCAGCATATATTTGTTAGTGTTAATACAAAAAATAAATTGGGGTCAATTTTGAATGATCATATCATGGCAGTTCTTGGAATTCATATCATAATAGTTCTTGGAATTCATATAACATCAGTTCTTGGAATTTATATCATAACAGTTCTTGGAATTTATATCATAATAAGTCTTGGAATTCATATAACATCAGTTCTTGGAATTTATTTCATAATAGTTTTTGGAATTGATATCATAATAGTTCTTGGAATTCATATAACGACAGTTCTTGAAATTTATATCATAATAGTTCTTGGAATTTATATCATAATAGTTCTTGGAATTCATATCATAATAGTTCTTGGAATTCATATCATAATAGTTCTTGGAATTCATATCCTAAACGTTCTTGGAATTCATATCATAACAGTTCTTGGAATTCATTTCATAGCAGTTCTTGGAATTCATATCATAACAGTTCTTGGAATTCATATCATAACAGTTCTTGCAATTCATAGATAGCAGTTCTTGGAATTCATATAATAGCAGTTCTTGGAATTTATATCATAACAGTTATTGGAATTTATATAACCTCAGTTCTTGGAATTCATATCATAACAGTTCATGGAATTTATGTCATAACAGTTCTTGGAATTCATATCATAGCAGTTTTAAATCAATAACGAACAGGTGATGACGTCAATGGATCGATCACAAAGCCACGAACGAATCCATATACCTTCGTGTATGAAACAAAACCAAATATTTAAAAGAAAGAAAAAAAATACAATTATTTGTAAAACACTGCATAGTTTATTCGTTTTCTTATAAAATATATTATATTTCCAATGAGAAATAATCGGAAAAACCCATTTAGATCTATAACTCTTTCATAGGCTGTAAATATATACACACGAGTTATCTCCCTTGGTGTTATATAGAATAATGCAAAACATGATTAGACATAAACGAACTATATTTTTTGCCCCGGTCTTTTTTAAATTGCCATCTTGGTTATATTTTCTGCAACGTTTCGTACTGAGGGTTCACAAATACCGAAATATCTACCGGATGCAGTCATTGATTCAAAAATTATCTCCTCGTTAGTTGCAGTATTAAATGATTTCACAGGTCTCTTCCCAATTGATTTATAAGTACCAGTTTTCCCAGATGCAGTTTTCTCACTTTGTGTAACAGCTCGTAAATTATTCAAATCATTAACAATCTTAATCCCATTTATGTGATCAATAACAAGACCATCTTTGATCAATCCATTAAACACCTCGAAGACGAATCGGTGATTATGATAAGTTTTCTTTCCGGTGCCAAACACCAAATACCCCTAATTAGTCATAGCACCAACTGACTTCTTCAGCCTACGATTTCTGACAATACCGTCACGAGACGCTTCATAATCACTGATCACTGGATGCGGTTGAAATTCTTGGTTCATTTATATACATAATACTTTGTTTGTCTAATTCATTATTTGGTTGAGATATATTATTGGAAAATCTCTGAACGTAATCCTGTGGAGTTCTTATGATCTTGTCGTTGACGCTGTCAGATTCATTGATGGAGTTCTTAGTGGAATCTTTGATGGTGTTTTTAGTGGAATCTTTGATGGAGTTTTTAACTCGTTTATCATAATAGCGCTTCAACCCAGACAAAACTGTAATATTCCTCTAACCCCTACCCCACATTGTATGCAAGGTAGGGGTCCATTACTTCCTCGACGAAAGTTTGCATAAGATACCCACAGAACTTCTTTCTGCATGATATGTTACACGGGGTTACAGATCCAATCATGAGCCATTTACAATGATTCATTATATAATAAATTCTCTATTTAAATACTTGTTTTAAATATAACATGAAGGAGTTCGAGAGATTATCGAAAATTACGCCTTGGAAAAATGCTAAATTTAATCTCGATAGAGTCTCCGATAAACCAAAGAGTCTAATAAGTGATAGAACCATGATAAGTAAAATCAGCGATTATTTTAATGAATTCAAGCGTGATGGAGCATCTCATTGTTGGTCAACATTTCGAATTCATGGTAGTGTTGATGCTACCATGAATGACGAAAACGCAGCCAAGATAATCTCACATCTTGCGCGGGAAAAGTATTTTTTAGAGTAAAATTCATTATTCGTTCAGACACGGGAGATTGGATTATCAGGGGTAAATTTGAAACCATCTTGAAGGATACAAAAACTGTCACTGTGAATCGAGATTCCAAACCTGGAATTCTGACTGGAATTGACAGACCGAACTACGAAAGATCTTATCCTATAACAGCAGTTATTTATGGGATATATCCGTTAAATGATAAACCGAGTATTGAAAAACTAAAAACCATGAAACTGTCCTTGATTACTTCGTCATCGACTTTGCCAAGGATAAATTGTGTAGCAGAACGAATAATAGAACACTTCACAAATGCATCCCGGGGAAACAAATTGACTGATCTAAGACGCCAAAAAATACATGAATGTGAATTAACTGTTAACAAGAACGGAGCATCAATTCAGGATATAGCCAAATTAGAAAAATCATTAAGATTCCCAATAACCGTAGCGACGAATACCGGCGAGATATTATACGAATCAAAATATAAATCAATTGGAGCTCCAATCAAAATTATTGATCATAACGAACACGCGTGGACACCTGCGCTAACAATATTTCCGAACAGTAAAATATATACCCGAGGAATTTTCCACTCCAGAATTCTCTGAGAAAAAATTGTTCGATGCTATTTACCAGTTGAGTAAAAACGATCCGGTGTCAGTGTGGTTACTTCACAGTGTTGAAAACCCCAAGGGTGGATTTGATCAGTTTGTAAGACCCAATGGAGAATTAGACCGTACCAAAGCCCTCCATGACAAGATGAAAAAACTATCTAGTAGTTTCTCGAAGAGTTTCGACGATGAACAATTACTAACAAATTGCTTTACAATTCCGTCGGTTGCGTCTCATTTTGCGAGAAAGAGAAACTCGTGGAAACCAACACGAGCTGAATTTCTCACAGACATCAAATCAAGCTGCCTCGATTGCAACCACGGCTTATTATGGAATACAAAATGCAACCCTGCAACCATTATTTCGGTTGATATAGTCGAGTGTTATCCCGGGAGTTTTCTCGGGTACAGAGAATGCGCTAAATACTTCAAGCGATTTGGACATCCCACCCATGAGATGGCACGTGCTGCGATTAATGGACCACTACCTGATTTTGATTTAACCGGATTCGCTCGTGTGGTATCATTTGAATTGGCTAAAGGACTTCATCCATGTTGTTATGTCTAGATTGGTAGACATATTTCGGAAAAACATTGGATGGAAATAGTGCTGATACGTTATATGACCGATTGTAGCATGCTGATATCGCTGATAGTCAGTGAAGCAATTATATCATATCGAGCTCAAACTGAAGTCTGGTTACCACAACTTGATATATATATAGTATTATCAGTGAACAACGAAAACAATCTCCTGATCTCGACAAAGAATATATCATGAATTGGTCCAAACTGTTATATGAAATCAGAAACAAAGACGCAAAAGATCTCGGTAGAAGAATAATTGGTAAATTCACTCAAGGTGGAAAATACGACAATGGACGATATTCTTCACGGCTGATTATAGATGATGCTGACTACGATTTTATAATTGCGGATGTAACATATAAGGGCATATATGTCGATCGTAAAGACGCTTTCTTGTCCGATGGGACCAAATTGGGTACAATTGTTACTTACAATGATGGACACAGTCTTCAGTATACACATTTGAGGGCATCTATGCTGGCTTATGCTTCTATCAATTTATTTTCGATGATAAATAGATTTCCTGACACCGCAGTTAGAGTCGCCACTGATTCAATTTACATAAACGCGAAACACAGCAATGCAGTAGCTGATTTCACAAATTCCGAAGGTGACGAATGGACTCCTGATCGAATGGGTGAGAAATCTATCCCCGGCGTCATAATTTGGGATGAGATATGCACGGTGTCATTAGATGGATTACAAAAGTTTCTCGAGTGGTTTTTGCACGCGAATACAAAAGTGGTCATGTGCGGCGATCACGGCCAACCACCACCATTTGTTGGTTTATCCCCACATGATTGGCTAAAGAATTTCGTAGACTACTATGAAGAAATTAACAACGATCATAGAGCACTCGATGAACAATTACGCGAGTTCAACAAACTAATCAGAATAAAACCTGATAGAATCCAATGTGAGATTGCGCGTGAAAAAAATTCGGAAACTACCATGAAAGATTTCTGGGAAGCGTGGAGACCAAACGATTTGATAATCGCAAGTAGAAAGATAGTCAGAGACACACTTCAGATGAAGTTATTTGAAACAAATAAAGAAAAATTTGCAACACTTCCAGTACCGTTATGTTATAGGCCTTCGGATACACGAAAGCAGAATATTGAAGTTGATATTCCAGGACAATGTGAAAAGCAGACTTTAGTGCTAAATGATATTGTGCTGGTTGATATCAGCGTCGTCGAAGATGCATTGCGTGCTGATAAATCCTCATGAACGCTAGGATACGCAGCAACAATACATTCTTCACAGGGATTGTCTATATCCGATACAATTGTTTGGATAGTGGATAATCACATCGAGTGGTCAAATTTAGTTTATCTCGCAGTGTCCAGAATATGAAGAATAAATCAACTTCGAAGAGTTGTTTTAGATGATAATGACACTACAATCAATGATACTATCACTGGTGATTTCATCACTAAGGACATAATCAGGAAAAAACTTTCTGGTTATAAAAACAGGATAAAAAAAATAATAGAGATTTTGATATTGATGCTGAATTAATAATTACGCTAAAGCAACAGCAGAATAATCACTGCGCGAGTTGCAATTGTATATTGCGCTGGTGCTGGTCGGATCCTCGACAATTTACCGTAGACAGAAAAGATTAAAGCGTAGGCCATACCAGAGATAATGTGATGCTGACTTGTCTTGAGTGCAACAGACGCAGAGGTGCTAGTTAAGACCACGCGGTGGTAATTGAGTATCCTCGGGTATCACTTGTAGTTGTTGTCGAGTAAATCAGCGCTGAGGGGCAGTTGAATCCAATCTATAGATTGCTGGTCTACCAGTTGATCGTGTTATACCGGATATTTTATGCGCGGTGACACTCCCAATAGGATCAGTAGCCTGTTTTTGCCACCGTCGAGCTCTCCTGGTTCATATAAATACGTCACAGTGACATTACCGAGAATTGGTTCTTTTGAAAAATCTTTTTGCGGTTGTACGGGTATATACTTCTGTTTAATGGCGTTGTTAGGTTTCATATTGATTGTTCGAGAAATCTCGTTATTCAGCGCGGTAATCACAGCTGGTAATCTTTTGACCCATTCACGGGATCGTTAATATTGAATAAATTCTTTCGCGTATTGATATCCAAATAACCGCTCAGTAAGCGTCCGATTAAATCGTTCAACAATTGCCTGATCGCGATGTAGTGCAGTGTGTCCTTGTCGTAACGCGGTATTATGATCTTTAAACGTTGATAAAACCGCACCTTGAAATTCCTTGCCAGGATCAACTTGTAATAGATTTGGCTAGCGCAGAGGACCTCTTCGATAAATCCTTTCGAACGCAGAAGCCACTTCAGTTGATGATTTTGTTTTTAACGGTTCTGCTTGTTTGTATCGACTCGCAACATCAACTATCGTTAGCGCGTATTTGTAACCACCATCATGCGGCAGAAATAATATATCAGCTTGATGAACTTCATTAGGAACGGTCACATTAAAATGCGAGTAGTTAATTTGTTTAGGCGGCGGTAGATAAATTTGCCATATTGCCTGTTTGGATAACCAATTAGCCAAAGTAGTATATTTTACCTTCGCGGCGCTAGCGAGTTTACCAATTGCTGCTTTACCCGCCTGTATCCGCTTGGAGAATAGTAAATAGATTCTATGTTGTTATTAATTACCGGCACCTAACATCAATTTACCTTTCATTGCCGATTTTACTAACCATGAAGCCAATTTTTCTTTGAAAGATTTATCAGTGATAGAATTCAACGCATGAATTAATTTTACATCTGCGAGATGTCTGTGTTACAGATTACTGCTTTTATAAGCGACATCATGAGCATGACACGCCTTATCAATGGCGTTTATCGGATATTCACCCGGTCGAGGTTGGTTTTGATCATCGAGTCTGATATCGAGTCTAGTTCCGGGTCCACAGTAACTATATCCTGGAAGGTGTTTTTTCCTGGATACTTCGCCCACGGTGTCTCTGCAAGTTTAGTTAACTTGGCTGCAATATCACCTCCTCTTTTTTTTAATTTCTTTGATTTATCGAGAGAAACAAATCTAAATTTCTTTGTACCACATTGTACGCATTTACCAGAAAGTGCTGATCGGTTATTGCTAGTTGTAATCGTCGTTAAGTTTTTTGTACCAGTACGCGCTTTACACTTCACACAATATAGATCCATAATTTATATATAATAACATGAATGTAATTGATTATTCAGCTACCTGTCGACGGAAACCTATTAAACACCATGCGATGTTGCCGAATTCAATTAGAATGATTATAATCGGACCATCTGGAAGTGGCAAAACACAACTGATAGTTAATTTAATAACGAGATGGATGAAATGGGACAAGTTGTATTTGATAGCTCCAAGTGTAGACGATCAGCGAGGTTACAATGTGCTAAAAGATTTTAACGACAGCACGGTAGAAAAATCCGGCGAGGGTATTATTGAGTTTATAACCGATATCGATGAAGCACCGAGCATTGTCGATATTGATGAAGATATTAACAATTTAGTCGTATACGATGATATCATGTTAGACAATCAAAAAAATCCTGCTAGGATATTTTCCAGATGCAGACATAAAAACACTGATGTGATATATGTTACTCAACGATACACACAAATTCCGAAGGTGATCATAGATAACTGTAATTTGTTATGTATGTTTAGCGGAGTTGATACTCATACTCTTAGAAATATTTTATCAAACTTGGTGCGGTGATGATATAGATTATAATCAATTTAGAAATTTCTTTAGTCGCACTCAGTCAATACAACATGGATTCGTGACGATAAATTTATCAGACTCTCGAACGCGATATCGTGTCGGACTTGATAAAATATCAGGTTAACTCATAGCAGCAGAGGGGGCGGCGACAACGACCATAGCATCTCAAGCATGCCTTTTTTACGATTTAGAACAAGCGTTGGTTTGCCGAATCGACCCTTGTCGGATTCACTTTTCGAGGAAGCCTCAGTTTGCCAAACAGATGCCTATAAAAAGTTGCCGGATTCGCCCCCTCTGCTGCTGGAATTCATTACACATTCTTGAGCCCTTGTACGCAAAAGAACTTTGTCCATATGACTTCGTTTTCATAGTGGGAATAATGAATATACGATTGTTACAAGAGAAGCGTAAGTGTCTTGCTGGTGTATACAAATGGTAGAGGCCGGATAGCTATTGTAACGGGGTAGTCGGTATCAAGCGTTATTGCTAAAATATTGCACAAGTCCAGTGGTCAGAGGTATTGCGCAACTTGGAAAAACAACACCCGAAACCGTCTCCCGCTAATACTCGTTATCTAAGGAATGACCTACACGGTGTGATTTGCCCGGTTATAGAATGGATATGGCAATCTGAGACACTATCTTGAACATAGACAACACACGAGCCCCCGTAAAGATAAATAAAGAATTTAATCAAAAGAATCAAGAGAAGAAATACACAGTAAATTACAAGTTTCTTTCCTTCTGGATACTCTTAGTTCAGAAGCACTCTAAAACCGAAGTTTAAAATACTTGATACATTAATTAAATTTCAAACACTAATAAAATAGACAAATTTAGCCGTTAATGGCTGATAGCAAATTTCATCACGAAATCAAGTGTTCATTAACATTTAACCACTTGGTAAATTATCATGACCTACTCGTCGACTGTTTTTTTCTGCTTGCGTCTCGACTTTAACTTGCCCTCTGGATGAACGTGGGATTCTCACAACTCTGACTTCTAATTCTTTTCCCTCCTTTGGATCTCGAGCTCTTCGCTATTTCTCTCTCTCCAAACAAACTATTTTCCTTTGAAAAGAAAAGGGTAAAACGCCATAAGTATCTCGTTATGCTTTAAGAGTGAGATTGTCCGTCCGTCTTTCTGGTTCGAACAATCAGATCTTACTATCAGTGATAACATTTATACGGCTAGCAAATACTACACAAGTCTTCAGATCAATACAGCTATAGCGCTAATTATCGATATCAGAATTTGGGGAAGTCACATATATTCTCGTAAATCATTACGTAAAGTGAGGCAGTAAATCATAGCACACAATAAATATTCTCTCATATATAATAAATTCAAAATTAATGTAGCACTTTCCAATCATAAATGTACACAGCGGGTTTTCTACAACACCCATTAACCTACCTACGTATATAAGGTGAAAATTCTAATTTAAGATTCAAAAGTACATTACTAAATCAATGTAATAACCAAACTATTCATACGAAATATCAACACATCATGCATCTGTAACGAAGAAATATGATATCAAAGTTCATTATGATAAATGTGAATTTGAGTTAAATACCTTGTGTTTTTGGCGTCTTACAATCGTTCCTGGAGTATAGATTTTCCCTGGAACCACGATTGTACGGTTTTTTCCTAAAGTACCGCCCGGAGTTTCTACTATGTCGGAATTAATAATACTGTCCTCTCTTGCAGAGGTACTTCCAAGACTGACGAAAATTCACTAGATCGGAGAGTATATTCCCTCCAAGATTCAGGGATCGACCCACCCCTCCTTCCACATTTGACCAATTAGAATAAATGCTATTCCTACAGACATTTAAAAAACTGCTTAGTAAAGTACCAAAAATACCACCTGGGGTTGTATTTAACACCCTGTCGTTTCTCTCAAATCACTTTTGACAGTTTTTCGTGTGAATTTCGCCTTACTATCCTGTCATACAACTAGTTTGTTTTTACTATAAACATACTAATGGTGTGACCTGAGTTAGAAAAACATTTCTCCGTGCAAACTCTACCACAAGATAACAGTTAATTGTTGGCTAGACTAAGAATTAATTAATAGATTTTACTGACGATACATTTGGCACTTTACAGCTATCCTGGACTGGAGTCCGTCAGTCAAACGTAGCACAGAGAACAAATTTTGTGTTTGATTCTGGATCGAATGGATAGCCAGTGTAGGGTGCAGAGCAATGGGGAGGTGTGCCGTGATCGTTGTACTCTAAGGATGGTCCGAGAAGCTGTATTTTGAAATTGTTAAAGTTTCTGGAGTTGATAATGAAACGAACTAAACATAATTGAGTCACAATAGTCCAGTCTCGAAAGTACTACTGACCATACAAGTGTTTTAGTGACATCAACTGATAGATATTTGAATTTTTTTCTTATCTGTCCTGTTCCACTGTTAAGACGTCCTTTGTCTCTGAACAAACCGCCATCACGTGATCGCCAGTCAACCCACTTACGCTATGATGAACAATCATTAATTGCATTAAATGACCACATCTTGGCTACTAATACTACATTGTGCTCAATACTAAACGAACTGAGACTACATTCATCATTACTTAAATATAAACGGAAGCAAAAAAAAAACGTTGTTTCAAAACTGGAAGGCGTAGAACAGGAAGAAGAATTCCAGTTATTTTCTTTTCGCCCGTAACAGATCAAAGATTTAAAACTTCGGCCGTTAATTTTGATAACTTGGTGCAAATTCATCTTAAATCGTTAACTGTTGTGTCATCTGTCCCAGGGATACCACTACGTATTGCATTATTCAACGCCACATCAGTATGATCACCGGACAAGCGCACGGAAATTGTTAATTTTATCAACGACCAGAATATCGACGTCTTCTTTGTGACAGAAACATGGCTAAAACATCAGACGATGAGCCCAAATACGCGGATTTAACACCCACCGCTTACTCCATCAAGTCGTTCCCCTGCAACCGTCGCGGAGGTAAAATTGCTGTTATCACAAAGAAATCAATGATAAAATGTCTTAAGTACAACACAAACTTCAATTTCTGCCAAACATCATTTGAAGTAGCCAAAACAACACTCACATTGGAACAAAGGTCAGTCCATTTTTTCTGTCTCTACCGTCCTCCTCCTAGTAGAAAAACAATCAGACTGAATCTCTTTTTGAAGCAGTTTTCGAATCTTCTGGAGTATGGAAATTCGATAGGTGGCAACTTAATTATTCTTGGAGATTTCAACTTTTGCTTTGACTGTCCTGAAAACCCATACACGTCAAAACTCCTCGATTTCATTCATGTTTTCAACGTTAAACAGTCAGTTAACCAACCCACCCATAACCTTGGTCACATTTTAGACTGGTTTCTTCATAGACCTGACGATAATATTCTTCAATTCACCCTTGTATCCGACGAACTTGCATTAGATCACCTCTGCATTAAATGACATCTTGACATATCAGTCCCTAACCCTCCGCCTGTATTAGCTACTTAGAGAAACCTCCATATGATACATAGAACCAAATTTATGCATGACATCCAAAAAAACCTAAAAACGTACACCCTACATCAGAACAAGTCGATAACAGCCTGCGTTCATTGCTTGAAAAACGTGCCCCAGCCACCAATGCAGAGTGTCAATAAAACAGTAATCTCCATGGCATAGCAGTGTTAGGGACCAGCTTTGCACTGCTAAAAGACATCGCAGAAAAGATTCCAGGCTTCGACTTTCCACCAGACTCACTATTCATAAACAAAGCTATGAATCCGCTAAGAAGAACGTCACAAACATAGTCCATTTTGGCCAAATTATCCAATTTCAGTGCTGAGATCACGGAGAGTTCCAGCTGAAAAGAGCTCTTCAAGATAACTAAGATAACTAAGAAACAAATGTCAAAGAACAAATGTACACCACTTCCAGCTACCTTCTCTCCAGTAGACCTTCCATACCTATTTGCAAATTTCTTCCTTGACTAAGTACAAACAGTTAGAGATTCGCTTGACAACACAATTTCAATTGACTCGTCACCATACAGTTATGATGCAGAATTTCAGCGACAACGATTAGGAGCATGTGAACATATCTCTATTAATTTAGTACAGACAATCGTAACTAAGAGTGCACCAACGTCTTGTGAACTTGATCCAATTCCAACATCAGTGCTGCTTGAACGATTAGACCCAATATTGACTGTACTAACTGATGTTATTAATATCTCTCTCATCGGTGGAATTCCCATCATTTTATCAAAACTGCCATCATTAAAACTCTGCTGAAGTAACCAATACTTGACCATAACGATTTAAAGAACCAGTTTCTAATATAACATTCATGTTCTAGCCCAACTTGTATTTCATTTGAATTCAAACAGTCTTTCTAGCAATGTACAGTCTGCATATCGCCCTTGCCACAGTAATGAAACTAAGCAGCAGAGGGGCCGAATCAGACTTCTCTAATTGGGGTAGATTTTAAGCAAAACATTTAAGTCTCCATTTGCCAAATGGAGCCTTAACGATTTTAAAGACCTAGTTGTCAAATTAAGTCTTTCTACGAAAAAGAACAGAGGGGGTGAATCAGACTTCTCTAATTGGGGTAGATTTTAAGTCTCCTTTTGCCAACGATTTTAAAGCCCTATTTGTCAAATCAGGGGTTTCTCAAAACCTCTTGGGGATAAGTACCTTGCCAATGGAGCGTAAAAAATGCGTCGATTCGAGACGCTATTGTCGCCGCATCTGCTGCTATGGTGTTAACCGAATATTGTATCAAGTCCGACACGATATCGTATCCGAGGGTCTGATAAATTTATCGTCACAAATCCGTGTGGAATTGACTGAGCGTGACTAAAGAAATTTCTAAACCGATTATGATCCATATCACCTCAGCACCAAGTTTGCCAAATATTTCGTAGCGTATGAGTATCAACTCAGTTAAATACACACAATAAATTGCAGTTATCTCTGATCACTTTTGGTATTTGAGTGTACCGTTGAGTGACATATATCACGTCAGTTCTTTTATGCCTACCTCTGGAAAATATCCTAGCGAGATTCTTTTGATTGTCTAACATCACATCGTCATATACGACCAAATTATTAATACTTCCATCGATATTATCAATACTCGGTGCATCCGCGATATCGGTTATAAACTCAATAATACCCTCGCAGGATTCTTCTACTGCTTTGTCGTTAAAATCCTTTAACACTTCGTAACATCGCTGATCGTCTACACTAGGAGCTATCAAATACAACTTGTTCCATTTCATCCATCTCGTTATTAAATTAACTAGCAGTTGTGTTTTGCCACTTCCAGATGGTCCGATTATAATCATTCTAATTAAATTCGGCAACATCACATGGTGTTTAATAGGTTCTCGTCGTCGGGTAGCTGAATAATCAATTAAAGTCATGTTGTTATATATAAATTATGGATCTATATTGTGTGATGTGTAAGGCGCGTACTGGCACAGATGACTTGACGACGATTACAACTAAACATAACCGATCAGCACTTTCTGGTAAATGCGTACAATGTAGTACAAAGAAATTTAGATTTGTGTCTATGAGATCTGCAGGAAATGCTAGCATTTCTGATGATTTTAAAACAAGGAGGAGGTGATATCGCAGCCAAGCTAATTAAACTCCCGGGAACACCATGGGCGAAGTATCCAGGAGTAAAACACCTTCCAGGGTATAGTTATTGTGGACCCGGGACTAGACTCGATATTAGACTAGACGATCAAAACCAACCCAAACCCGGTGAAGAACCAATAAACGCTATTGCTAAAACATGTCATGCTCATGATGTCGCTTATAAAAGCAGCAATCTGCAAAACAGACATCTCGCAGATGTGAAATTAATTCACGCGTTGAATTCTATCACTGATAAATCCTTCAAAGAAAAATTGGCTTCATGGTTAATAAAATTGGCGATGAAAGGTAAATTGATGTTAAGTACTGGTAATTAATAACAACATGGAATCTATTTACTATTCTCCAAGCGGATACTGGAGGGGTAAAGCAGCAATCAATAAACTCGCTAACTACGCGAAGGTGAAATATACCACTGCAGCGGATTGGTTATCCAAACAGGCAATATGGCAAATTTATCTACCACCGCGTAAACAATATAAATACTCGCATTTTGATGTGACCGTTCCTAATAAAGTTCATCAAGCTGATATACTATTTCTGCCGCATGATGGTGGTTACAAATACGCGTCAACTGTAGTTGTTGTTGCGAGTCGATACAAACAAGCAGAACCGTTAAAAACAAAGTCGGCCACTGCATTTCTGCACTACATCGCGATCAGGCAATTGTTGAACTGTTTAATCGGACACTTGCTGAGCGGTTATTTGGATATCAATACGCAAACGAATTCATTCAGGATAAACGATCCCGTGAATAGGTCAAAACATTACCAGCTGTGATTACCGCGCTGAATAATGATATTACTCGAACAATCAACATGAAACCTAACAATGCGATTAAAAAGAAGTCTATACCCGTACAACCACAAAAAGATTTTTCAAAACAACCAATACTCGGTAATGTCACTGTTATGTATTTATATCAACCAGGAGAGCTTGAAGGTGGCACAAAAAGGGCTACTAATCCTATTTGGAGTATTACCGCGCATAAAATATCCGGCATAACACGATCTACGGGTAGACCAGCAATTTATAAACTGGATTCAACTGCTCCTCAGCGTGGGTTTACTCGACAACAATCACAAGTGATACCCGAGGATACTCAGTTACCGCCGCGTGGTCTTAACTAGCACCTCTGCGTCTATTGTATTCAAGACAAGTCAGCATCACATTATTTCTAGTATAACCTACGCTGCTATCTTTTCTGTCTACGG
Source organism: Unio pictorum (assembly GCA_030141615.1). NCBI lineage: Eukaryota > Metazoa > Mollusca > Bivalvia > Unionida > Unionidae > Unio > Unio pictorum. The sequence continues at coordinate 2,498,936 of JARLTB010000229.1, forward strand.
TAAATTGTCGAGAATCCTTACCCGACCAACACCAACTCAGTATACAATTGCAACTCGAGCAGTGATTATTATGTTGTTGCTTCAGCGTAATTATTAATTCAGCATCAATATGAAATTCTCTTTTATTTTTTTTATCCTGCTGTTTATAACCAGAAAGTTTTTTCTGATTATATCATCGCTGGCAATATCACTTATTGTAGTGTCATTATCATCTAAAACAACTCTTCGAAGTTGATTTATTCTTCGTACTCTGGATACTGCGAGATAAACTAAATTTGACCATTCGAATTGATTATCTACTATCCAAACAACTGTATCCGATATAGTCAATCCCTGTGAAGAATGTATCGTCGCTGCGTAACCTAGCGTCCATGGGGATTTATCAGCATGCAATGCATCTTCGATATCAACCAGTACAATATCATTTAACATTAAATTCTACTTTTCTGTCAAACCTGGAATATCAATTTCAATATTCTGTTTTCGTGTATCCGAATGCTTATAACATAACGGTACTGGAAGTGTTGTACATTTTTCTTTATGCAATTCAAATAACTTCATCTGAAGTGTGTCTCTGACTATTTTTCTACTTGCGATTATCAAATCGTTTGGTTTCCATGTTTCCCAAAATTCCTCCATGGGAGTTTCTGAAATTATTTCACGCGCTATTTCACATTGAATTCTATCAGGTTGTAATCTAATTAGTTGTTTGAACTCGCGTAATTGTTCATCAAGTGCTCTATGATCAGTACTAATTTATTCATAATAGTTCACAAAATTCTTTAGCCAATCATGCGGTGATAAACCGACAAATGGTGGTGGTTGGCCATGATCACCGCACTTAACTACTTTTGTGTTCGCGTGCAATAACCAATCGAGAAATGTTTTTAATACATCTAACGACACCGTGCATATCTCATCCCAAATTATGACTTCAGGAATAAATTTCTCGCCCATTCGTTCAGGGGTCCATTCATTGCCTTTCCATCGAAAGAAACTGTGATAAGTATAAACATTTACCCCTCGTTGTTTCATTTCTCTTGCAAGTCTGTGTGTCGGTGTTAGCACAATCATGTTTGAGTTGAAAACGCTAGCGTTTCTACGGAATAACTCAATTGCTCGAGTCGTCTTTCCTGACCCACCACAGCCGTTTAAATAAAATGTTTTATATCTACATCTTGGATCAGATATCTCCGTTGCGTTAGAACGCTCTGATATTTTATCGCCGCTCAATTATTTATCCTCAATCGTAACATCTGCTAATTCGGAATAATCACACGGTATTTCTTTTTTAATTCTCCATGATCCCCAACTCTCATTATTACCGCTAATAAATTTAGCCACTGCTTTGCTGTGTTTCGAGTTGATATAAAATGAATCAGTAGCTACTCTAACGGCGGTGTCAGGAAATCTATTTATCATCGAAAATAAATTGATAGAAGCATAAGCTAGCATAGATGCCCTCAAATGTGTATACTGAAGATTTTCACCGTCTGCGTAAGTAACAATTGTACCAAATTTTGTTCCATCGGACAAGAAAGCCTCTTTACGATCGGCATATATACCCTTAGATGTTATATCCGTGATTATAAAATCGTAATCAGCCCTTTCTATATTCAATCGTGAAGAATATCTGTTACTGTCGTATTTTCCACCTTGAGTGAATTTACCGATTATTCTTCTACCAAGATCTTTTGCGTCTTTGTTTCTGATTTCATATAACAGTTTGGACCAATTCATGATATATTCTTCGTCGAGATCAGGAAATTGGTTTCGTTGTTCGCTGATTATACTATCTAGGTCAGGTTGTGGTAACCAGACTTCAGTTTGAGCTCGATAGGATATAATCGCTTCACTGACAATTAACGATAACAGCATTTTAGAATCAATCATATATCGTACCAGCACTATTTCCATCCAATTTTTTTCCGAAATATGTCTACCAATCTAGACATAACAACATGGATGAAGTCCTTTAGTCAATTCAAATGATACCACACGAGCGAATCCGGTTAAATCAAAATCAGGCAGTGGTCCATTAATTGCAACACGGGTCATCTCGTGTGTGGGATGTCCAAATCGTTTAAAATATCTAGCGCATTCTCCGTACCCGAGAAAACTCGCCGGATAACACGCGACTATATCAACTGTAATAATACTTTCACGGTCGTATTTTGTATTCCATAATCCGCCGTGGTTATATTCTATACAACTTGATTTGATGTCTGTGAGAAATTCAGCTCGCGTTGGTTTCCACGAGTTTTTCTTTCTTGCAAAATGAGCTGCAACCGACGGAATTGTAAAACAGTTTGTTAATAATTGTTCGTCGTCGAAATTCTTCGAAAAACTCATAGCTAGTTCTTTCATCTTGTCATGGAGAGCCTCAGTACGGTATAATTCTCCATTGGGTCTTACAAACTGATCGAATCCACCCTCGGGATTTTCGGCGCTGTGAAGTAACCTCACTGACACGGGATCGTGTTTAATCAACTGGTAAATAGCATCGAATAACTTTTTCTCTGAGATATATACTTTATTGTTCTATTTCGCGGGAATATTGTTAAAGCAGGTGTCCATGCGTGTTCGTTATGATCAATCATTTTGATTGGAGCTCCTTGTGATTTATATTTCGGTTAGTATAATACTTCACTGGTTATCGTCATTACCGATATTGGAAATCTGAATGATTTTTCTAATTCTTCTATATCCTGAATCGATGATCCGTTTTTCATAACTGTTAATTACCAGTCATTTATTTTTTTTCGTCTTATATCAGTCAATTTATTTCCCCAGGATGCATTTGTGAAGTGTTCTATTATTCGTTCTGCTACACAATTGAGTGGCAAAGCCACTGATGACAGTTTCATAGGTTATAGTTTTTTAATACTCGGTTTATCATTTAACGGATATATCCCGTAAACAACTGCTGTTACAGGATAAGATCTTTCGTAATACGGTATGTCAATTCCAGTCAAAATTTCTGGTTTGGAATCTTGACTCACAATGACAGTTTTTTATCCTTGAGAATTGGTTCAAATTTATCACGAATAATTCAATCTACAGTGTCTGACCGGATAATGAATTTTATTTTTAAAAAAATACCTTTTCCGCGAAAGATGTGAAATTATCACTGCCGCGATACCATCAATTCGAAATGTCGACCAACAATGAGATGCTCCTTCACGCTTGAATTCATTAAAACAGTCTCTGAGTTTAGTTATCATGGTTCTATCACGAATTTTACTCTTTGGCTTATCAGAGACTCTATCGAGATTGAATTTAGCATTTTTCCAGGGTGTAATTTTCGATAATCTCTCAAACTCCTTCATGCTATAATTAAAACAAGTATTTAATTAGAAGAATTATGTATAATGAATCATTGCAAATGGCTTATGATTGGATCAACAACTCCGTGTAACAAGTCATGCAGAAAGAAGTTCTGTGGATATCATATGCAAAGTGTTCGACGTGGAAGCCTTGGTCCTATTCCTTGTATTCGATGTGGGGTAGGGGTGCGTGGTAAATCACAATTGTGTCTCAGTTGCGGTGATAAGCGATATAGAGAGTTGAAGCGTTATTATGACAATAGAATCAAAGATTCCGTTAAAAATGGAAAATCCTATGGATTTTCAATCAAAGATTCCATCAATGACTCTGACGGAGTCAAGGACCCTGACATAGCCGTCAAGGATAAAATCATAAGAAAACCCCAAGACTACATCGAAAGATTTCCAAATGTAATCATTCGACCAAACAATGAATTAGACAAATATAATGTGTATACAAATGAACCAAGAATTCCGACCACATCCCGTGATCAGCAACTATGAGGCTTCCCCTGATGGTATTATCAGAAGGCGTAGACTGAAGAAGCCAGTTGGTTTTGGCAATGATATGGGGTATTTGAAGATTGGCGCTGGAAAGAAGAAATATTACTGCCATCGTTTCGTGTATGAATGTTTCCAGGGATTGATCGAAGATGGTTTTGTTATCGATCATATTGATTCTAATGTTAAGAACAATTCTTTATCAAATCTGCAAGCTGTTACACAAAGTGAGAATTCGAAACGAGGAAAGACTGGACAATACTCAAAAAAAACGAGACCCGTAAGATCTTTTAATACAACAAATGACGAGGAAATAGTATTTGAATCAATATCTAAGGCTGGTAAGTATTTCGATATTTGTCCACCTTCTGTACGAAAAGTTGCAGAGGGAATTTGTCGATCTGCGATTTTAAAAAAAAACCGGACAAAAAATTAAATTCGTTTATATAACAATTAGAAGTATATAATCATTAGTAATAATAATTCTCAAAATATCAAGAATGTGATAACCGAAATTTTAAATTTGAAATCTCAACGGATTTACATATCGGATAATTTAGACTGCGATCAAATTATGTCTGACTTTCAGGACATTGAATACGGCGCTAACAATAACAAATACGTGTTACCCAAACAATATGCACTAATCAAACGAGTTCAGAATTCTATCCGTGACTCCTTGTTATGCTGTGACGACGTCAGTAAGTTTGTCCCGTCATTTACCACCGTCGAGAGAATAAGGAAAGAATTAGGGAAACAGTATGAAGTAAAAAGAACAATTAATTCAAAAATCAGAAATATTAGATTGTTAATTGAATAAAATGAAAAGCCCCTTTCGGATAATTGTTAGACAGTATCATAAGTATTTTACTAGGAAGTTGTAAAATTTCATAGTAAAAATATTTGTTTCATAGTAAATATTTTTTTCATAGTAAAATATTTATTTTTGGTCGTTATTGACTAATTTTGGCTATTTTTTGACTGATTTTAGCCGTTTTTGACTGATTTTTGGCTATTTTTTGACTGATTGAGTTGAAAATCTCTTCGAGATTTAAATTGGAAAATTGTTTACGATTTTAATAATGACCAATGAAGCATTAACGACCCGATTGGTTCGTGAGAGACTGGTCGCGATCAAAAAATTTATACCAATCCGCGACTCTGTAAGGAATAAACTGCAAGCTAGACAGAGTTTACAAACGGATTTTGCTGTGAGATATGAAGAATTGTTTAAACCAATAACCACAGCAACGAATGGGGTAGAGCGTGCTATATGGGGAGATGTTCCCGAGACTACGGTAAAACCTCTTATTGTTGAACTTGAAAAAATAGCAGCGGAAACTGAACAAACAAAACAAGCTGTACAAAAACTCCACGGTGATATGGAAATTGAACGATTAGGTGATATTGTATCTAAAACACCTGAATAAAAAAAAAAGTAGATGACCTACGCGCGAGATTTAACGAGGAAGTGTTAGCAGTAATTGATAAGGCCGATCCAGTAAAAATTCCTGCGCTTGTTGTTGAGACTTATGAAAACAGAAAAAAAATGTTGAAACCAGAATATTATAAATACGTTAGAAGTATAACTCACTGGGCTGATATATTCTACAAAATCAAAACTAACAAAAGTAAAATTGACACAAGAAGTGCATCATACATTGAATATATCAAGATGGTGGATAACGTGTATAATCAATATGAAGAGTTTAAACAAGAACAAATACCGCAAAAATTGCAAGGAAAGCGACAGCAACCTGCAAAAAAAATATCTTTCTCTCCTAAAAAACTAAAAGAACCTTCTGGTGATAGTCTTGATTATTTTCAAACCACGGATACAGAAAAACTGGATACTAATATTGGGAAGGGATTGCCAGATTCCAGTGGGACCCCAAATGGGGTATCAATTCAATGTCCTGGTAATATTCTCAGCGATATATCACGATTAGATGTTCTCATCGGAGGGAAACGAGCTGGAAATAACTCACCGGAAGTAATTAATGAAGCAGCTGATATCTGCAGGCGGTTATTTGCCGGCGGTATCATGGATATTGCAACATACCGAAATTTCATTGGCGAGTTAGTTGAGGATTATCACAGCGACTGAAAATCCCTAGGTGAAAATTCTACGAATTTTCCATTTTCGTCATCGGCGATGAATTACTGATTAGATAAATAGTATTTAGAAATTGCTAGCAATTGAAAACACTAGGGTTTTAATAATAAGAATGATCATACACTACAACCATGACAAACCGACTAGCGTCTATGTAGGCAATTCACGGTTTCCAGTTTATAGCGCGTACTATGGTGATGGTTTCGGTGATACCATTGCGGGATTATTTGCAAGAATGGCTCCAAAAGTGGCGCCGCTAGTAAAACAATTATCAATGAAAGCTATTGATGTTATTCGTGATAAGGGTATTAGTGATGTTGGAGATCTTGCCGGAAAAGCGTTTTCAGCCGCGAAGGATAAATTACAGCGCTAGTTCAGCGGAGAGAATCCAATAGAAGACCACTACATTAGAGATGCCTGCGAGTGTTAGTAAAATTATAAATAACGCAGTAGATCAAAACCTAGCGTCGCTGGTGACTCCCGACCAAAGCAACATCGCAAATATGATAGCAGGAAGTGGCTTACAACCACGACGGGGAAAATCCTCCGGATTTTCACGCTAGCAATTTCCAATCCGCAGGTGAAAATTCGATTTAGACTTTGATAAATATAATAAAATGTTTAAACGGTCACCTGATCCAGCGTTTGATATAGACGCCCCAGTCCCCAAGGATGATTCTGTACGCGATTATCAATATTACGCCTATCATGCAATTTACTCAAATAGTCGATCAAGAATTGAACTTCAAGTTCATGATACCAGTAAATACTTTCTACCCGCTGAAGCGTTTATTAAAGTAGAAAGAGAACTTGTAACAGCTGCTGTTACTCCTGCTGTACCAGCACCGTTCCAGTTGGTACTCAAGTCGGGTTTGTCAATAATGGTATCATGGCTCTATTTAAGAGTGCAAGATATCTCATCGATGGAAAAGAGATTGAGTCGATAGATCGCGATGTTGATGTGGCTACAACAATAATCGGGTTAGCGAGATATTCTGATGATTATACAAGAACAGCAGGACCTTCTATGATGTTTGCAAAGGATGTTAAAAATACCGCGAGAGGAAATCAATTTGTTGTAAGACGACCACAGAATAATGCTGGTAATGCTAATGCTGATGTCGAGAATATGATTATAAACAACGATCCTGATTTCAATCTAGGAGCTGCGACGCGTATATCAATGTTGGGTGGAGTGCGTAGATCATTTTCATGCGCGATTCCACTACATCATATATTTGGATTCTGTAGAAATGATCAAAAAGTTATTTACGGGGCGAAGCATACAATAGCACTCGTTCGGGAGAGTGATGATAATGACGAAATTTGGAGGATTGCAGCAGATGCTGCAAATCCAGATGCTGATGCTGGTAAAGTTATTTTAACAAAACTATCATTGTGGATGCCAGTGTTGACTCCATCAATCACCGCAGAAGAACGATTACTATCATTTATGGGCCAAAGAGGAAAATCATTACTAAGTTGGCTAACGGTAAGTACAGATGTTAAACAATCAAATATTAACGGGTTATTCACGTGGAATCTAGCATCAAAACAAGGTGTTGCTGCGCCACGTCAAATATTTATTGCGTTACAGGATAACACACGAGTTGGCGATCAACGTTTCAGCCATATGATATTTGATCAATTAGGTGTTAAAGACGTCTCACTGAGAATAAACGGCCAGCAGGAACCATCTGAAGATGTACAACTTGATTACGGTCAAAATCATATTGCTCGCGTGTATCACCGGTTGTTGTCGTTTATGGCACGCGATCAAAATGTCGATACTGGTCTGCAAATATCACAATACGACTTTAAGAATTTATACCCGATTTATTACTTTTCGCTGGAACATCTTGATTTAACAAGACAATCCGTCGTTGATATACACTTTAGAGCTAATGTGCTTCGTGGTGCTATTGATAATTATAGAGCGGTTGCTGTCTTTCTCAGCGATAAATCAATGCTACTCGAAGGTGTTGGTGGAAGAATGAGATTGGTAGATGCGCCAGTGGAAAACATGTAGTGTTTTCCAAAACATGTAATTGAAAATCCTTTCTGATTTTTCCATTGAATCGCTTTGCGATTTAGAATTAATCTGTTATTGTATAATGTCATACAGTCATATCGGTGTTACATTGACCTCAGGTCAACTCAAGAAATTGCAATCAGAATGGGCTAAGCGATGTGGAACCACAATCACGTTGAAACCTGCACAGATGACTGGCGGGGAAAATAAGTTGTCGCTGACAACTCGTCAAGTGAAACACTTCAAAGATGCTTTCAAGGTTAAAAAAGGCGTTCAGATAACTCTCTCTGCGGCTGCTATCAAAAACATGATGAAAACAGGCGGTATATTCCCGTTGTTAGCTGCGATTCCGGCTTTGATTGCAGCAGCAGCCTCAGCTGTGGCTAAAGCGGCAGCGCTAGGAACCGTCGCTACCGCGGCAGGGATGGCACTACAGAAAGCAATTGGGAAGGGATATAAAAAAAAGGGAAAGGGTCTAAGACTACCGGGAACCCCGTATTCATGGTACAGCGGGAGCGGCCTGAGAATCCCAGGAACGGTTTACTAACTCAGAAATCGTCGATTTCCAAACCTTCGATTGAGGAACCTATGTTTGTGGAATCTTCGATTCCAATGTCCAATTTTGATTTACTCGATGCTGCTAAAAAATTGGCGATTAAAAACTTCAGAGGTGTCTTTATGAAAGATCAGTTGCCGACACAACCAAACAGTGTTGAAACAGGTATTATTAATCTCGATAACAGCACCGGACCTGGAACTCACTGGGTTGCATACGCGATTGATCCACGCGGAATTGTTTATTTCGATTCATATGGATTAGCACCGCCGAAGGAATTTATGCGTTATATAAACCGTTTAAGGACTTTTCCAATGAAGACTTGGTATTCTACGCTACCAACACAACAAATGAATGACTCACCAATATGCGGCAGCGAAGTATTTAATGTCCTTGACGCTATTTCAACACCTGGAAAACCACCACATGTTGTCGTAAATGAATACAATAGTAATTGCTGAAAATCGAAACGATTTTAGAGAAAGATGTATAAAATAACATGATTGATATTTGGGGGAGATCTTTATCAGCGCTGATGAAACCCGGAGCCGATGGCACTGCAACCGGTGATATAAAGAGAATAATCGAAGATGAAATAGCTGAGACGTTGAACTTAACAAGTGTTGACCCCGGGGAAATAGTTGTATTTTAAGATCGTCAGGGTAAATTGAAAACTAGTAATGTTTCTCTGGATGATATTTTGGTTAAACAACGAAACTCAATTGAGGATACTATGGCGTTGTTTTCCGATCAGGGTTAACTCAAACCGGGTGTACTTATTTCGACGATTACAGATAGATTAAAAACTCTCAACGATGAGTTGAAAAATTCTGTGTTGGAACTAGCAACACTTCAATCTAAAACTGAAGAACACGGAAAACAGTTTTCAAATTTTCTTAGAAACATGGTGGATAAATTTCTTGGAGCCCGTTGGATAAAATTGAAATAAAACTCCCTGACATTAAAAAATCCATCGATGAGACGAAAAAATTCATCGAAGCAATCCCGAGGATGATAACAATCATTGAAAAAAACAAACATTCCTCATGAGAAAACCAACAACTTAGTATACACGATCCAACACGGATCATTTGCGTGGACACCTACAGACAATATACTAAGTATCACTGCAACCGTCAAGGGTATTTATCGATTAACACTAGTGACACCGACTCAATTTAATATTTCATCGTCGAGTTCAACCGGGGTCAACAATACGATTTCAACGATCATCGACAAGGATACAACTGAAACGTTCACGATAACATCTACTGATAAAAATTTGGTTAGGGTTTCAACAACGTGGTATTTGGAATTCGTAGCGGATTTAAGTAAATAACGGTTTCGATTGAAATTGTAAACTGATCTGGAAATAAAATGACTTCGTCATCAGAGGTACCTTCGGTATCTCAATATCGCTATGATCAGGCCAGAGAGTTTTAGACTAAACTCAAAGTGTTCACTGAAGAGTATGCAATGAAAATTAAAAAATACCAACGAAGAATCACCGCAGTTGATGTTACCGTATACTCGGTGAGTGGTGTAATCACCGGAGCTGGTATAATACTATCCTCTGTGACAATGATTGCTCCGATAGCTGTTCCAATTTGAATATCAGCGGCGACAACAATCGCGGGAATAATTTCGATAATAACAAAAAAAATATCATCATGCAGCCAGAGTAAACTGCAAGACTACATAATTAAATTTCATGTTGTATCAACCGCGTACTCGCAATGGTCATCGATGATATCTTCGTCGCTCGATGATACATTTATATCCAATAGTAAGTTCTCAGCGATGCTAAATATTTATGATTCCGCGATGTCAAAAGTAGAGCGACAACATGAATAAAATAACAATGACAACATTGCAGGAATTACTTCAACGAATAGTGGAGAACACAAATCCAATACAAACCAGCATGATCTCAATAACATCAACGAATCCATAATTCAGTGTGAATTTCCCTATCCCAGTCCCCGTGAAGGAGATATCGCTAGCAAAACTACGAGTGTATCACAGTTGGCCTAATATCAGATCAAAATCATTTGGTGGTCAACAACCGAATAATTCCTTGGTATTTGCGAGCAAGAATAAACCAGACGGAACTCCAGACTGGAACGTTGTTTCAATACCAACAGGGTCATACCAAATTAATGCTGAATTGGCGCGTAGAATAAAATCGATTACTGGAAAATAATCAAAAATCGCTATAACGGTTCACGAGCCGACACTATCGTCTGCCATTGCAATAAGCACAGAGGGATACTTTGTAGATATTTATCAGAGTTCTATAAGAACCGTACAAGGTTGGCCTGAAATCCCACCTTGGGGTGAAACCGTTAATTTACCAGAACCACAAAAATCTGATTATATCACCGACAGGATAAAACTCGATAATCCAGTTAAAAGTTATACCGATTATGACAAATTGAAATTTTTCATAGAGGGTTTCGCGATTGTACTATGGCACGGGGTGATGAAACTTGCCACAACACACTACCACACCACCCATGACAAAGAAATTATAAAAAATTTCACAGCAATGAATAATGATCTTTCACTGTTGTTGGTATCCCTCAAATCCGGTAATCTCACCCGAGTTGAATTTATCAGTGTCATAGAAACGTGTAATAAAATTATTACCGACGCGGAAACATTTAATAATCGCATGATCACCGAGGTTTTAAATAGTAGTGACAACACAATATACCGTTTTACACAAGACCATTCAATCAACAGCAATAATGTCCCTGACTTTAAGCTTCATGGATATAATGTCCCAACGATCAAAAAATCTCTCAGTGACACCATCGATGTTGGTTTTAAAATAAATCATGATGCATGGAAAAAAAAATCACCGGAAAAAAAATCCTCAAACATAATAATGACCCAGAAGGCGGTGGTAGACATATCGCTCCGTTCAACGTGAATATATCCTCGGTGATTGCGCTCAATTTAGTATGTGATGTTATCGAAGGAAGCTATCAAATAAATCTCGAGCGATCAAACCAAGCTCAGCAGAGATATATTCTATATTCATTTGCACCAACAACTCCTCCAGGATTTCTAATTATTGAGTCTCCGGTTAATCCAGTCTATATGCGATGTCATAATGATTCGCTAACGAGAATCAACTTCAAACTCGTTGACCAGTCTAATAATCTAATTGATTTACAAGGCAAGGTTTTACAAATTAGTCTGTTTGTAAAGTCGTGAAAATTCTTCGAATTTCAACAATGATTTTCATCCTAAATGACTTTCATTGTTAACACCATAGCATCAGATGCGGCGACAATAGCGTCTCGAATCGACGCTTTTTTTACGCTCCATTGGCAAGGTACTTATCCCCAAGAGATTTTGAGAAACCCCATATTTGACAAATAGGGCTTTAAAATCGTTGGCAAAAGGAGACTTAAAATCTACCCCAATTAGAGAAGTCTAATTCACCCTCTCTGTTATTTTTCGTAGAAAGACTTAATTTGACAAATAGGGCTTTAAAATCGTTAAGGCTCCATTTGGCAAATGGAGACTTAAAATGTTTTGCTTAAAATCTACCCCAATTAGAGAAGTCTGATTCGCCCCCTCTGCTGCTAACTACTCTTCTGAAAGTATTTAATGACATTCTCTCTGCTCTGGATAGCGAAAAGATTACAGTCCTCACCCTTCTTGATTTGTCTGCAGCATTTGACATAATATACCATGATATATTACTTCACCGTCTCCAGCATGTATTTGGCATTTCGAATATAGCCTTACAGTGGTTCAAGTGGTACTTAGTCAACAGGTCACAAATTGTATCTGAAATGGATTACAATCCAGCCCAGTTGATCTCTGTTGTGGTGCTCCACAGGGGTCTCTTCTTGGACCTGTTCCCTTCATTATATACACTCGGCCGCTCTGACGTGTTATAGATCATCACCCAGAATCTCGCCAATTTTGTGTTTGAATCTGTATCGAATGGATAGCCAGTGTAGGGTACAGAGCAGTGGTGAGGTGTACCCTGATCGAGGTACTCTAAAGATGATCCGAGCAGCTGTGTTTTGAACTTTTTCAAGTTTCTGGAGTAGATATTGTGATGAACCAGACAAAATTGAGTTACAATAGTCCACTCTTGAAACTTCTAATGAACATACAAGTGTTTTAGTGGCGTCAACTGAAAGATATTTGCGAATGGAGCTAATGCGTCTCAGCTTAAGATATGCAGCCTTTCATATGTTCATGTCATGTTGGTGCTATGTGAGGGTACTGTCTAGAGTAACGCCTTGGTTTCGTTTTGACTGTGTGAACTTGATTTTGGTGTTGCTGATATTTATTGTTTGAGGTAAAGGAAGTAAATAAGAAAGTATTTGTGGTGTGATCAGAATGGCCTCAGTTGTATCATCATTCATCTGCAGCTTGTTACATGTCATCCATGATTTCACATCCGAAATGCACCTCTCTAATCATTGGATGGTAGCATCATCTTCAGTTGGGTGACAATACTAATATATTTGAAGACTGTGTTTATGTATTCATTCGAGTGGCCGAATGGTTTAATGCGCCTTACGTTATGGAACACTGCGATCTCACGTCTGTCTGCGTGGGTTTGAATATAAGATTCGGGTAAGGTAGTTATTTGAGAAAGCTTGCCAGTAGCTTCTTGTGGGTCGGCGGTTATTTCCGGTGGTTTTCCCGGGTTCTACCTCCACCAATAATACTGGCCGCCATGTATATCCTATCGTGTGCTGAAAAATGGCTTTAAAGAATACAACAACAACAACATAATACAGCAAGCTGCAAGACAAACCAAATTCACATAGCAAATGGAAAACTTGATAATATACGGTTTTTCCTCGATGATTTTAAGTAAATTGAATGGTTTTGGTGATTTTCTGAATCCTACATTTATAAATTAATTAGTAGAAAAAACAGATTTATCCACACATGTAGGGGTGGAAAGAAATAACGCAATACATCAAACGTGTACAATCTATTTAAAATGATAGAATAAGAAAACCATTTTAAACAGATCATATAGATGAAGAAAGGAGGACATTGGAGCGGATATTGCTGATATTTTGACAACGGGGAGGGGAGGGCTCGATATGTGGATTCAAGTAAATTGACTACATCGCAATTATATATTTCAAAGTGAGAACCACGTTAGCTCAGGTTGCGTAACGTCAGACTCGTAATCCATGAGTAAAGATCTCGATTATAGCCCAGGCTGGATCAGATTAGCTGCTTTGATGTGTCCTTTGGAAAATGAATTTTGATCCCATTTTATTTGGTGTGTGTGTGCATGTGTGTGTGTTTGATTTGGATTTCTTTTACCGTATTACTGTCTGTTTGTGTATTTTAGTCTATTTTCGGTTCTATCTTTTGTTCTTGCTTTCGTATGCTTGTCTTTTCTTCAGTAATGTTTGTGTATTTTTAATCTATTTTTTCTTCTGTTTTTTGTGTTTGCTTCAGTCTGCTTGTGTTTTTTCTTTAGTCTGAATCCATGCGTTCTTCAGTGTGTTGAGTGTGCTTAACATTTCGCATGTTTAAGATTATACTTTACGACAATATTCATTTGAAAACACAATGTGTATATAGCTAACATTTGTCCATGCTTGTAATTTATAAAAAAAGATGTTGGCATATTCTACAAAAAAACTTGTTTACAATTTTTATGAATTTTCAATTAGAACGATATACAATCTAGATCGAGTGGGTATGGTTTCTTTTAGGGACTTTTTAGTAAATAAATACTGTATTCCTGTTTCCTAGATCAGCCAGTGGACTATATTTATTATCAGACTTTACAGTTGTGCTCAGATTTAATTTGAAAGGAATTATTTATTTCAAATATTCATTGGAACTACTAAGTGCTCCTTGGAAATGGTTGTATTTTGTTAATTGTGGTAACTAAATTTAGTAAGTAAAACTGACGTTTACATTTTCTTTGCTGGCGTTTATTCATGTCAGTAGAAAAACAATAAATTGTATCTCATCAGAATTAAAACTCTCTTTTTTGGTCTATCACACTGCTATAAAGCTTGCCGCAATACTATTAGTAATCTGATGTAAGATACATGTAAGAGATTTCCAATAACACTGTTGCAGCTTCATCATTCTTTACCGAGAGTCAGTCTAGACACTGAGTCATACTCGCATTCGCCGCTAAATTATATAGGTCGGTTAGAAACTCACTAAACTAGAGATGTTAACAGCGTTTGTTCCTATGGTTGTTAAGCGAAAGTACTAAAAATAAAATATTGCTAATAAACTCGCGTTTATTGTACCGGATTCAACAAATTTACATTTGTATTGCCCACGCACATCCGATATAATATAATGAATACATCACAGGCTACATTATGTTCAGATTATATCCAAACAATATATATTTTTTTGCCATAATAGGCGTAACTTTGACAGGTTTTGCGCCACGATGTTGTCCCATCGCCCCTCCACCCTTCACAGTCCAATATCAATACCCACTAACAAAATGTTCCTGGAACACAGGAAACTGCTTTTACATTTCATCACATCAAATCACTACAACTTTTGCTACTACGATTAAAGATGTCAGGGTTCACTCTTTTAATACATAAACTGTGACGTGATGGTCCATTTGTCTGTCTATCTCTTACAATATTCATATCAACACTCTAGACCAACTGCTAACCTTCTGTGAAGCAAACCAAAAACTATGGGCTCGCGACAACATAAGAGTTTGGAAATACAGAGATACACTTATTCATTGCCGTTGAAGTGTCTTATCTGATTTGCTTAATTACATTTAAATCACTTAATCGGTGTGAATTTGGTGTATATACCTGTTTTTTTTTTATAATTGCCCATCCCCCCCCAAAAAAAAAGAAACATAAATAGAACATTTTCTTCATAATAAAATAAGGATATATACAAAACCATTAGACATTATATTATTCATCAATAACTCTGGTTGATTTATATGTGTGGCATTCCTTATAAAGACCTTAACTGATAAATATCTCTGTGATGTTGGGTTGCTTTAGTACCATACGAAAGCAGACACTAGGCTTTAAAAATTAACAACTTAAAGTAGAGTTTTTTAATAGTACAAAACTGAAAATATAAATTTAAATCGATGCAGAAAATGTAAACATGTCTGACACGCTAAATACATACATTGAAAATATGAGAACCGGAAGTGATCAGTTAGAGAACAAAAAGGTTTTATACATACTTCTGTAGTATCAAGATAAGTATGCATGTTGCAAGTTGGTCGACAACAGATAAATAACTAATCCTATCAGCATATTGAAATTTAATAAGCAAACATTCATTCGGGTTTTCAAATATATATGGTATATCATATTGTGATTAGCCGAATGCACAATAATACGCATACATATAAATTCTTAGAACTGTCTGCTGTTGGGTCTATACCTGATGATGAATTTCCACACGTTAATCATTAGTGACGTATAAAAATAGCCGTAAAAGGTAATAATAATCCCCGTTTACTAGATGAATTTAATATGGTACTAAATTTAATATCAATCCCTTCTTTTTCCGTATCCCCCTCCCCTCCTTGAGGAAGGGACAAATAATGCAGAAATATGTAGTGAGAGAGAAAAATCAAATGGTGTGAATAAAAACATTGAAACTCGAATTGCACCAAGTAACCTACAATATCGTTCTTCATAACGGTATGTTTAAACTTCAATGGGGACAAAATCTAAAGTGTTTATAGAATCAATGAAATAAAGTTGCAATTGCCGGTCGACACAGTAAGGTAAGTGTCTTGGTTACAGGGCACACATATGTCATGCATTTAAGGCTTTGCTGATGCTGTTCTTTCTTAAACATATTATATGATTCTAGAAATCGATTATTATTAATTAAATATGAAAATGTCCAAAGGCCGCAAAAAAAACCACACACACACACACACACTCTCTTTCTCTCTCTCTCTCTCTTTCTCTGTTTCTCTCTACCTCTCCCTGTCTCTCTCTCTCTTTCTCTCTCTCTCTCTCTCTCTCTCTCTCTCTCTCTCTCTCTCTCTTGACCCTCATATCAAGATGATGTCGAAAATCCACGAAAAAGACAATAATATAAGATTTTTGCTTGTGTAATACAACAACCTGCGACAAATTAGGGTAAATGTTAAATCAAACCGACCAGAGAGAAACAGACAGACAGATACAGAGAGACAAACAGACATAGAGAGTGAGAGGGAGAGAGATTTATGGCCGGTGGTAATGCTAATTAAAGCATAATAGTGACTTTGTGCAACTTCATATATATATATATATATATATATATATATATATATATATATATATATATATATATATATATATATATATATATATATATATATATATATATATATATAGATATATATAGATATATATATAAATATATATATATTTATATTTATATATATATATATATATATATATATATATATATATATATATATATATATATATATATATATATATATATATAATATGTATGTATATATATATGTTTATATATGTACTGTATATGGATGTGATGTAAATAAAATATGTGTATAGTACGCTGTAGCAATGATATACCACTCGTTGCATAAAGTTTTCATTAAAAGGAAACTCAGCAAGTCTTGTTTACTTTTAATGAAAATTGATATAATTTTATGTATTATTTTTCTTTCTTCACCGATTTATTCATTTATATTAGCTGTTCCCTTTTTTTAAGCTGTTACACATTTCTTGCCTTTGTATGTATTGCGAAGGGTATCTTTGTAATATGACACTTAAATCGTAACCAAGTAATCTGTATTTTTTATTTTTCACTTTATTCTGTAATGCATAAATTTAGATGCTCTTCCTGGACGATAATTAGTTGACTTGAATGAGTTTTTAATTTCGACTCACATGAATTAATTAGTAGGTACAAAATGTTGTCTCCACTAGAAGAATACGACGGAATACTGCAAGAAATACATACAAAAAATAAAATGTGCAAAATCTCTTTGCAACGATAAAATCGAAAAGGTACATCAAATCGACGATAATATGGGAGAAGCCGTTTGTAATGCAGTGACTCCAGTTTAGGGCGAGAGGCATAACCGTCAGGGCATGCCCGAGTAAACGGTCAACATTGAAACTTAGCATTTTTTTGTTGTTGCTTTCTTTGGTTATATCAAAGGAATTTGAGGATGGAACTTTCTTTTCTTTCTTTTTTTTTTACATGTGACGCTAAATCTGTGACACAAATTTCTGTACCTATGTTATATGTAAAACAAATCGCAAAATATATCATGAATAGAAAGTTGTTTCACTTATTAGCCCATTTTTTAACAAATCTAAAACATGTATATATTGAAAACTTTACGTGCAGATTCATTTTGTATCTAATTATCTCCTACATTTCATCACGACTTTGATATACTTCTATACTCCAGTATACAAGCATATGTCAACAGCAGATTCAGAATGCATCTTAGAACCACACCATTCACTCAAAACCAAAAGTAGAAAGATCCAAGTAGACCCTGATCTGCCAGTTTATTTTGAGATAAATTAGGTAAATCATACGATCTATACTCTTCGGTATTAAGTTTCTGTCACATATGGGGAACTACGGTAAATGAAATGCATTTCATCTGTCAGTAGAGAAGATCATAACACATAGAAATAAATATTCACATTTTAAAAGAAATATGAATTTTCTAAAATCATATTTAATGCATCTTGATGGCAAAGAATAAAAATAATTTATATCATAACACGTTAAATACAATTTGTAAATACTCTCACCTTTACTTAGAAATATTATTAGGAGTTCAGGGCACCCAGCTAGCTGAATAAGAAGGGTAGATAGTAGTTGTTGTTGTTTTTTTGATGGGGAGGGGGGGTAATTTATTTTTGTATTTTATATCCACGTGATTTCTCAGCACTTTATTTACTTACATCATACCAAGGGACGAACTAGAGGACAACTCAAGTGACCACATTATACTACAATCAATGTTTTAGGGGATAATTCTAAAGAATTTTTTTATTTAAAAAACCCACATATTTCAAATGAAATTGATCTTTATCTTTTTACATCTGAGCTGGCTGCCAACAGGTTCAAATTCAATTAAAAAAGATGTCTATTCTTAAAAGTAAGAAATCAAATGTCGCCTATGAGGACAAATTTATAAGGTTTTTTTTAAGTATAAAAAAAACAACATTTTCAATGCTTAATATGCATACATCCAGATAATGCTGTGATCCACTTCAGATATAATCGTACCAACAAGTAGTACTGTATTCGATACAAATGTAAACATGTTTGTGTCAGCGCCCCTAGAAAACACCCACCCCCTCCCCCAAAACAATAACTTGAATGAAAAAGACAAATAAATGGAGATTGAAGGTTAGGTGGATACTGAAGTGTTTGGAAGTTACATACCTTGTCTATTTTATAGTGTGATAGGCAAAAATAGTAATCGTGGTCACCTGATTTATTATTTCTTTCTCAGGCTAATGCTTTTTTAAAACATTAAGCTAGCATGGAGCACATGTGGTAGAAAAAAACATCTCTGTAAAGGTAGCTGATATCGTATTTCACAAATGAGCTTGCATGCTTAAACTGATGGTCGTGCTCAAGTTTAAACATTCTTAAAAAAATTAAAAACGGATCTGAGAGAAAATTTGTACTTGTCACATGAAGCGCGTTTTTTTGGGAATCAAGACATTGTGTTTACTGACGAAAATACGCCTCCAATTATAGTCTTACATGCTGTCGTTTCTGTTAAATTTTCACTTTTGTTTTAGTTCTCAGTTTCTTTTATCGCGTAGTGTAGCAGAGCCAGTAAGCATGAATTTTGAATCCCCTGCGTCATTTTGTCATCTCAGTGTATGCCTTAGGTCAATTTGTATGACTACGATAGTTACGACTTTGTACTCTGTGAAACTAACGGTTTTAAAATTAAGACATGGAGGGCAAAGTAAATGGCTTGAAGTTACACAAATCGGACAAGAGGATACTATGCAACCAAAATGGGCAAATAAGTGAAACAGACACACACACACACACACACATAGATACATAAATACATATATATATATATATATATATATATATATATATATATATATATATATATATATATATATATATATATATAATGGATATTAACATCAGTTTCAAAGTACAGTAAGACATATTTGCCATGTCACTTTCTCAGGTCACACAAAGAGACATGTCACACAGATCTCGATTATAGCCCAGGCTGGATCAGATTAGCTGCCTCGATGTGTCGTTGGGAAAATGAATTTTGATCCCATTTTGTTTGGTGTGTGTGTGCGTGTGTGTGTGTGTGTGTGATTTGGATTTTTTGTACCGTATTACTGTCTGTGTATTTTAGTCTATTTTCTGTTCTATCTTTTGTTCTTGCTTTCGTATGCTTGTCTTTTCTTCAGTAATGTTTGTGTATTTTTAATCTATTTTTCTTCTGTTTTATGTGTTTGCTTCAGTCTGTTTGTGTGTTTTCTTTAGTCTAAATCCATGCGTTATTCAGTGCGTCGAATGTGCTTAACATTTCGCATGTTTAAGATTATACTTTACGACAATATTCATTTGAAAACACAATGTGTATATAGCTAACATTTGTTCATGCTTGTAATTTATAAATAAGTTGTTGGCATATTCTACAAAAAAACTTGTTTACAATTTTATGAATTTTCAATTAGAACGATATAAAATCTAGATCGAGTGGGTATGTTTGTTTTTAGGGACTTTTAGTAAATAAATACTTCATTCCTGTTTCCTAGATCAGCCAGTGGAATATATTTATTATCAGACGTTACAGTTGTGCTCAGATTTAATTTGAAAGGAATTATTTATTTCAAATATTCATTGGAACTACTAAGTGCTCCTTAGAAATGGTTGTATTTTCCTAATTGTGGTAAATAAATTTAGTAAGTAAAACTGACGTTTACATTTTCTTTGCTGGCGTTTATTCATGTCAGTAGAAAAACAATAAATTGTATCTCATCAGAACTAAAACTCTCTTTTTGGTCTATCACACTGCTATAAAGCTTGCCGCAATACTATTAGTAATCTGATGTACGATACATGTAAGAGATCTCCAATAACACTGTTGCAGTTGCACCAGTCTTCACCGAGAGTCAGTCTAGACACTGAGTCATACTGGCATTCGCCGCTAAATTATATAGGTCGGTTAGAAACTCACTAAACTAGAGATGTTAACAGCGTTTGTTCGTATGGTTGTTAAGCAAAATTACTAAAAATAAAATAGTGCCAACAAACTCGCGTGTATTGTACCGGATTCAACAAATTTACATTTGTATTGCCCACGCACATCCGATATAATATAATGAATACATCACAGGGTAGATTATGTTCAGATTATATCCAAACAATATATGTTTTCCATAATAGGCGTAACTTTGACAGGTTTTGCGCTGTAGTATCAAGATAAGTGTGCATGTTGCAAGTTGGACACAAACAGATAAAAAACTAATTCTATCAGCATACTGAAATTTAATAAGCAAACATTCATGTGGGTTTTCAAATATATATGGTATATCAAATTGTGATCCGCCCAATGCACAATAATACGCATACATACAAATTCTTAGAACTGTGTGCTGTTGGGTCTATTCCTATAGATCCGTGATGAATTTCCATACGTTAATCATTAGTGACGTATAAAAAAAGCCGTAAAAGGTAATAATAATCCCGTTTTCTAGATGAATTTAATATGGTACGAAATTTAATATCAATCCCTTCTTTTCCGTATCCCCCTCCCCTCCCTTGAGCAAGGGACAAAATATGCAGCAATATGTAGTGAGAGAGAAAAATCAAATGGTCTGGATAAAAACATTGAAACTCGAATTGCACCAAGTAACCTACAATATCGTTCTTCATAACGGTATGTTTAAACTTCAATGGGGACCAAATCTAAAGTGTTTATAGAATCAATGATATTAAGTTGCAATTGCCGGTCGACACAGTAAGGTAAGTGTCTTTGCTTATGTTTTTGTTTCTTAAACATATTATATGATTATATAAATCGATTATTATTAATTAAATATGAAAATGTCCAAAGCCGCAAAACACACACACACACACACACACACACACACTCTCTCTCTCTGTCTGTCTCTCTCTGTCTCTCTCTCTCTCTCTCTCTCTGTCTCTCTCTCTCTCTCTCTCTCTCACACACAGACACACACACACACACACACATATATAATGGATATTAACAACAGTTTCAAAGTACAGTAAGATATATTTGCCATGTCACTTTCTCAGGTCACACAGAGAGAGAGCTGGTCCGGGCAGGACGGTTACGAGTTTGACGCTCCACCAATTGAGCTACGATGGGAAGTGTCAAGAAAAATATCATCTCCACATGAAGAATAATAAAATTGCAAACGTTTCATCAATTATGCATACTTAGCATCGGTAGGATGTCTCATTTATTTTGATTAAAAAAAAATCAGCCACAGCGTTTTCGTCTTGGATGTGATTTTTATATAGAAAATAGCATTAGTTATCTTAAGATTTGTTTAAATTTATGTATGATACTTATCATACAAATCATATCCCGTTTCATTTCCCAGAACCTTTACCTTTAAAAAAAAGTATTTGCGTCAGCAAAAAATTGGAATGCGTTACCAAGAGGGTAATATGATTGGTCTGGCCTGTAATTACTTGAGCGCTATTCGTCTATATATATATATGAAGTCGAACTTAATCCCAAACCATCGGAGGAGTTAGGGTCTAAGGAAGGCAAATATCGCGACCAGGTGAGTTGAAATATTCGTCTTTCATTTTTTCCAAAAGTAAATGGCTTTGCCTTAAGTTTCCATTTATAATATACAATTTGCGGATTCTTTAAGTCGTTGCTCCTTTATAGTAGTATTCAATGCATGAGTCTTTTACATTGACGTTATGATAAAAGAATTTACTGATAATAAATAGTAATGAGGTTAAACATTGATTTATTTCTATGTATATATTTTTTAAAATTCTCAGAGACCGTCATGAGTGTCACATGCATGGTTCCTCTGTCGATACTTTTGTAATTTGGTATTATAATACATATCCACAATTCTTGTTCTATCTTTACGTATTAATTTTATTTCTTTACAGCTTTTGCTGTTGAAAAGGGTCAGATCTATCAATGTATCGTAAACGCACTATATATTTTGATGTTTTGTTAAAGATTTGGAGACTAATTGTTTGTTCTGCAGTCAGTAACATTACACAACTCTTTCAGAAACTATAAACTGTATTAGCCGCAAAACAATAAAATGTAGGGGGGGGGGTAAAATCATATTAAAAACAATTTCTGGAAATGTTTACCATGGATGATAGACACATGATCGCCAAATCTCGTTGCATTAGTCGCCCATTTTTCTTTGGTTATCCTTTGACCGCTGACGTAATGAAATCTAGGTCAGGTTATTTGATCACCTGACCCAATAGCGCAATAATAAATGGTAAAGTGCTGTGTCCATTCTGCAGACGGTAAATTTATCTCATACGTTGCTTATTAAATAGACAAAATAGGTTTTAATTGTAATGAATGAAAAGATAAACATTTTGCTTATTGATATCAGGCAAATACGTTTAGATACTATGTATACTTATCGTCTTTAAGTATCGATATCAGGCAAATACGGTTCGATGCTATGTATACTTTTCGTCTTTAAATATAGATATCAGACAAATACTATATTTATTTATCGTCTTTAAGTGCTGTATCAGGCAAATAGGGTTCTATAACTTATCTTTTGATTCTTTAATTGTCTTTTTAAAAGGATAACATATTACGCCACGGCGTTGCTTTGGCGAATTTCGTTATAGAATTTGCTAAATTTCAAACCCAACATTGCTGTCTAAATATTTTAAACTGGTTGGGAAAGGTCAGAGGAAACTAGGATTTTACATTTAATACATCGTGTTTTCCAGTGTATAACACTCGTAGTGGATATCGCCTTCTTTATTCGCGTGACTACCTTCTTTCTTCGCAAGATATTGTACAACTTTCACAGTGAACACAATGTCCTGATTTCCGAAATCAATTGAGCATTCTTTCGCAACAATTTAAAACAAAAATTAGATTTAAAGACATATACATGCTGGGATGAACAGTGGTATAAGATAGGACATTGGGTATAGTGGTATAAGATAGGACATTGTATACAGTGGTATAAGATAGGACATTGTATTCAGTGGTATAAGATAGGACATTGTGTATAGTGGTATAAGATAGGAAATTGTGTATAGCGGTATAAGATAGGACATTGTGTATAGCGGTATAAGATAGGACATTGTGTATAGCGGTATAAGATAGGACATTGTGTATAGCGGTATAAGATAGGACATTGTATGCAATGGTATAAGATAGGACATTGTGTATAGCGGTATAAGATAGGACATTGTGTATAGTGGTATAAGATAGGACATTGTGTACAGTGGTATAAGATAGGACATTGTGTAAAGTGGTATAAGATATGACATTGTGTACAGTGGTATAAGATGGGACATTGTGTATAGTGGTATAAGATAGGACATTGTGTACAGTGGTATAAGATAGGACATTGTGTATAGTGGTATAAGATAGGACATTGTATACAGCGGTATAAGATAGGACATTGTGTATAGCGATATAAGATAGGACATTGTATATAGTGATATAATCTTTGCTTTTTTTGTTAATCTATAGAACATGCTTCTCGCAATACACGAATTGACATGACCAAATGCCGATGCCTCCCTCAAGCCCTTTCCCATCCCCTCCGTCTTCCTTGGCAAACAGATAAGGCGAATGATTTCATCATCTATGAACGTTCTATTATATTGTAAAATGTTAACACCTGCTCACGTTTAGTACGAAAACAAAGATACAAATACAATATGCGGATTGCAGGTTAATGGATCAGTTATCAATCGGGACATTCCGCAATCCAAAATGAAGAGTATGGCCTTTAAAATATTAACATGGCCCTTGCAGGTGATCAATATGTAGCTAAATTATAAATGCGTGATTATACTTACTAGATCATTTATTCACTGTTCAGGTATCCAAACGAAATTTTGTGGTTGGAAATGGCTGTTCGTCTCAAGTTTCCCTACATATGTATTTCTATTTTCCTGCTCATATTACCACTGGTATCCAGTGAGGATGAGGAAAATAATGGAAAGAATGACATGGAAGAATTACTGCAGAATCTTCTGAAAGCTGAGAAAGAAAGGCGCCAGGTATTTAGAACTAACCTTTTCAGACTTTTCGCTTTTATTATTTGTCTTTTCTCCAACCTTTTTGAACTTAGTCTTGCTGTAGTATGAAAACAGACATATTAATTAAATCTTAATTTGCGAGATAGTAAGACCCCGAAAGCAAATATGAATGAAGTACCAGACCTTTTATCGACTGATCTATTTATTTATCTATCTGCATACATCGTGATATTAACAGAGATGCTAATGTATGTTCATGTATTATTATGAATGTAATACTTATAGAAATTATACGTATATTTTGCTTGTTTTGATGGTAAGGAAAATCAGTGTTCTGGAAAACATTTTTGGATTTTTAAAAGAGTTTTACTGAGTCTAATACAATTTGAATTGTTAGTTTGTTTGTTTATTTGTTTGTTTGTTTTTTTTTTTTTTATTCTGACAGCTTTGTTACAAAACTGGCAACAAGACATACAAAAATTAATGACCATACTTCAATTGACAGGTTTTTTTCAAAATTTAGGCAGTAAAGTATTCTAAACCGAGAATGAACAGTATGTAAATTAAACACACCGAATAAACAATTTTATAAGGCACAAATATAATAGTCGTGTAATTACAATTTTAAGTAGCGAATCTTATCTCGAGACGACTACCTAAATGCAGAGTTGGCGTTCATAGCATGCCCTCATTTCGAACTACGTCTTGTTTAGCACTGATCGCTGCTTATCTCGATCATTAATAACATCCCATAAAGATTACCGACTTAATTTCAAGGTCGGTTGTTCGACAGATATTACCAGTAATAGTAGTAATATCGTGTTTAATTTACATCAACGTTGTTCATTCTAGCCCAAAAAATATAATTTATAAACTTGTGCTGTTTATGTACTACCCAAACGTAGGGTGTCTTTTTACTTATGCAAACTAAAATGTATACAAAATAACAAAACGTATAACCAATTGTTGCTGATTAAATGAAACTGTGTTCTATAGCATCAGGTCCTCTAATTAGGTGATATTAGTGGCTCATTATTGTTGTATTTCCCAGATATATATAATCTTATCTCGAGACGACTACCTAAATGCAGAGTTGGCGTTCATAGCATGCCCTCATTTCGAACTACGTCTTGTTTAGCACTGATCGCTGCTTATCTCGATCATTAATAACATCCCATAAAGATTACCGACTTAATTTCAAGGTCGGTTGTTCGACAGATATTACCAGTAATAGTAGTAATATCGTGTTTAATTTACATCAACGTTGTTCATTCTAGCCCAAAAAATATAATTTATAAACTTGTGCTGTTTATGTACTACCCAAACGTAGGGTGTCTTTTTACTTATGCAAACTAAAATGTATACAAAATAACAAAACGTATAACCAATTGTTGCTGATTAAATGAAACTGTGTTCTATAGCATCAGGTCCTCTAATTAGGTGATATTAGTGGCTCATTATTGTTGTATTTCCCAGATATATATATATATATATATATATATATATATATATATATATATATATATATATATATATATATATATATATATATATATATATATCTTGATCTTGGTAGTCTCTCGAGTCGAGGAAGACAAGTTGTGCACTTTTATTCAACGGTGGACGCGCATGTGACTCCGGAGTCCGAATTCCGATACACACATGCGGTTGCAGGTGGGGCATGGGACACCGGTGGTTGTTGGTATCTGGGATACATTTCTGTGGCGTCTTTCACGGGTTGCAGCGAGACGCTGGCGGCGGTCAACCTCAAAGGCTTTTCTGGTCAGGGCTCGCCAATGCTTTCTGTCTGAGGCAGCGAGCTCGAGCTGGCGTGGTTGATGGTCTGCCCATTTGATGTTTGTCTTGAGGTTGTCTTTGTACCTCTTGTGCGGGCGGCCTTGGTTTCGGTTCCCCAGGGATCGCTCGCCATAGAACAACTGCTTTGGGATTCTGCTTTGATCCATGCGGATGACATGGCCAGTCCATCGAAGCTGGGCCTGGATTATTTTGGCTTCGATGCTTGTTGTGTTGGCTCTATCAAGGACTTCCAGATTGGTGATTCGGTCTTGCCACTTGATCCGCATGATGGATCTCAGGGAGCGCTGGTGGAATTGTTCTAACTGACTGATGTGCCTTCTGTAGAGTGTCCACGTTTCACAGCCATATAATAGAGACGTGAGGACAACTGCATTGTACACCTTCAGCTTTGTTGACAGGCGTATGTCCTTGTGCTGCAAGACCTTGGTTCGGAGTCGTCCAAGTGCTTGACTGGCTTTTTGGGTCCTCGCAGTGATCTCTTTGTCCTGAGAGCCATCACTAGATATTGTGCTGCCAAGGTATTTGAAACTGTCCACATTCTTCAGCTGCGTGTCGCCGATGGTGATACAGGGTTGCGAATGGACAGTGTTTGGGGCAGGCTGGAAGATGACTTCTGTCTTTCCTAGACTAATTGTGAGTCCAAATAGGTTGGAGGATTCAGAGAATCTATCCACGATTGCTTGTAGGTGAGTCTCTTCATGGGCCATGAGGGCGCAGTCATCTGCAAAGAGTGCATCAATGATGAGTCTTTCTAGTGTCTTGGATTTTGCAGCTAGGCGACGGAGATCATACACTGATCCATCCAGGCGATACCTAATGTAGATGCCAGTGTCAATGTCCCGGATGGCATGGAGCAGTACCTGTGTGAAGAAGAGGTTGAAGAGTACTGGAGCGAGTACACAACCCTGTTTGACACCATTAGATATGGGAAATTTCTCGGAGGGTTCACCGTCTGAGCGAATCTCTCCATTCATGTCAATGTGGAGGAGCCGGATGAGGTTGGTAAACTTCTGAGGACAACCAAGTTTCTTGAGTACTACCCACAGTGCGTCTCTGTTGACTGTATCGAAAGCTTTTGTCAGATCCACGAAGACAGCATATAGATTCATGTTCTGCTCAAGGCACTTCTCTTGGACTTGTCTCACTGCGAAGATCACGTCAACGGTGCTGCGGTCTGGGTGAAAACCACACTGAGACTCGGGGAGGTTATTGTCTGACACTGCTGCAATAAGCCTGTTGAGCAAGATGCGAGCAAGTATTTTGTCAGCAACGGAAAGCAGGGAGATGCATCTGTAGTTACTGCATTCCATACGTGTGCCTTTATTTTTATAGAGGGTCACAAATGATGCATCACAGAGGTCGTCTGGCATCTCTTCTTCCGTCCAGATGCTGATTAGCACGTCGTAGAATGCCTTTAGATACTGCTTACTGAGAGTCTTGTAAACCTCCGCTGGGATACCATCCTTTCCAGGTGCCTTGCCACAGTTTGTTTGTTTAATGGCCCTTCTCAATTCCTCAATTTTTGGCGGAATATCCAGTTGGTTGAGCGTTGGCTGTTGGGGTATTTGGTCAAGAACAGATTGGCTGACCGATGAGGGCAGGTTTAGGAGCTGATTAAAGTGCTCTTTCCATCTTTCCTTAATGCCATTCTTGTCTTTTATTAATGTACTGCCATCTGCAGCAAGCAAGGGCGTAGAGCTGGACTTTGTGTGGCTGAAGATTGAATTGATGGCTTATATATATATATATATACGTGTGTGTGTTTGTGTGTGTTTGTGTGTGTGTGTGTGTGTGTGTTTGAAAACACTGTTTTTAAAATACGTTACCGACACAGCTTAATAACCAAATATGTCTGTAATTTGAACAACATTTTGGTCTCTTTTTTATCACTAAGAGAAACATTGTCCTCTTTCAACGCTATTCAAAACGATGAAGTTTGGAGGGATCCTTTGAATAGTTTTGATAAATGCCGCGATGATATGCGAGTGCGTTTGTAGCCTAGGACGGGTACTCGATAGGACCACTGGCCTTGCTAATTGTGGGTTTTGTAAAGAACATCTTCTGTATCGTTTACAATATTATTAAACTAAATGTTTGGAAGATGTATAGAGGGCAGTGTTATTAACGTCAATGTCAGGTAGAGGTATTGAGGGCAACTTATTAACGTCAGTGTCTGAAAGAAATATAGAGGGCATGGTTTTAAAGGGCAATGTCAGGAAGAGGTATAGAGGGCAGGGGGGGGGCGCTCTAAAGATAATATGAAGTTGTTTACATTTGCAACATGCACAATGGCGAGAATGATGATATACCTCTATATTACCTTCATTTACTGTAGCTGAAATATTATTGGATATTGTACTTGTCAAAACTGTAAGTGATCTAAGCACAAAGCTACCTAAAATGGCTACTCCTTTGTGCTAAAAGACTCTGCCTGAATTAGTCTAAAGTACACTATCTTTCTTGACAAATATTAAAATAGGGAAAATGAATTTTGCCAGACTAAACAATAACAGCTTCATAGAGTGCAATGAACGAATTACCAATTATATAAAATGTATTTAAAATCACTTTATCGGTTCTTTGTTTTACAATTTACCTTTGGAATCTATGACGTGACTACGACCAAGCGGAGCTAGCAATGTTTTGAGGCACACATTTGAAGTAAGGCCAAGCTGTATACTTTATAACTCATATTACACCTGTCAAACATATATAAAATAAAGGAAATTAAAGGTTCTTCGAATTATAAATATGATTTACAAGGTCCTTTTAAAACATCTAGTATAACCAGTGAGGACATGCGGGCAAATTCTTTCTCTTTAACAGTCTAATCCCATGAAAAATACAAAACTGTTGAGCGCCAAATATTAAGTCCAATGTCCGGAATAGGTATAGATGCAGTGTTATTAAGTCCAATGTCTGGATGAGGTATAGGGTTAGATTTGTAAATGAAAAGAATTTCTCAGGTTCCTACAACCTTGGGCAATCCTAATATAACATAATAATTTTAATACTTAATCAATTTCCTTAGCAGTCATATCACACAAATGCCGAAGGTTCAAGAGGAACTGAAAAAAGACATACAAATGATGACGGAAATGTGCCTGAAATTAAAACTCAAGAGCTATCAAATGGAGTGGTCAAAAATGACGTTTCGTTGAACAAGGAATTGACACAGGAGATCATCCAAGATTGTGGAAACGTAATATTGATCATTTTCCTTATAATACTGTACTTTCCTTATAATACTGTACTTTCCTTATAATACTGTACTTTCCACTGTACTTTTCTTATAATATACTTTTAGTGTTCATTGATTGTCGAATTGAAAATTGCATATTTTATGATCTAATGTTATTTGTTTAAATTTCACATCCGGTTATTGCACAATAAATGTACCACTTAATGTAATGTTTTGGTGTTGTTTAGTTGTAATGTATGTTTATTTGCAAATAAAGCCTAGCGCTCAAAATTACAACAAAAACCTACTCTCTCAGATGTCACCATTTATAGTATGGAAATGTCATATAACAGTAATCAAATATTTTGATGTATCGTGTTAAAATGCTCACCTTAATTTTCTGCTATCCTATAAAGGTTGATTTATTAGCAAAACATGTGATATAATATGAATCTTATTAATGGTTGACTGTATGGCTTGAAGTTCATATTTTGAACCTTTTTCCATTTGAATTTACTTATTCACATATTTGATTTTTAGTTTTTCTTTTCAATTCACTTATTCACATTTTTTATGTTTAGTTTTCTTTTCCAATTCACTCATTCACATCTTTCATTTTATGTTTCGTTTCCAGTTCACTTCTCCAGATCTTTCAGTTCGTTTCCAATTCACTTATTCACATCTTATTTTTTACTTTTCGTTTCAAATTCACTTATTCATATATTTGATTTTTAGTTTTCGTTGACAATTCACTTATTCACATGTTTTATTTCATTTCTCATTTTCAATTCATTTCTTCACATCTTCTAATTTTTTGTTGTTTCCAATTGACTCATTCACATAAATTTTAATTAGGAAGGCAGATTTTTTACGTTTTATCTTTTGCGTGCAAACATTCACAAAACACAACAGAATATAAATGGTATTTAGCGAGTGGATGAAAACTTCAGTATTTTCACTCGTGGCTTTGCTAACCTCACGCTGGATCCAGTAAGAATGGCTTGGCCACTCGTGAAAACAGTCGTTGAATTAGATCCATTATTGTCAGTACTAACTGTTGATTATCCATGTGATTTTGTAAACGTGAAGCATATTGAGCAGTTATAATGACGTAATTATTAAATTGTCACGTCGATGGTATGTCATCAATTGTTTCCTAAGTGTGTCGTATCACCTTTGGTTTCAAGCTCTGTCGACTAGTAACAAATAAGAAAGAAAAATCACGATTATATTTTAATGAAAGGTAAAAACAATCTTTGTAAATGTAAATGTTTAAGTTTAAGAAAATCATATGAGACTATGGATAATCTTTAAACAAGTATAACTTGTGGTAATCGGATGTGCGTACATTATTTTGCCGAAAAATCTTTGTCATCTCAGTAAGTATGACATACCGAGAGCACCTAAATACCTTTTCCTTCATTTATTTGATTACAAAGAATATATGATCTCTAACCTGTGCAAATCTAACGAATTAGTAAACACTTAATCAACTTTAATGGAAAATTACTGACAGGATATATTCATCGTAAAGTTTTTCCGTGTAATAATACAGGATCGAGATTCATCGAATCATCGAGACGGAAGGTATTCAATGCGCAAATATATGAATTCTTCAAAAAGTAAAACACTAATACGTCAAAAGCAAAGCTCATTTTAATGACTACAGTTAAACCTAAACATTTTCTTAATTTTATATAAATACAGAAATATGAGCTGATATTGGATAAAGACCTTTACACATCTGTAAGATCCTGCTACTTGCACAAGATGAATGACGAAGTATATGAAAAAGACTGTGAAGGGATTGACACCGCCAGCAAGGTATTCGTTATACTATATTTAGTTTGTACATATTACATATGTACTTTGGGATATTAGATTAGCGTGATTGCATGGTGGAATTCACCCAAAAAATTATTATAGTTATAATGACTCAATATTCTAATAATCAACATTTCTTTTTATTTTAATAACGTTTCATTTATATATATAATACAGTACATGTTTTGTAACTGTTTCAAAATAGAATCCTTGGAGACATGTTCAAATCACTAGTATCTACCATATGAAATTGTAATGAAGAATATTGTAAAAAGCAACATAGTTATAACATGTCTTAGAGTAATCCATAATGCACAAAGAAAACGCATTACTCTCAAACAATTTATGAAGATGCGAATCCTTTAAAAAATTCTGAAAACTTAATAATAAATTTACCTCATGCATTCTTTTCAACGGAAACCAGAACGTAGCCTTATTCCCTTTACCACTTCAGCACTTTAGCACAGTTCTTGACAAACTTAACTATAGGTATGCAAGTACAATATAATTGGAATTATTTCTTTAACTTTGATTGTTACTGTCTTCTGTTAACATGTAACCATACACTATATCTATCCCAATAACGATATTAGTAGAATTATGTGACTATACACTATCTCTATCCCAAAAACGATATGCGTATAATCATGTGACCATACACTATGTCTATCTCAGTAATGATATAAATATAATTATGTGATATGGCCGGCGCTTCCGCTAGGCGAACTAGGCAATCTCCTAGGGCGCTGGGCTAAGGGTTTATTACATGATGGGCGGGTGGGGGAACGCGTGAGAGGAAGGTGGCACCATATATCTGATCTCGCATAGGGCGCCAAAATGCCTTGCACCGGCCCTGTTCTGTGACCATACAATATGTCTCTCTCAATAATGATATATGTAGAATTCTGCATTTGTGAAACACAATTCACTGGCCTCCATCATTCAAAAACCACTACAAAGTCTAACATACTTTAACAGGTCTAATAGTGTGAAAGACTTGCCCAATAGTTAATATTAACTGCAGATACGTATTTGTCTTGTCATGCGTAGACTATATTTCATGGTGATAGGGTTCAGATGTCGATATTTCCCTGGTAGATTCCCTTGAACGGTACGAATTGTTATGTGGGCCAGTTTACGTTGTGTATTTACATTTTATACTGCTATACTCAGTAAATGACTATGTATGTATATATCAAAGTTCTTAGTAGTTTCAAAGTTTTGACCAAGAGGACAAGTCCTTATGAATACAGTTGGGCCCCAGAATCAGTATCAGTTGGATGTATAAATGTGTTTCCAGGGGGAATGGGTAGTGTTAGGTAAAAACACTATTAGAAATGTAAGACACCCTAGCCACAGCTCAGTGGCAGAGTCAAAAGTTGTAAAGGTGATGGGACATTCTTCCGCTGCAAGACCATTATAGGCGCAAGCTTCATGTGTCTAACTGTAGTGATATAGAAGGAGTTTGTACGTAGACATGGCATACAAACGGATAAACATACTGTAAGGACAGATTAATATACTGTATCACAACATCATCATCAGTTCTTTGAAATCAGAGAGATAATAATGCCCTTCTGTATATGTCCAATTTTTCCATGTAGGAAATTAAGAAAGAAAATCAATCCGTCAGGTCACGTGTCCTTTTAATTATTTGTATTTCCGCTCTGAATGTTCCTTCTGTGGATCATACATTTACTTTCATGTAAGTATATAGTGTACTGCGGGCGGCTGACATTTCCTTCTATGATGAGACCACTTTAATTTGCCTAATTCAAACAAGAAAATATTTACCTGGAGGAGCCTAAAAGGTATATTCTAACTTCCAGATTTGGGAAGTAAGAGTAGAGATAAGCTCCACCCTTTCACAAGTTATCCTATCCAGTACAAGTGTACTTTCACCTACGTAGTGTCAGTGGCACTAAATACCGACCAGATGGATGAAAGTGTCGAGATCGACAATAAATATATAAATGAAGGATGACAGTGTTGAGATTGACACTAAATATATAAATGAAGGATGACAGTGTTGAGATTGACACTAAATATATAAATCAAGGATGAAAGTGTCGAGATTGAAACTAAATATACAAATGAAGGATGAAAGTGTCGAGATTGACACTAAATATACAAATGAAGGATGAAAGTGTCGAGATTGACACTAAATATACAAATGAAGGATGAAAGTGTCGAGATTGACACTAAATATACAAATGAAGGATGAAAGTGTCGAGATTGACACTAAATATACAAATGAAGAATGCTAGTGTCGAGATTGAAACTAAATATACAAATGAAGGATGAAAGTGTCGAGATTGAAACTAAATATACAAATGAAGAATGCTAGTGTCGAGATTGAAACTAAATATACAAATGAAAGATGAAAGTGTCGAGATTGAAACTAAATATACAAATGAAGGATGAAAATGTCGAGATTGAAACTAAATAGAGACTAGAAAGATGAAAAGCGTTGAAATAGACAATAACGCAGGAATTCAACCCGACGATTTTAGTGTATATTATAAGACATTTCATCACTGAAAGCTAATCGCATTAATCCTATCATGTTTTTTGTTATAAATGATTAAAACGATGAATGAGAGAGAGAGAGAGAGAGAGAGAGAGAGAGAGAGAGATGCAATAAATATCAAAGGCAATAACTTTCTCTTTTCCTTTTGACATCATTTTAAAAAGTACCTGTATTGGATTTAAAACAAATTTGCCGCTTCATATCCATTAGACATTTCATGCTTCAGAAATTGATGACATCAATTACAGCAAATAGTCCATCCATGCCCCTTACCACCCCCACTTCCATCCGCTTAGCCGACCTTCTGAGTTTAGTTTCCGTAGCATAGCATTAAAACGATTTGTTAAATTTCATCAAAATGTGGCACATGGCTTTACACTAAAGTTGCCTTTTAAAAGTTATGTTTTAGGGTCCAACAACTTCATTTACAGAATATATGTCACTTCCTTGTCCATACTAATGACTTTGATTTTCAATTATACATTTAGAAAAGTTCATTTGATTCAAACAAATCTGTCAGTTTGTTTTATACTGAAAATAACTCGACTGAGTTTTATTTTAAAACAAATCCACGTCAACATTTGCAAGAGTTATGGCCCATGATTGCCGTCGTCCATAACTGTGGTGTCTATAGCATAACATTGGCATTTATAACCTAACTTCATACGGACTTTTGAACTTCAAACAAATTTAGAATGTTCCTTTATATTAATAAGACCCTGTTCGGAATTAATTTATAACGATCGTTTGCAGGAGTTATAGTCTATGATCGTCTATACTTATAAGTTTGATTCTTGCAACATTTCAAGCGAAAAATTCACTTATGGTTTGATATGTTTATTTTCATGCCTTCCACATCATCATTAACGTTTAAAGGAATTGTTGCTCCTCAATAACCATTCTCTTAACTTTGTTTAAACTGCTCAATGTTCTTTGTTTAAGGCTTTGCCGACTGAATTGTTGTGAGAATCATCCTGGAGGATTCACTCATGGCTTATAGATTCAGTTTTTTATTCGTATTGTCTCGTATCTTTAAAGTTTCATAACTATGTTTTGAATTCAATTTATTCTATACATTTTAGAACACGTGGGAAGCGTAATCAAAATGGTGGATGGACACACACATATAGACACACACATACACACACACACATATATATATATATATATATATATATATATATATATATATATATATATATGTGTCTGTGTGTGTGTATGTGTGTGTGTGTGTGTGTGTGTCAGCTAAGCCAGCCACCTTGGTCTACTTGAATATCTTTTCAAATTATAATGTTATAACTTCAGACCTAGAGTACCCTGTTTTGTTTCCTCGTTTTTTTATATATATATTTTGGAAACTCTATATGCACTGTAGATCTCATGCACGTGATCTAACTACTGAGGATGCAAAACAAATTCATATATATAGGAAATTCATATATATATATATATATATATATATATATATATATATATATATATATATATATATATATATATCTTCTGATCTTTATGAACTTTGATGTTGTGTTATGCAGATCAAAGTCTACTTCAGAATTGGTAATATAATCGAAAACATGACCCTTCTGTCCAGCATAAAGGGCATTGATGGATGTACAGGAAGAAACGTTTCTGAGCTGATCGAGGTCTCTGTGGAACGAAGAGATTTAGACGGTAAATATGATATGTACTATAGTCAGTTTCATTAATTTCGGGATTCAAACTTTAACAGCGATTTAGTTCTTGGAGTTATACTCAGAGAATATTATAGAACACGGGGACGAAGTTTAGCTTGTTTGTTAAAACATTACTTGCGCGAACAGGTGGAGTGAACATTGGTATAATTGGGTGATATACAAAATTGACAGACATGTTGTATCCAACACACCTCATAGCGTAGAATCTTAAACAGGGTTTAAATGATTGTTTGTTTACTATATGGCTTTTGATGTTGTATTGTCTTTATTAACTGACAATTTCATATTCAAGTTGAAAACTATTCTAAATACAATTAATACTTGAAGCCTACAATTTGTTGTTTCGAGTTCCTTTTCAAACAGCATTTGTGCGGCATCTCGTTAAATATATATATATATATATATATATATATATATATATATATATATATATATATATATATATATATATATATATATAGTACACCTTTAATATGAGACAGAGAGAAAGATAAAGACAATGACAGACAGCCGAAATACAAGTTTGAATAACATACATACGGAACTATAAATTTCCTAAATGGGAAAATACAGTAGGTACAACAGCGATAGCACGATTGTCGTGTTAAAAGTGGTATCATCACTGTGGAGATACACATTTGATCCCATCGATAAGTGTCAATATCGTATTACCAAAAATATGATAAAATTCATTACAAAGAAGACGTGGCTTTAGGTACGGAAGAGCTAAAAACATGTTTATACAGACATCTCCATCTATGGACATCTAAGCATAGAAATGGGACATTTGAGCTAGTGCAGTATTTGTCATTGGTACCAAATTGTCCCTACATTTAGGCAAAATTGAATTTCTCCTTTTCTTGAAAAAAATAAAAATAGTAAATTAACAGTTTAATTATTATATAGAAAGATGCGGTCAACTCTGCGAAAGAAAGAAACTCACTTTGATATATATATATATATATATATATATATATATATATATATATATATATATATATATATATAACACTAGAATTAAATTTCTTTTCTAATGGGGGGTAATAGTCAATAATTAATATCGGTCAATTACTGGCAATTCCCTTATTCAATGTCAGTTTCATTGTGCATCTTTGTTCAGGTACTCCGGTCTATCACTGATACATTTAGATTACAAGCGACACGAAGCAAAATTGTGAGATATGTTTTTAGTTTAAAATGAACTTCACATATTGGCATCGATGAGTTCACTCCAATCTACTGGCAATCAGTTGCATATAGAGTGTTGCTAATAAAACAAACCATGTGTAACGCATTGTCTACAGTAATCGATAGATAGATAGATAGATAGATAGATAGCTAGATAGCTAGATAGATAGATAACAAACCATGTGTATCGCATTGTCTACAGTACTGGCCCTTTATATATGTCTTAACAGTAATATGTTATATATATATATATATATATATATATATATATATATATATATATATATATATATATATATATATATATATACATATATATATATATATATATATATATATATATATATATATATATATATATATATATATATAGAGAGAGAGAGAGAGAGAGAGAGAGAGAGAGAGATACAGAGAAAGAGATAAACACACACGTGTATATATTACACATTTTAGCAGTGTGAATCATTTTAGTCCCTCTTTAGGCCTTATTTTCATGTTGAACTTAGAGGTGTATGTCAAATGCCATTGTCGAAAATTTGGTTCAAACGAAATGAATACTATATGTGTGTGTAGGGGTCTATCCTTTGTGGAGGCAATACAATTTACCTTTTGATCACATATTACACATTTAAAATAAACTACATTGAAATGAAAAAATATTTCTCTCATGTCCCTATATTAAAATTATCAAGCGAAAGAAATGACATATGTGGACGCCTTCTAAAATAAATAATCATTTATAATTATGATTAAATGTCAAATTAATATGAGACTAAACACTATTCATTTTTAAATGTGCGTTTCTAACAGAATGACATCGTCTAATATGATTAAATTCTATAATTGTACCACTTATCTACACTTATCAACAACATCAGTAGCATTCCTTATGTCGCTGTCACAGAAAAAGAGTTGAGGTCTAGGAAACTTAATTATCAAGTAGAAACTATCTTGGAGCTCACTATTGCTTTGAAATTAAGCACGAATACATATTGATAATATTACTCTCGACAGATTATATGATGAAAGTATATTTCACCTTACATAAATACAGAAAATTCATCATGTTTCATGTGGTAACACAATTTAATGGTTCCAGCAATATCATGAACTTAAAATCCCCAAAAAAGTAATTATACAGTGGAAAAACAGGACTACTTTCATATTCCAAACTAAAGTTTTTAATCCAGACTTTAAAACTCCTACGCATTAGCTATTCTGAGGAAAATAAGGCCGACATTTTGTTTAGCAAGAAAACGTCAATAAATACGTTATTATTCACAGTAATGAAAAACCACGAAATTAATTAAATAAACAATAACTTTTCGCTATAAAAAATGATGTATTAAATCTGTTTATTTCCAGAACACGAGAAGAGACTAGCTGAAATAAGAGATTGTGGATTTTGTAAAGTGTTTGGGGTTTTCTGTTATTGGGGTTGCGCCCAGGATTCTGTGTGGTGGTGGGGCTTGGGATGCTCGCATTATATCTATGTATGTCAATATGGTTGTAGATATGGCTGTAGCTAAACATCAAATACAGTTATGAGAATGAATATCAAATATGTTTAACTGAAATTAATTACATTATATTTATTTCAAATAATCTCGTTAAAAATGTAATCCATTGTATGATAATGTAGGAAATTCAAATGAAATTAATATATAATACAATACAAAAAAGCCAATGGTTTAAATTAAACAAGACACATTTGATGTATACAAAAGTCACTGCTTCAGATATTTAAGATATTTAAGAACAAAGAAAAAATGCACAGAAGTGTACTCTATTTTCGTTGACGGAAGTTACTCTATTTTCCGTTGACGGAAATTACTCTATTTTCATTGCAAGAGTTTTGCATTTCAGATATCGTGATTTGATGACACCACGTGAGAGCATTGAAAATACTGAATGATATGTACTTGATTAACATACAGCTATTAGTTCCTTATGTCAGCATCTCTTAATATCAATAGTAGTAAGATCCACCTTCATTAATACACATGCGTTTCTTATAATATGCTCTTTCTTTCTCTCTGTTTCATTAGTTTATGTAGATCACTCTTTGCTGTCAACATCGAAAACCCATTACGATGCTAACTTTATATAACGTTGGAGCACGAATGTCCCACTACGTATACTAAATATTAATGAGACAAAACATTTTAAACCAAAAATAATAGTCTCAGATTTTTAATCTTTCGTAAGAGAAATTTCACATTGCTAATATTGAATGTGAATGATTCATGTTGCATTAGAACTGCATTTGTAGGCATATGTGCATGTTGTAAAGAGATCTGAATATACCATGGAAAATGATGGGACTGTTGAAATTTATAAGAAAATCATTTTTATAACACCAACTATATAGTATTTTTTTTTCAATTAACTTTAGGGACCCCCTCACTAGTAAACAATACAATTTAGAGGTACGAGATTTCAAAGTTGAATCAATCATAGCAAACACTGGGAGGAGGCTTACAAGTAAAAGAATCAAACAACAGTTATTAAAGCAAAACTACTCCGGCTTTTGATGTTCATTGCGTCCGTTTAAAGTTATGTATGTACAATATCATAAACATGTCCTATTGCATAAGCAATATATATATATATATATATATATATATATATATATATATATATATATATATATATATAACACGAAGATGCATTTCCATCTAGATTCAACAACTCTCCTTAAATGTCCATCACATATAACTTTTTCAATTAACTCTAGGGATACCATCGCTAGTAAACACTACAATAAGAGAGGTACGAGATTTTACAATTGAATCAATCATAGCATACATGAGGGAGGGGGAATACAAACAAAAGAAACTCTCTTTAAGTGTCCATTACAAGTATAATAATCAAAACAATTTGACCGAAGCTTCTCAGATAGTAAAGAAAGCCATTGGTATTTCTTTACCAAGATATATAACAAACTTGCTACCAAGGTCTTTTTCGGTGGTAACATTTTTGGTAATAGTTCTTTAAATTAAGCATGAAACGACATGGATATTGGGAGGAAATGAGATTTAAAGGTGTTAAAATTTAAAACTAAATAGTTACACGATGCTTAATAATGTTTGATTGTATATATCTTGAGCCATCGGACAAGATAGCCGCTATCGCTTAAACGGTTTCAAGCTGCTGTTCCGATTTTTGCGCCGTTTTTTTTTCATAATAGATATGGTTTGTAACAGAATTGTTACCGAGAGGAGGGTGGATTAAATGAACAATACAAACACAATTTGTGAAAGAAAATATAAATTTATGTAATAAATTATAAATGAAAAAAATACAGATGTAACAACACAATAATTCATGCACTCAACCCACAATTACACTCACAACCATTCACAATACATGAACAAATTAAATAACAATACAAAAGGAATCTCAGATGTAAAGGGATCTCTTGGATTATACACAGATCCAAGAATCCTTTACGAAAGTTAAATAAATGCAAGAATGATTTACGAAAAAAAATAAACACAAACGACAAACTATCTATCGCACGATGGATTGCGATAACTAGCACGATCATATACTTGTATTCAATCAAGTTGCTAGCTTTTATTGATATCTATGTGATCACTTGAAATATTATTGCGATCTGACATAAGCATGCAAATACAACAATGTATTAAATTATATTACAATTTCAATACACCTATGTGTCTCCCCTGTATAACCGCACGATTCAGCAACAGTTGAATCGTCTCCCAGTTTCCCCGAGAACCGAGGGTTGACCAATACTATTATCGGACGTTACCCTTCACGGATCCACCACAGTTATACGTTCAGACAGCATACAACATCTACCCGAACCAACGGTTCCTCACTCCCCTAGATGTCTACCCGGACGTTTTACAACTCTAAGACAGCTCCGACACTCGGACTTCTAGCTTTCCGGATATTTACACGTTACACAGATATTGACGAACAGACAGTTCGACACACAGACAGACACTTCAATTCCGTTTGCACAAATTAACGGCACAAGCACATTCAGATATTTATACAGAGATGTTCCAGAACAAACAATAGATGTCCCACAACAAATCAAACGATATCAAAGACGTTTATCAAAAGATGGTATCAGATGTGTTAACAGCTACGGTATCAACGATGTTATTAGCAGCTACGGTATCAACGATGCTATTAGCAGCTACGGTATCAACGATGTTATTAGCAGCTACGGTACCAGAAACAATGTAACAACTATGTTAGCAGCTACGGTATCAGAGACGGTATCAACGATGTTATTAGATGCGCTATCAGTGATGAACTTCTACGGTATCAACGACGGAATCAGACGGAATCAGACGGAATCAGACGGAATCAATGATTGTCAGATGTTATCAGATCTACGGAATCAACGATGTTATTAGATCTCCGGAATCAACTATAATAAACAAAACCAGACTAATAATAGTTGTCTCAAAAATAATCTAAGCCGTAGATTACGATATTGTATTTAAAGTCTAAAAGTGACTAGTAATTCCAAATATTCCACGTTCATTGCAATAAAGGCATCATTATACGAAATGATAATCTGAATAAAATTCACAATAAAACGAAATGTAATTTTAACACTCACCCCTTTGGCTGGAGATTTGCAAGACGAGGTTATCTATCCTTCGATTAGATATTTGGGTTCCCGTAAATAATAATGAGAAATCCTTAGCCTTATATACTCTCTATAGGTGAACATAAATCACATCGAGCTTATTGTGCACCACGTGAAACTAAAGTTCCGGATTCCATGTAAATTAACATCAAGCCCATGCAAATCGCTACACGCCGCTTACCCTGGAGAAAAGCACTTAATCACCCCAGGTAATGCGTGTACGACGAAATCAAGAAAATGGTGAGTTTCGTTTACAATTCAAGAACAACAAAAATCAGTTCAATTTTCGCCTAATTCTGTGACAATACCTCCCCCCTAAGAATAAAAATGTACACATTTTTAAAACTAACACAGAACAGAAGAAAAATAACTACTGATGATATCTTACAACATTTACACTGGTTATACTACAAACTGGATTTTATTACTGGGCAAATTCATACAAATTTCCCCATCATGCCCTACTCAAGTACTCTGCGCCTATATTTTCAACTCCCCTTATTGACATTGTCGCTCTGTCTCTTGATGTATAACTTGAGCATGTTCGCATGGAATGTTTTTACATTACCGTCCATGTCAATTTTATAGTCCATGTCACCTTTTACTTCTTTAACTTCATATGGACCTTTCCACTGGACTAATAACTTATTCGAACTCGTTGGAAGAAGCAATAGCACCTGATCTCCCACAAGAAATTTCCTATTTCGCGCTCTGCGGTTGTAATACTTGGCATATCTGCGCCCGGATTTAATCAATTCGTCACGTGCCATCTGGCATGTACTCTCAAGTTTGTTTCTTAGATCTAACACGTACTGGTAAGTTGTTTTTATTTCCTCGTTCGCGACATCACCAGTCCATAGTTCGCGTAGTATCCGCATCGGGCCTCGAACTGTCCTACCGTACAACAGTTCGAAGGGTGAAAACCCTAAACTTTCCTGCGGTACTTCACGGTACGCGAACAGAACAGCGTTTAAATAACGGTCCCAGTCTTGCGGACGTTCCGCGCACATCTTTCTCAGCATGCTTTTCAGGGTACCATTAAACTTCTCTACCAGTCCATTGCACATCGGATGGTATGGGGTAGTGTTTAGCTGTTTGATGGATAACAGCCTACTTATTTCACCCATGAGGTCAGAGGTGAATTGGGCACCACAATCCGTGAGGATTTCCTCTGGCACCCCTACCCTACTGAAGATATCAACTAATGCTTCAGCTACCCTTTCCGTTTCAATAGTTGGTAACGCTACGGCTTCAGGGTATCTGGTTGCGTAGTCAACCAGAGTAAGAATATACCGATTCTTTCTTTCGGTAACTGGGTGTATTGGTCCTACAATATCTACTGCCACTCTTTTAAACGGTGTATCTATTAATGGCATCTGTCCCAAGGGCACCCTTGTGACCCTTCCCTTACAGACGGTTTTCTGACATACGTCGCACGACCTACAGAACCGTGTGACATCGCCATTAACACCTGGCCAGTAGAATTCAGCGACTACCCTGCTAGTGGTCTTAGCCTTACCTAGGTGTCCTGCCATGCTTGACTCATGCGCCACCCTAAGTACTTGAGATCTATATCTCTGGGGTACGACCACTTGCCAATACTTCTTACCCTCCCGAGCGCTAAACTCCCTATGAATTAATCCGTTCTTGCGTACGAATCTCGAGCTACCCCCACGCTTGCAATGTTTAATCGCGCCGGACGTGAT
Organism: Unio pictorum; assembly: GCA_030141615.1. Taxonomy (NCBI): domain Eukaryota; kingdom Metazoa; phylum Mollusca; class Bivalvia; order Unionida; family Unionidae; genus Unio; species Unio pictorum. The sequence continues at coordinate 2,542,262 of JARLTB010000229.1, forward strand.
TTTCTCAACAATTGTTCTGATGGATTCATCACGTTCTTGCTCTTGTTTGAAATCATCGCGGGAAATTCCTGAGATCGATTCAGGGACTATTAATTTATGAAACGCGGTTTTCTCTCGCCGTGTTTGCGCTCGCGTTTCGACTGCCTGAGCCAAAGGTATTTTAAAATCGGCCATGGTTGGAAGACGGGAACCTTCAACATTACCGATCGTCAGATCGTAAATAGGATTGTCCATACAAAGGGCATCAACAGTTCCCGTTTTTTTTTCATAATAGATATGGTTGTTGTCGGTCTTCGTTTACGTTATTGTGTTCGTTATGATGTGGCTGTTCAGTTCGCATTTGTTTCTTCATCTCCTTACCTTCATCTCCTTAATTTGCAAACTAGAACAATTTTGTTTTTAAAATTCAGCTGTTTGCTCCACTGGGAGGAAAGGATATTTAAGAAGTTAAATTTACTCACAAATGAATATGTACACGATGCTTAATGATATTTGCCAGTAATTATTGAAGTATGCACTTATTATGCAGAAATAAAAATGTTTAAATTCATCCGTCATTTGTTATCAATCTTTGTTTTGGATAAGGTTTTCTTATTTACCTCTTGGAGGTTAATGTCTTTAAGATATTTTAAATCAATACTTCAGGTCCTACACGTTTTAATCATTATTACTAGCCTAGATTTGTATGTAATTACTATTATCTTTGATATGTACCTATATGTGGATGCTGAAATTGGCAAAATACAAATAAAATGTTTTTTATTACTGTTTCCTCCACTAAACGAATTCCTATCCATGAAGAGTAAGCAAATGTTGAATACAAATAAGATTAGACCTGCCTATGAGAAAATATGCACGTACATATGTATGCATGTCCTCATCAAAAGAGACATCATGTTTATTATAATACACGATTTTCAAACAAAAACCCAATCAGTTACAAAGCAGAATATAAATGTTACATCAAATGAAATATTTTTAAAAATAGAACACAAAATTACGTGTAGTCATATAGTTATATCTGGATAATTGCATAATCTGTTTAGCTTGACATATCACTGGTATTCTTACAACATTATTCTAATGCTAATAAAGGTGTAAATAATAACTGTACAGAATTCAGCTATTGGAAAATTATTAAATATGAAATAATAAACTAAATAACTGTATCTTCGTGTTTTAAGAATATATTTGGCGATAACTGTGCATGTATCTGAAATTCATTTTTTTATAATGCAAACACACTCCTTAAATAATACATATGTAGCCATATCTATATGATTCTTTAAAGTAATATACGTCAACATCAGGACCGGCCCTAGGGCAAGGCGAACGAGGCAGCCGCCATTGGCTCCGCGCTTTCAAGCAATGCAATTTTTTGGCTTGGGGTCAGCACTCATCGCATGCTGCCTTGGGCCCCGCACATGCTAGGGCCTGGTCTGCGGGAGATATCCCCTCCCCAAAATCTTGCACCTCATAATGCATGTATACATTTCCTAATCTGTATGTCTCTCTGTCTACGTATCTGTAGTCTACTTGTCTGTATGTCAGATTGAAGAGTCTACGTCACTGATAGCTTTTATAAATATGTACTGCCAATATCACTCTTTATATGGCTGATACCGATAAGAATACCTATATTTATCCCATTAGATTGAATATACCATTATGAATGCTCCATAGAGTCTTCTGATCTGATGTAGCATTTTTGGAATCGGTTTCGTACTCCTTAGAAAATCAGCAAGTGGTCACGCAATCCTCTTTGAATCATAAATAATAAATAAGTGACCAACTTGATGTGAATTAGGTCAGCCTTGATGTCAAAGAGAGGGAGCATAAATCATGGAAACAACCTATGGTATAGGAACAAGCAAACCCGATCAATAACATAAACTAGTGAATCATCAGAGCATGTATGGCATACCAATACTTTTTCAACTAATAAGGATTACAGTACGATGACAAAAAATAACGTTGGCATCCATTATCTGACCTCATTTTAATAGGATCCAATTCAGGAATCAGAACAATGCAATGGGTGTTATTTAATGGCTTTCCAATAAAATGTATAATTTTGTAAATAATGCCAATTAGTCTTTGATATTTCTTCTTTTAATAATTATTGTTTGTATTTATCACGATATTGAGGCTATTTAAATTACAGCAATGACACTCTAAATTAATTTAAGCATCTTTTTGTTAATTAAGTATAAAGACTTACTTCAATTCTAGAATCCCTCAAGATGCATACGCTCGCCAAACTTCATTATTATAAGTAAGATAGTATGTAAATGAACTAAACGCAGAAATGTAACTTAAGTCAGTAAAATATGAAATGTAGGTCACAGTAACCTTTCAATATTGGTAGTGTACTAATAACTCAAGAAAAAGCAGAAAAAGCGCAAAATTTAATCAAACTCAAAGATGCATGAAATGTGGGTCAATTTGACTTACTTTTATGAATTAGGTCATAGCACTGATCGAGATGAAAACCCGAACTTTCATGATTTGAGGTATAACAGTATTCGTACAGGGTGTAAATGAAATAGGTGACCATGAACTTAACGCAAAAACTTAATCTTAGTCAGGAAAATGTAAAATAAAGGTCATTGTGACCTTCATTTTGTTATGAAGTTGAAGTAAAATACCATATTCCACACAGTATCGCGCATGATATCTGCATTTGTAGCTAAATGAATTTAATTTATGTCCGTCTTTAAATGTGGCTAAAAGTAAAACATTTGTGTCGAACTGCATTCAACAAAATTCGCATCGATATGGCATTCAAAACATGGTGATGTTGTTGTTTCGCTTTCTAGAGAGTTTTTAAACTACTCCATGTTGTAGAAAGCGTCATCTTTGCATCTCTCTTCTAACAATCTGCGTGTTATTAAATTTCTCTACATTAATTTGCATGTAATGCATATTTTTAGCATTGCACTATCGTGTCCTTATGAATTTTAATATCTGACGCTAGTGATTGTTTTCTTTAACTATCTAATCAGGGAAATCAAGCTTTGGAACTGCCTTTAAGTGCATATCATCATCATGACCAGTCTCTTGACCTAGTTTGGTCGTCGAGGAGCTGTGCTTCTGAACATGTGAAAAAGTTCTCTCCACCGGCCTGTCTCGATCATGTGCCATTGTCTTTGTCTCCACAAAACGTTTCCTGGTCCATTCTGTATTGTTGTCAGTCGACTATGTTCTCAGTCTAACTCTCCTTCTGCCACCCTGGACACAGTCTTGCAGGACTGTTGTGGATAGAATGTTAGCTCTAGTGACACGGCCTTACTATGTCAGCTTTCTCATTTTGACGGTGGTAAGAAGGTCTTCATAATGACCTACATTGCTCTTGATGGTGTTATGCACTTCATCGTTTGTGAGGTGGTCCATGTAAGAGATGCCATGGGTGGTTCTGCAGCATCTCATTTCAAGTGCCTGGATCTTTTTTGTAATTATGGTGTCAGCGTCCAGGCCTTAGTTGAATACAAAAAGACTGAGATGACTAGTGCTCTCAATAGTCTGATTGTAGTTTTTAGAAAGATATTCTTGTCTCTCCGGATGGGTCTTAGCTTTGATATAGCTGCCGTTGTTTGTGCTGATCCTGACAACATTTCTGCTTTTGATCCTCTTCGGTGATAACAGAACCAAGATGTTTGAACTATCTCACTGTTTCCAGTTCCTGTCCTCTGACTTTAATCTTGTCTGAGATTTGTTTCCCAACATTTGTCATCAGCTTTGTCTTTCAGCGTTTATCTCCATGTCAAATCTGGAAAATGTTCATCCAGATTCTTCACTAAGGTGGCAGGATCGTCTTCATTGTCTGCCAGCCCATCAATGTCATCTGCAAAGCGGAGATTGGTGATGTTACGCCTTCCTATGCTCACTGTACCACAATGGATTTCCAGGGCTTCGCTGATCATGCGCTCTAAGTAAATGTTGAAAAGCGTGGGTGACAGGAGACAGCCTTGAATGACTCAGACTGATGTCTAGAACCAGTTCCACGCAGAACACTGGGCAATTATTGCACTGGAAGCCTTAGTTTATATCTGCTTGATGGTATTAGTCAACTTTAAACCCATGTTGTATTGCTTTATTGTGGCCCACAATGCATGATGCCACACTCTGTCAAAGGCCTTTTTTAAATATATAAGCACATGATATATATTTTGTTAATGATGCGAGTACTAACACACAGAAACCTGAGATTGATATATATATATATATATATATATATATATATATATATATATATATATATATATATATATATATATATATGAAATTGCCCTTTTGGGGGAGTGTTATCATCAGAGAGACGACTGCTCGAGTTTGCACGCTACAGAAACATGGTAGAAGCCAGCACCTTGGTCCATCATAAAGCTTCACGATGCTGCACATTGCACGCACCAAATGGGACATATCATCACCAGATCGACTACATACTGGTTCAAAACCGTTACCAATAAGGCAAAAAGACATGGACGTTCCCAGGTGCTGATGTTGGGAGTAATCACGACTTCGTTATTATGAACTTCCGAGTAAGGTTGAAGAAAACTAACAAGCCAGAGAAAATCAGGTTCCAATTTGAACTTTGAACAACTGAAGAAACCTGACATCGGTAAGTCATTCCAAGCCACTATTGGAAGAAACCTTTCGCCACTCCTTGTTATGGATGTTGATTTTAAAGTGATGACAGACACTTTCAACACAGTCATGACAGCTGCTGCCAAGGACATCACTGGCCTCCATCGCCCAAAGAAACAAACCCTAGGTTACAGAAGAGATTCAGAAGTTGTGTAATGCCCGAAGAGAGAGACCTAACAATCACCAGACATACAAAAGGGACAATGGAGTACTGAACAATAAACAAGAATATCAGAAACAAAACTTGAAGAAAGCAAAAGAAGATTGGATTGGACAACAGTGCACAGAAATAAAGAGCGGTCTGATAAAGAATAACAGCAAAAAGGTATTCCAAATTGTGAAAAACCTCACCAGACAGAATCAACTAAGAGTCAGTACCATCCTAGACGAAAATAGAAAATGCCTTACAGAAGCGAGCGACATTGCAGAAAGATGGACTAAGTATAGCAAAGAACTCTACAAGCGTGAGTCCACAGGAGACACCATGGTGCTTGAAGTTCAATACTCCTCAAATGATGATGATTTTCACATTCTCAAAGGCGAGGTAGAGTCAGCAATAAGAGCACTGAAGAATGTGAATGCAGTTGGAGTAGACATCATCCAGGCTGAACTTATCAAGAATGGGGGCTTAGTCATAGAGCTACTAACAAAAATCTGCAACAAGATCTGGCAGATAGGTGAATCGTCTGTTTGTTTTCATTGTTTAGGATTTTTAACGTAGCTTTAAGAATTTTTCAGTCATATCGCTACGATGTCTGCAGTGATACAGTTTAAAGTGATGTCTAGCACTGGGGTATCATGTCGCAGACATGTAGCATGATGTCCCACCCAGTCACATTATCCTGACACCAGGCCGACCAGTCCTAACACTAACCTGTTAATGATGAGCGTCATGCGAGGCAGTTGTTCGTACCATTTTTGTAAGTCTTTAGTATGACTCCGCCGGCGAAGCAGGACATTTGGTCGCCGCCGATTAGGCGCCGGCCGTTTTGACGAGACCGGTTTGGCGTCGGTTGTTTTGACACTGGTCGATTTGGCTTCAGCCGCTTTTGTGCCGAGCAATTGTTATTCCTGTTGAGTGGTAACCTTACAGTAATGGAGCAGGTAAGGACAACATTGATTAGCTCAGCGATCAAAGAGATGTAGTAAGTGAAATATAAATTAGGAATTTATGAGCCAGTCCACGTATATATTTGTTAATGTTTCTTGATCTGTAGCTGTCCACAATTATCTTGATACGTGCATCCGTGTCAATGTATTTCTTGCTTTTCACAGGCTGTATCGGATGCCTTTTTCTTCATATCATTCACAATCTTGTCCACTTCTACTTTTGCACGATCACTCCCATGATTATGTTCATTCATCAGTTGAACGAATTTGCCGTCATATGCATTTGTGTGAAGACTAGCTTTACATTCGTTTTTCAACTCGCATCGCCAGAAACTTTTAAGCTTATCGGAACTGTATTTATCAAAAACATATTGATATTCATCGTGCACGTATTTTTCTTGACCACGCTTCGATTTAATAACGCTCATTTCCGAAATAAAAGTTATGTTAATACATTCGACAGCACACTTATATAAAAAACAACTATATAGAAGTGGGTTTGAGCCCGAATGACTAAATCGTTAATCTTTTGCGTGAACTTCTTTTATTTTATCATAGCTTTCATTTTGAGATATGAATAACACGTTAGACATCAAAAGGTTAAATTGTTAATCCTTACGTGCTCATGATTCATAGGACAATATACCAATAAAGTCAATTATCTTAAGCGTCCTGCTTATATTATTATTTCTTAATCCTTTTGCAAATAATAATAATAATAATAATAATAATAATAATAATAATAATAATAATAATAATAATAATAATAATAATGAGGACGTTTGTATAGCGCCTAATCCTTAGAAGCTCTAAGCGCTTTACATCATCTGTAATGATATGACTACACTACAGAGAAACAAACGAAAACATGAGCCCGAATGGCTAAATCGTTAATCTTTTGCGTGAACTTCTTTTACTTTATCATAGCTTTCATTTTCAGATACAAAAGCAATGAAATTAGAAAACATAAAAACATGCTGAAAACATATAAGATACAAAACAGTATTAAGTCTATAAGTTTGTTCCTGTAGTCAAAAAATGTGAGTTTTAAGAGCACCCTTCAAAGGGACCACTGCGTCTTTGTGTCTAATTTCAATGGGCAATTCGTTCCACGTAGCCGGGCCCTGGTATGCAAAAGAACGTTGTCCATATGACTTCGTTTTTACAGTGGGAACAAGTAGTATACGATTGTCAGAAGAAGAGCGTAAGTATCTTGCTAGTGTATACACTTGGTGACCCTTTCATCCCGAATGGCATTACTTTATATTGGTAAAGTCCATCTGGAGTCACAAATGCCTATTTTTCCTTTGCTCTTTCCGTTAGTGGAATCTGCCAAAATCCTTTCAGAAGGTCAAATTTGGTGACATACTTGGCATTCCCGATTTTATCAATACAATCGTCAATTCTTGGTAATGGGAATTAATCTGTTTTGTCACACTGTTCACCTTCCTATAATCAGTGCACATACGGAAAGTTTTATCTGGTTTTGGAACAAGTATGCATGGTGAACTCCAATCACTTTTACTGGGCTCGATAAAATCATTCTCCAGCAAATATTGATTTTCTTTTTTTAAGTATTCCTGTTTGAGTGGATTCATCCTGTATGGATGCTGTTTGAAAGGTTTGGAAATTACAATTTCAACGTCATGAAAATTTTTTTTGTCCTTGTAGGAACATCTGGAAATAAGTGCTCATACTCAAATAATAACTGTTTCAGTTCATTTCTTTCTTGCACTTGTAAATGTGAAAGTTTCTGGTCTAGATCTTTCATACTTTCTGAATTACAAAGATTCGTCATTTCAATATCAGTAGATTTTGATGATATTCCTTCACTGAGTGGGACAGGTACAAATAAATTAATTGCAAGTTTAACATGGTCATCTCTTTCAATATACTCTTTTAGCATGTTTATATGGCAGAGTTGTTTTTGTTGGCGCCTCCCAGGAGTATTTATGATATAATTTAAGTCATTATTTTTCCTGTCAACTGTGTAGGAACCACAATATTTGGCCTGAAGAGGATTTTGTGACATTGGTAAGAGAGCCAGGACTCTATCACCAGGCTAAAAACTCATTTCGTTTGATTGTTTGTATCATATCTTGATTTCTTTTTAGATTGAGCAGAGTGCAGATTTGCTCTTGCGACCACACAAGCCTTTGACAACTTGTATCTAAAATCGGAAACATAATCAAGAAGATTGATCTCAGTATCTTCATTAGAGAGAAGTTTCTCTTTCAATAACTTCAATGGTTCACGCACAGTATGTCCAAAAACCAGTTCAAAGGGACTGAAGCTGAAAGATTCTTGAACTGATTCTCTAACATCAAACAATAGTAAATGAATGCCTTCATCCCAATCTGTATTCGTATCGAAACATTATTTTCGGATTATATTTTTTAACGTCTGATGGAATCTTTCTAATGCCCCTTGGCTCTCAGGATGATAGGCAAAAGATTTGAATTGCTGAATGCACAATTCATACATAACTTGTTGGAAAATTCCAGACATGAAGTTTGAACGTTGATCAGACTGAACAGATTTGGGGAGGCCATACTGAGCAAACCACTTTATCAACGCTTTTACAATTGTTTTAGATTTTATATTCCTCAACGGAATTGCCTCTGCAAACTTTATTGACGCACACATAATGGTTAACAGGTATTGGCTACCTGACTTGGTCTTGGGTAAGGGAACTACACAATCTACCATAATTCTACTAAATGGTTCGTCAAAGGCAGGAATAGTTTGCAGATGAGCCTTAAGTATCTTCTGGTTTTTTTTCTACCATTTGACAAGTATGACAAGATCTACAGTATTTTGCAACATCACTTTTGATTTTTGGATCAATAGAAGTGAGTCAAGATATTGTGATAATCCCTAAGTAACCAGCCAAAGGTGTTTCATGGGCCAAATTAAGTATTTCCTGTCTGTAAGGTTTTGGAACTACGATTTGATAGTTCACCGACCACTCATCACCAGCAGGTACCTCGGGAGGTCTCCATTTTCTCATAAGAATTCCATTTTTAATGAAATAACAGACAGGAACTTCAGATTCTTCAGTCTCACTCATGGCCTTTTGAAACAAACAGATCTCAGGATCTTTTTCCTATTCGTAGACAAGTAACTGTCGTTTATCACCCTGATTAGAATAATGAGAATGAGTTGTTAAAAGAGGATCACTATGATCAATTCCATCTGATTGATCCAAACAAGGTGTAAACGTGACCTCATCAAAAGCCTGACCTATACACGTGTCAGCTAAAGAAATACTGGCTTCATCAACATCATTCTCAAGAGCTTTCTTTGCCATAGCTCTGGTAACTGCACAAGCCTGAAATATATCACGGAATCCTTTTTCAATTGGATCAACTTTCTGATCCAAATCAGGCTTGTCAGTTACAAGTGGATTAACCACAACCTTGTCTCCAGCTAAGTCGTTGCCTAGCAATAAATGAATGCCCTCAACGGGTAAAACCGAGACTGTTCCGACTGTCACAGGTCCAGACACTTAAGCAGCAGTGTGTGTTAACCCACCATTTTTTCCATGTCATCGATAATAATATTATCAACGAAGCCTTATTTTAACGTAATAACCAATAATAATATTATCTGCTTATGATAATATATCGATGATATCACCAACATAGTACGGGTTTACCCCGGTATTTTTCCCATGTCATCGATAGGTTTAATAATAATATTATCAACGAAGCCTTATTTTAACGTAATAACCAATAATAATATTATTTGCTTATGATAATATTATTATCGATGACATGGAAAAAATGGTGGGTTAACATACACTGCTGCTATCATCTGCCATCGCCGCCTGTCAAGCCCATGACGAATTAAATTTGAATCGCTGATAATTCTACATTACGAAAATGCCTCCAAAGACTACCCCGAAACAAACTTCAAAACCCGCTCCGAAACAAACTTCAAAACCCGCTCTGAGACAAACTAAATCTGGAATCGGCGAATCTCAATGTACCAGATACGCGCGAAAACGATTAGCTGCGATTAACAATTATATCCCCGTCAGAGACTCTGTTAGAAACAAACTCCAACAACGGCAACAGCAACAACAAGATGAACAAGAACAATAACGAATAAATCAATACGCGGCGGCGTTTGCGCGTGCAATGTCACAACAAACAAATAAATGAAAATGGTAGATCATTGGAGTATTTTTATCAACTGGTGGTTACCACTGTTGATTTCATCAAATTTCTTGACTGGATTTATAAATAATTTATTATGGACTACAGCAACGCGTAGCTAGATCCACATGATAATTTTTTTTATTCGTAGTTGTTTTTGTTCCTCCGTGATCAGCTGTATAAAAAAATCATTTATAAATTTACGCCGAATTATGGATTCGCTGACGTCGCCGATACAATACTCGTTCGTATCGAAGCAGCTCGAGAATGTGACAAATTTAGAACCGAACTGATCCGTTGTGATTGGTAAAAAAAAATAATTAACTTCAATTGGCATCTGCGACTCCGGAATCGTCGCTGGAAATTTCATCATCGGAAATTTCATTTCCACGAAAAACATTCCAATCAGGAATTATATAATACGTACACGATAGGATAGGTTTAACTTTATACCGATGATGTAGTGTTTTATATTTTGTTAATTTATAAAATACTTTTTCACGATGATCTTCCAGCAGAATATAACCATCGACTTCAGAGCAAAAACACCATGTATTTTTACCCGAATCAACATAATAGACTGGTTTATCATCATTTATATCTATTTGATATTTAACTAAACCATTCGTATCGCGAACTTGCTGGTTATATTGATCATAGACATAAATACTCTGTGGACCGGAAAAGAACATTTTATTAGCCTCGGTATCATTTGGAAATATTGCAATTTTTTTACTATTCAGATTAAACGCAATTACTTTTCCATATCGACCTTGTGGAACCGGCCTAATTGTAACTTGTCCACCTTGTTCATAAGAAAATGTTACATTCATCTTTTTATTGCTTTGCAGCATTTAAATTTGATCGGTAAAAAAGTTTATGCTACTGGATCCCTTTTTTATTTTTTTCCATCGACGCAACCGCATCAGATGCATGTTTTTCACGGAAAGTCTTTAAAAACTCTTCCACGGTCGGTACTGGTTTATTCTTTCGTCGGAGATATTCCATCATATAACGATATTTGGGACCGCCACACTCAGTGCAAATTTGATATTTTCCTCGGACACCTTTGCCACAACCGATACAAGGCTTGGGACCATCAACACAACCTTGTTTTGCTGAGCAATTATGTACCCCGCAGAATTCCCCGTAACAGTTTTTCCCACATCGTCGTGTTGATCCTTGAAACAACCAACAGCATTTATTACGCGGTTGTGAATCAATCATTATAATTAAGACAATAAATATTCAATTAGATGTTAAAAAACACTATTGATAATGATTAAAGGTTATTCTGATGATGAATTTATTGACGTGTTTGGACATGGTAAATCATATTATGAAACCTCCCCAGATGAATTTTTTATTTCTCCGACGAACTGGCACGATCTCAATGAATATTACAAAAGACGTTTAGGCCCGGCTTGGTTTTTGTCCGATAAAAAATCCGCGATAGATCTTCTAACCGTTTGCAATTATTTACTTCGTGGTCTGATTATTCAACAACGGGGGAAATTTTACGTGTTTGTGGATGATCCGAATATAACATAATTTCAGGGGTGTTCTGCGGTTAATGAAATTATTCCTCGTCGGAGATTAAGATATTCCACCGTCGACATTGACTCTGAAAACCCATCATTGGAGGATTTATTATTATATTTTAGCGACCTAGTTGACTCTATTAATGATATTATCGTTTTTGAAACTAATGGCGGTTATCATATTTTATTGAAAACTATCCCAGTTGACTTTGATAATCATCGATTGTTGTTGAAGAGTATTGCCGCGGATAGACCATCGTGGAACGTTGACACAAAGGCTGGACTTCATAGTATCAAATTACCCGGGACAAGATTGGTAAAACCAAATAGTATCAATAAGAGATTAATTCATCCTGAAAATTTGGAGGATTTTCATGGATTCACCAGTAGTTTACTATCTTGTCCAGTTGAGATTCAGCCGTTGTATGATTCTATTATCGTTGATAAACCAACCGTCGACAACGGTGATAAAATCACTTGTGATAATCTCACTGATGATCAAATTCAACAGATTTCAATAGCGTTAACTGGACAACCTGATCAGATCACTGGAATTACAAACCAAACAACGAATATGATCTCGCTGGGTAGAGTTCCAGGATCATTCTGTAATATTTGTCAACGGCGTCATGGTTATAATGAAATTCATAACCACGTAGAGCAAACATGCATCGATTGTTATGTTGTGATGTATTCTGATTGTTATCTCGTAGGATGTTTTCGTGGTAAAAATAAAATCACCATCGATAGAAATACTAGTTTTTCCAATGATAATAAAACCCATTACCGAAGATATTTAAAATCGTATAATTATCACCGCGTTGATTATCCCGGATATTTTCCTGACAAAACACCGGATTACACTTATATTGAACCACCAGTACACGAATCCGGACAGGGCTGTAGGATTATTTACAACGATGATTATATGGATGGATCTCCTTGCGGTATGGGGAAGTCAGAAGCTGCATGGAGATCAATTCGAGAAGATCAATCGGTGTTATGTGTGAGTTATAGAAGAATATTTACAAGAAAGACCGCCATAGACTACAATCTCGAATCATATGAACAAATTCATGGTGGGATAATATTTGATACAATAACTCATCGAAGGGTTATTTCGCAAGTTGAATCAATTGTACGAGTTAAGGGAATTCCTGATGTGTTAGTGTTAGATGAATGGCACGGAATACTTCGTCAAATAATCTCGTCGTGCCGTGGAAAACAGATTTGGGAGACACTCACCTGGTTAATTTCTTCAGCAAAACGAGTTATTATACTTGACGCAGACGCAAATAACGACGATCTAGAATTGTTCAGAAAATACTTAAACCGTCCGGATATGAAATTTATCATCAATGATTATCAACCCGATCACACAAAGAAATTTATTGTAGAACAGTCTCATCGCGACAACTACGTAAAATTGTTGGATGCGTTACAACGAGAGAATCGTGCCGTAGTTTTCACACAAAACAAACGACACGGGAATTATTCTGTAGAAGCCTTTGCTAAATTGTTACAGCATTTAGGATATCGTGTGAAGTATTATCACGCTGATACGGATTGCGCTGAAAAACAAAGAGACTTTGCTGATGTTGTTGCAGCTTTTAACAACATTGATGTTGTGATCTATAATTGTACCGTAGAAGCAGGAATATCAATCGTGGATGAGCGATTCAAGTACATGGCGGTGTTTTCTGAACAATTAGGATCGGTAGAAGCAACTAAACAAGCAATTCATCGTTTCAGGAATATTACAGAAAGCCATTATTCAGTGACAAAGTCACCAGCTACTAAACGATCTTCCACATCATTGCCGCTAACACGAGATGACATTATTTCTGCAATTGAATCACATGAAAGGGATTTATCGTCGACGGAATTGTTATTTAGGACCCCAAATCTTTGCGATGTGAATTAAAGCTACGGATACGCGTTTATCAGTGCCATTATCGATGAAAATAATTCCAAGTGTTATTTTATTGGACGACTTGTTACGATGATGAAAAGAACCGGATATGAAGTCACTTGGGAATTACCAGATGAATATTCGCTGTGGTGTGAAAAAAATAAAACCAACAAAATCGATGACACGGCAATTAACAATAATCCCGTCGTAGATGATTTTCTGAAATCTACCATCGGAGAAAGAATTGCAGCTGCGGGAAACATTGACATGCAACAAAAATGTCATCGATATGATCCTGAAAATCCTTTGGATTTTCAACAACGATTAGAACAAAGTATATATATAATCCTCTGGTGTTGTGAAAATCTCCGATTGCTCATTCCAGATTTTATAAATCCTAGTAAAACCTATTTTGTAATCCGCGGAAATATTACCAATTGGAACTTTACCTCGCATCGATTTTATTGCGGCAATATCAGAATTCGATAAATGTTTTTTGAATGACATAGTATAAAACTAGAATATTTTTTCAACGACGACAAAACCCGCCTACCACCAATCACAGATTGAAAATCGTCTTACACCAACGAAGAATTAAATACCACAGATTGAAAATTATCATCACATAAAATCCAGCGCCGGATTAAATCATCATGAAATATGCCGCTGTGTTAATTGCGTTGATAAAATTAATTCGCAATAAACCCGGATTGATTAAATAATATTGTGCCGGAATAAAATAAAATTTTTAATTTAATACTGTGACTTTCGCCATTGATTTTTAACACGATCATGGAAGCTTTAACAGCGTTATCAACGATGGCGCAAGTGCCAAAAATATTAATTTAGGCACACACTGAATAAAAAGACTTCACACTGAATAAACAAAATGAATCCTTACAGCTTTTCTTTACAAGAATTTCCATGCAAAATCGACTACTTTACCCTACGAGGTTTTTTTTATCAAAAAACAATTAAAAATAACCAAAAATCGATAAAAACAGGCAAAAATTGATGGAAAATGGCTAAAAAAAATCATCAAAATGAATTCTAACAGCTTTTCTCAATGGAAAATCCCATGGAAAATCGACTACTTGACCCGATGAAGACTGAAAAAAAACCCACCAAAAACTGTCAAAAAATCAGTGAAAAACAGGCAAAATCAGTGAAAAACTTTCAAAAAATCAGTGAAAAACAGACAAAATCAGTGAAAAACTCAAAAAATCAGTGAAAAACATGCAAAGAATAGTTTATGTAAAACTCATAAAATTTGCTGTTATTTTTTATTTACTGTTGTTGTTTTGTAATTATTATAATTACATCTTTGCGGTGTTAACAACAAAGGATATTGTCTGGGTTCTGTGAAATCTTTTATTTTCGAAATAATTAATTTTAATTATTTATTGTGCTGATAAAATATCTCCGGACTTTTTATTATTGTTATTATTATTGCATTACCATTGGTAATAACCTTTGTACTAACTAAAGTAGTCGATTTTGCATGGAAATTCTCGTAAAGAAAAGCTATAAGGATTCATTTTGTTTATTCAGTGTGAAGTCTTTTTATTCAGTGTGTTTCTAAATTAATATTTTTGGTACTTGCGCCATCGTTGATAACGCTGTTAACGCTTTCATGATCGTGTTAAAAATCAATGGCGAAAGTCACAGTATTAAATTAAAAATTTTATTTTATTCCGGCACAATATTATTTAATCAATCCGGGTTTATTGCGAATTAATTTTATCAACGCGATTAACACAGCGGCATATTTCATAATGATTTAATCCGGCGCTGGATTTTATGTGATGATAATTTTCAATTTGTGGTATTTAATTCTTCGTTGGTGTAAGACGATTTTCAATCTGTGAATGGTAGTAGGCGGGTTTTGTCGTCGTTGAAAACATATCCTAGTTTTATACTATACCATTCAAAAAACATTTATCGAATTCTGATATTGCCGCAATAAAATCGATGCGAGGTAAAGTTCCAATTGGTAATATTGCCGCGGATTACAAAATAGGTTTTACTAGGATTTATAAAATCTGGAATGAGCAATCGGAGATTTTCACAACACCTGAGGATTATATACCACCTAGCGCGGTGATGGAACCGGAACTGGAAGTGGAAAATCAAAGACTTTCAATGAAGAATTCCCGGCAACCCTCACACACAGCAACACTACCTAGCGCGGTAAACGAATTGGAGATGAACCACCAACAGAGTTCTCGTGAACTTATAAAATGTTATAAGGAGATTGCCGCGTTAAAAGATAGCAACAGCGAGTGTATAAAACTAACAACGGCTGTTGAACAACTTAACGGCGATTATAATCGATTACGACAGCAACATCAACAATTGTTGAAAAAATATAACACGGTTAAGCAATTATACGAAAATGAAAAATCAACGAGAGAGGCCTTGGAGAAGGATTGTCACAGCAAAACATCAACGATAAATAATCTCCGACGAGATGGTAAAACCTTGATGGAAAAATATGACGAGTTATTGTTGTATGTGTGTAACAGTAAAAATCCTCCAACGGGTTCTAAATCATCGCCGACAATGATGAAATCATCGCCGACAATGATGAAATCATCGCCGACAATGATGAAATCATCACAGAAGATTTCACCACCGGGGATTTGGCCAACAGAGAGTTTACCGCCGGAAGAATTAAACGCCGCAAAGGAAACAATTGAAAAACTAACCACGGAGAAGTTAGCTCCGTTAGAGCAGGAAATCAAAAAGGCAACCGACGAACATATAAAAAATTTTATTGACCGACATGGAAATCTCAACGTGAAAACAAATTACCAACTACAACAACTAAACGAGCAAAAAAATAAAATAGTTTCTGAAATCAACAGGATAAAATACAGATATGATCTACATGGAAAAATCTAACAGCGGTGATTTCACTGGTGATTTCACTGGTGGCGGCGGTCAATCTGAACAGTTATGGAAGTCTTATTGGGTCTTTTAAACATCTCTACGATTGATGGAGAAACGGCACTTTTTATATAAAATAAAATGTAATGTGCCGTTTCTCCATCGTTGTTTTTGTTGTTTTTAGTGTATTTGATACCGGACCAACCAGCCATTAACCGCCCAAATATGAAATTTCAACCACGCTGTGTGATCATTTACCGCAGAAATATCTTTACCGGCAATTTCATAATCATCGTTGATAAATGTTTCGCGCCATCCACTGTCATTAAAACAGTCAAGAATAGGCCAACTAGGATACGTTAGAGTATAATTACCCCGTTGTTACATGTCAGACATGTCAGATGATTTTTAACATCACCGTAGAAGTCTTATTTTGTTGTTTTAAGAGCGTTATCATTGATGAGGGAAGTCACATATTTCTATATAAAATAATTAATTATGTGACTTCCCTCAATGACATTTGATTAATCGGAACCATCGTATCGGAAAAACCATCTATTAACGGTCCACACATGAACTTTTAACAGTGTAGTGTGTGTATCTGTCGCAGTAAGGTCCTTACTAGCAAATCCCACATCATCGACAATTTCATTAATCCATGTCAGGTCATCTATAAAGTCAGATTTGGGCCATTCAGGATAAAACAATGTGAGATTACATCTTCCGGCGTTTTTAATATCATCGGATTGTAATTTTCCATCGAACTCTTTATAAATCAACTTGATTTTTTCGATTATATTTTTCACTGATAATGTCTTATTTCTAAACCACACATCCGGAAATATCTCACTGAAGTGTTTTAACAGCGATTGATATTTATCGAGTTGGTCAGGGTTTTTTAACATCTCAGTGATATTCTTAATTAATTCAGTACGGTTCACAGAAATATTTTTCACATCTAACTGATCCGTAACCACATCAGGGAGTTCTAATACTTCAAGGACATTTCTGACAATTTCGAGTTGTTGCCGTGGATTGATTTTATCTGATCTACACGGTGTAGTTATTACCGCGTTTCCTTGATTGTGTTTATCAACAAGAACTCGCTGATATCGCTCTAACCTTAAATTATTTTTATCAAGTTGTTCTATTTGATTTATGTCCAATTTTCCAACATCGGTCTGAAATACATGATTGAGATACATCAATTTCTTCGCGTAGGGTTCTAATCGTTGTTGAAAATCCAAAGGATTTTCAGGATCATATCGATGATATTTTTGTTACCTGTCAATATTTCCCGCAGCAGCAATTCTTTCTCCGATGGTAGATTTCAGAAAATCATCTACGACGGGATTATTGTTAATTGCCGTGTCATCGATTGTGTTGGTTTTATTTTTTTCACACCACAGCGAATATTCATCTGGTAATTCCCAAGTGACTTCATATCCAGTTCTTTTCATCATCGTAACAAGTCGTCCAATAAAATAACACTTGGAATTATTTTCATCGATAATGGCACTGATAAACGCGTATCCGTAGCTGGAATTCACATCGCAAAGATTTGGGGTCCTAAATAACAATTCCGTCGACGATTAATCCCTTTCATGTGATTCAACTGAAGAAATAATGTCATCTCGTGTTAGCGGCAATGTTGTGGAAGATTGTTTAGTAGCTGGTGACTTTGTCACTGAATAATGGATTTCTGTAATATTCCTGAAACGATGAATTGCTTGTTTAGTTGCTTCTACCGATCCTAATTGTTCAGAAAACACCGCCATGTACTTGAATCGCTCATCCACTATTGATATTCCTGCTTCTACGGTACAATTATAGATCGCAACATCAATGTTGTTAAAAGCTGCAACATCATCAGCAAAGTC
The DNA here is from genome assembly GCA_030141615.1 of Unio pictorum. Lineage (NCBI taxonomy): Eukaryota > Metazoa > Mollusca > Bivalvia > Unionida > Unionidae > Unio > Unio pictorum. Next base: position 2,560,401 of record JARLTB010000229.1, read on the forward strand.
TCTTTGTTTTTCAGCGCAATCCGTATCAGCGTGATAATACTTCACACGATATCCTAAATGCTGTAACAATTTAGTAAGGGCTTCTACAGAATAATTCCCGTGTCGTTTGTTTTGTGTGAAAACTACGGCACGATTCTCTCGTTGTAACGCATCCAACAATTTTACGTAGTTGTCGCGATGAGACTGTTCTACAATAAATTTCTTTGTGTGATCGGGTTAATAATCATTGATGATAAATTTCATATCCGGACGGTTTAAGTATTTTCTGAACAATTCTAGATCGTCGTTATTTGCGTCTGCGTCAAGTATAATAACTCGTTTCGCTGAAGAAATTAACCAGGTGAGTGTCTCCCAAATCTGTTTTCCACGGCACGACGAGATTATTTGACGAAGTATTCCGTGCCATTCATCTAACACTAACACATCAGGAATTCCCTTAATTCGTACAATTGATTCAACTTGCGAAATAACCATTCGATGAGTAATTGTATCAAATATTATCCCACCATGAATTTGTTCATATGATTCGAGATTGTAGTCTATGGCGGTCTTTCTTGTAAATATTCTTCTATAACTCACACATAACACCGATTGATCTTCTCGAATTGATCTCCATGCAGCTTCTGACTTCCCCATACCGCAAGGAGATCCATCCATATAATCATCGTTGTAAATAATCCTACAGCCCTGTCCGGATTCGTGTACTGGTGGTTCAATATAAGTGTAATCCGGTGTTTTGTCAGGAAAATATCCGGGATAATCAACGCGGTGATAATTATACGATTTTAAATATCTTCGGTAACGGGTTTTATTATCATTGAAAATACTAGTATTTCTATCGATGGTGATTTTATTTTTACCACGAAAACATCCTACGAGATAACAATCAGAATACATCACAACATAACAATCGATGCATGTTTGCTCTACGTGGTTATGAATTTCATTATAACCATGACGCCGTTGACAAATATTACAGAATGATCCTGGAACTCTACCCAGCGAGATCATATTCGTTGTTTGGTTTGTAATTCCAGTGATCTGATCAGGTTGTCATGTTAACGCTATTGAAATCTATTGAATTTGATCATCACTGAGATTATCACAAGTGATTTTATCACCGTTGTCGACGGTTGGTTTATCAACGATAATAGAATCATACAACGGCTGAATCTCAACTGGACAAGATAGTAAACTACTGGTGAATCCATGAAAATCCTCCAAATTTTCAGGATGAATTAATCTCTTATTGATACTATTTGGTTTTACCGATCTTGTCCCGGGTAATTTGATACTATGAAAAACTGTTACGGGGAATTCTGCGGGGTACATAATTGCTCAGCAAAACAAGGTTGTGTTGATGGTCCCAAGCCTTGTATCGGTTGTGGCAAAGGTGTCCGAGGAAAATATCAAATTTGCACTGAGTGTGGCGGTCCCAAATATCGTTCTATGATGGAATATCTCCGACGAAAGAATAAACCAGTACCGACTGTGGAAGAGTTTTTAAAGATTTTCCGTGAAAAACATGCATCTGATGCGGTTGCGTCGATGGAAAAAAATAAAAAAGGGATCCAGTAGCATAAACTTTTTTACCGATCAAATTTAAATGCTGCAAAACAATAAAAAGATGGATGTAACATTTTCTTATGAACAAGGTGGACAAGTTACAATTAGGCCGGTTCCACAAGGTCGATATGGAAAAGTAACTGCGTTTAATCTGAATAGTAAAAAAATTGCAATATTTCCAAATGATACCGAGGCTAATAAAATGTTCTTTTCCGGTCCACAGAGTATTTATGTCTATGATCAATATAACCAGCAAGTTCGCGATAAGAATGGTTTAGTTAAATATCAAATAGATATAAATGATGATAAACCAGTCTATTATGTTGATTCGGGTAAAAACACATGGTGTTTTTGCTCTGAAGTCGATGGTTATATTCTGCTGGAAGATCATCGTGAAAAAGTATTTTATAAATTAACAAAATATAAAACACTACATCATCGGTATAAAGTTAAACCTATCCTATCGTGTACGTATTATATAATTCCTGATTGGAATGTTTTTCGTGGAAATGAAATTTCCGATGATGAAATTTCCAGCGACGATTCCGGTGTCGCAGATGCCAATTGAAGTTAATTATTTTTTTTACCAATCACAACGGATCAGTTCGGTTCTAAATTTGTCACATTCTCGAACTGCTTCGATACGAACGAGTATTGTATCGGCGACGTCAGCGAATCCATAATTCGGCGTAAATTCATAAATGATTTTTTTATACAGCTGATCACGGAGGAACTAACACAATCACGAATAAAAAAAATTATCATGTGGATCTAGCTACGCGTTGCTGTAGTCCATAATAAATTATTTATAAATCCAGTCAGGAAATTTGACGAAATCAACAGTGGTAACCACCAGTTGATAAAAATACTCCAGTGATCTACCATTTTCAATTATTTGTTTGTTGTGACATTGCACGCGCAAACGCCGCCGCGTATTGATTTATTCGTTCTTGTTCATCTTGTTGTTGCTGTTGCCGTTGTTGGAGTTTGTTTCTCACAGAGTCTCTGACATGGATATAATTGTTAATCGCAGCTAATCGTTCTCGCGCGTATCTGGTACATTGAGCTTCGCCGATTCCAGATTGAGGCTGTCTCGGAGCGGGTTTTGAAGTTTGTTTCGGAGCGGGTTTTGAAGTTTGTTTCGGGGTAGTCTTTGGAGGCATTTTCGTAATGTAGAATTATCAGCGATTCAAATTTAATTCGTCATGGGCTTGACAGGCGGCGATGGCAGATGATAGCAGCAGTGTATGTTAACCCACCATTTTTTCCATGTCATCGATAATAATATTATCATAAGCAAATAATATTATTTTTGGTTATTACGTTAAAATAAGGCTTCGTTGATAGTATTATTATTAAACCTATCGATGACATGGGAAAAATACCGGGGTAAACCCGTACTATGTTGGTGATATCATCGATATATTATCATAAGCAAATAATATTATTATTGGTTATTATGTTAAAATAAGGCTTCGTTGATAATATTATTATCGATGACATGGAAAAAATGGTGGGTTAACACACACTGCTGCTACTTAGTCTGATGACAAATTTACACAATGGAGAGGAACAATAACAAAGCAGCACTCTACGTCCTGAATAAGAACACCTTGATTAGAAGAAAACTTCTCAGAAAAAGGCAAAGTACCTGACAATAACAGACTGAGAAGCTCCTGTGTCCCTTAAATTTTAATAGGGGCGGGATTGGATGAATCAACCAAGAGTAATATTGAACCCTTCGATATGAATGGTTCATATTTCTGCATAATAAAATCAATACATGAACGTGACCTTGACCTCTTAGAAATAAGAGCATTTGGAACAGGTCTGTCTTGATTCTGATGCCTATTTTTCAATTTGTAGCAATCAGAAATAACGTGTCCTTTTTTTCTTGCAATAGGTACACGTCGGAAGAGACAAGGATCTAGAATCAAGCTTCTTTGAAGTTTGATTTTTGAAAGTTGTGCTAGTTTGAGTTTTAAAAGGGCTGTTATTAGGCTGAAATACTTTTCTGCCAGAAGGATGTTGAGTAGAAGTCATGTTAACAAAATTAACTTTATGTGTCAAAAAATATTCGTCAGCAGCTCGAGCAGCATTCTCCAACGTTCCAATCCTATGCTCATCGAAATAAGACTTTAAGTCACTATGGACAAAGTTTTTGAACTCTTCAGTTAATATCATTTGCTTGAGATTTTGATAATCTTGTTCGACTTTCTTTGCTAAGCACCATCAAACATCAAACAACTGCTCTTTTTCTCTAGCAAATTCGACATGAGTTTGTCCAGCTTCTTTTATGTAATTGCTGAATTTTTGCCGATAAGCTTCAGGGACTAACTCATTACCTCTTAGAATGTATTCTTTAACCACATCATAGTCACCACTTTGATGAAGAGACTGAAGTGTAAATCTCACTAGCCTTACCAGTGAGTACACATTGCAATAACGCAGTCCAATGTTCCCTTGGCCACTTTAAATTTTCTGCAACTTTTTCAAAACGAATGAAGTATTTGTCTACTTCTTTTTCTCTGAAAGGGGGCACTAATCTAATATTCCTTGCTAAATCAAAACTTGAATTTGGATTTGAAGTATGAAGGTGTGTTTCACTTGTCAGCTCTATTTCGTTCATTGTACATTGATATTCCCTTTCTTCCATCTCTCTCTTTATCAATTTGTTTTTCTTGTAACCGAATGTGCATCTGCTCTTTTTGTAATTCAAATTGTCTTTCTTTCTCCTCTTTGTCATATTGTAATTTTTTTATTTCTCCCTTTCCTGTCTCTCTCTCTCCCTTTTCTGTCTCTCTCTCTCTCTCTCTCTCTCTCTATCCCTTTCCTGAAATTCCAGCTTCTTCAACTCTAATTCAGTTTTGAATTTTAATTATAATTCCTTTATTTTAATGCCAGAGTCTGGTGTAGACTTACTGACCGAAATCAATGCACTGTTTTCCAAAACATTCTTTTCTTCCAAATATTGGACCAAAATCTTTTGATATCTTGTTTCGTTAAAGATGCCTTGACTTCAGGAACATCATATTTTCTGGCAAGTTGAATCAACTCATCTTTTTTTGTAAAGATCTAATTGATCCTGAGTAGGATTAGAAAGAAATATTTCTACTTTAGATGTCATTTTATTACAAACCTGTCAATCTCACTAAAGATTTTAAAAAAGTACAAAAACTAGGGGAATTCAAATTTAAAAAAAAAGTTTTCTGAAAAACAATTCTAGCCAAATTCCAATTTCGGACGATGCCCCAATTTCTATGTTACGTGCTTAGACTCGAATAAAAAGTATAATATAATGAGTGATAATAACAAGCTTGTAAAAGCTTAATAAACAATTTATTGAGCACAAATATTTTCCAGAAAAGAAAAAGAAAACTTACGGTTTTAAGAATCAATTCCAAACGTAATCCAAAAATAATTCAAAATATTATTCACTAGAGAAATTGCAAACGTCCTGGTAATAAAATGTCCAAACAATTCCAAGTTTGAATCCCAGCGAAGTATTCAGGATAGAAGACGATGTCACTTAATGAAGTCAGTTCTTGGTAATAAAATTCTATGAGCACAATTCTTTTCCAGATAAATAACAAAATAAATCCTCTTGAATCCAAACGAATTGAAATAATTTCCAATATAAAGTAACTCAAAATGACACAACTTAATATTCTAACAGCCCCAGTTCTACTAAATAGTTTGCTCTCAAAACATAATTTATATACCTGATTTTACGTAAACAAGAAAGGGGTCACGTGATCTTCTAGAATCTTTTAGAACAAATTTAGGTTCAAAAACTCACGTACCCACCAGATGTTTATACGAAGCTCCATAATGTCCTTGGAACCAACCAATCATTTTAAAAGCTTGTTTACAACTCTAAAGCCAAGTCAGAAATGAGGTCAACACCTGGTGTTTATTCTGTAAAGTACAGGTCACCCCCCAATGAACATATCTTAAACTTAAAATGCCAAATTTGAATCTAACAAACAAATTTAGAAAAAAAAAAACTTAAATCAATTATACGTAACAATCTAAATATCTAATTCTGATATTCAAGCTAATAATTGCATGTAGTTGGCATTAATATGAAACAAATTCTCTACGCTCCGGTGGCCTAGTCGTTAGAGCGTCCGCGAGAGGTCGCCTGTTCAAACCATAACTAATTCATACTAAAGACTTATAAAAATGGTAATAAAAGCTAGACGCTTAGCATTACATAGGTTTATGTTAGGAAGGGTAAGGATAATCCAACTGGGTCGAACATCATGCTACATATTTTCGGCATAATGCCCCTATGTTAGACATCACTATAAATTGACACACTGCAGACATTGCTGCGATATGACTGAAAAAGTGTTAAAGCCACGTTAAAAGTCCAAACACACACACACACACACACTTTTACATCATGCTCTCTGACTCTAAAACAGTATAATAATTGAGCAAACCTTTAATTGCAAAGCTTTAATTGCATGTAGTTATCATTAATATTGTATGAAACGTATACTCTCGGGGATAAAAACTGTTATTTAGGGCATAGACCTTTTTAAACACCAGTAATATCAATTCGAATAATTCGTATTGTTATTAATTTTGTTGATGAACATATAAGCATTGTTTGGTTTCCATTTATTCTCGGTCATGCTTGATTTGACTTTCCCAGATAGCCATGCGTATCATGCCATCGATGCTGTTCCACGTGGTAATGGTAGATACTATTATTTTATTACGTTTTTAACCATTTTTCCAAATGGTTGATTGATTCAATGCTATTGAAACGATTCCTACCTCGATATTAATGATAGAGTTTAATCCAAGTTTGAACTGGTCTCTCTCTGTATTTACAATAGTGTTGATTCCGAAACCATTACCGATTTTCATCAATAGGACAGTCATTAACATGAAATACACCATCACCACCACTAGGATAGCTTATTTTCATCTTGGAATATGCGAAATTCTGCCATTATGTTTTTATTGTGTCGTAACCCGTTGCTCTCATATATTTATTAACTGCATTAACCCTTAACGTTTAAAGCACCGATAGTATGATAGAGTTACAGTTTCTTTCTGTGCCTGAGTAATTAATGTGCGGATTCTAAAAGACCGTTTACTTTTTGTATAATCTTATAATATGTCACCGTTACCATACTGAACAGGAATTATTTCAAGCCTGATTCTAGTATGATGCATTTTTTTAAAAAAAATGATAGTGTATAGGATCCTAACCTAAATTGAAAGAAAATCGCAGAGATCATAATACTGGTTTTTATTTAAGTTTTTGGTTTTGTCATATGATAAGTGAATCCCACTTTCTCCTATAAGATAATAGCCAATTTACATGATTAGAGATCTCATCGCGTGAAAATAGCCAATTTACATGATTAGAGATCTCATCGCGTGAAAATAGCCAATTTACATGATTACCATTTATCTTGTCAAGATGAGGAAGTATTTTACAATTTTAAAATTGTTGCAGTTTACGTTAAATTGTTTGGAGGTCAATGCTATTGTTGATTGTATTTAAATTATCTTCATTAGGTAATGGAATAATGCATTCAGGTTGTAGTTATTTTTAATTTTAAAGTGATTATGAAATTTGTCAACCATTATTTTATGTTCTAATTCATTGAAGCATGTTATTAAATTTAATCTATCTATACCTCCTCGTTAGATGAACAAAGTTTAGCTACAAAAGACGCATCATTAATATTTACATACATTAACTTTTTCAGTTCGAAATTTGCCAGATTCACTGTCAGCCGTAGCCTTTTGCATTCATAAATGTTAATCAAAATGTACCATTTTTGTTTCGGTTTTACTAGCAAAGTAAGCGATATAAACACACTGACAAGACTTTTTTTTTCAAGGTCAATTTTATTGATACAGAAAGTTTTGTTCATCGTCATAAAATGAAATAGGTGTGCCCCACTAACTTCAGAGCAGAGTCAATTATTTTGGACATTTTTTAATTAGAATTGTGATGAGCTACGATTTCTGGTAACGTTGCAAAATATTATTCAGAGTGGATTTCTTTTTCTGTTAGGGCAACTAACACATTTGCCAATCTTACATTTACCAGACCTCAGTTGCGTTTTCTGTGAGTTATACCAACGGCTTATGGTGCTCAACATTTGAAGGTCAGTGTTAGGGCTGTTCGGCCTGGGGTCAAGATAATGTGACTGGATGGGACATCATACTACATGTCTGCCCCATCATGCTCCATTGCTAGACATCACTATACACCGCCACACTGCAGACATCGTAGCGTTATGACTGAAAAAATATTAAAGCTACGTTAAAAATCAATATCACACACTCACACACACAAGTATCCTGATATTGTTCAGTCTCCGATCAAGTTCTTACAATTTCGGTATTCTGAGTCTTACTTTTAGGCACGACATAATCAGTACTAATTATGTTTCTTCTCTTAGCTGAGTCTATTTAAGACATCAGTACAATCTTCAAATTTGATAACACCTTCAACATTATCATTACTTGAGGTATAGCTAATGCTTCATATATAAATCGTTGGAATGTAAATATAGCCAGTAGACAGGAGACAGCCGGTCACTAAATACGGAATGTTGATGCGATAATGGAAAGTAAATGACTTGGTGTTGGTCACTATACACGTCATGTTGGATAGTTTATGTGGGGGTTTGATCACAATATACGGCATGTTGATGGCACAAAGTAGGGTGTTGGATAATAGATTACTGCGTCTTGGTCAAGAAACACGACGTGTTGACCCCATACTTTTTCACATGATATATTCCCATTTGACCCCATACATGATTCAGTACCAAAACGGCCTATAACAATCCTCAAAGTTAAAATTAAATTTCCCTTAGGAGCCCATAATGTCATCTGTATATTGAACTTTTCAGAATAGAATTCCAAGTATTATCCATTTCTGTCTCCAAATGTAAACATACCAGAAACTGTAAAATTTTAATTTGACTTCCAATCGCTCTATATAATCAAATAGTTTTATCTTTTAACATACTTCTTTAACATATTTCTTTAAATGAAAGCATGTAATGTAACGCGTGCTATTGACTATCACATGGTTGAGACTATGTAAAGTTCTACCCATGGAATATCATACAATGTAGAATTTGAAAATGTTAATCTCGGAGCCTTCAAAATAAACCATATGCATTAAAACTTTGTAATCTACTTTAGAAAAAGTTTAAAATATTTAACCAGCACTCTTATTACATCTGTAAAAGCTGCTTAGAATAAAATAATTTTATAAAAGCAAAAAATCAATACAACCCAAAGGTACGCTATTATAATGATGTATTAGACAGAAATTTTTAACCGTGACTAAACCTTTTCTAATCAAATGAAACATATTACAAGTATGAGATATTGGCAACCTGCCAACGTATGAACATAAAAACAAGACACAACATAAAAACAACATAAAAACAAGACACAATTTTAAAATGATTTCGCAGTGAAAGATATGGATATTTAAGCTGTAAAAGAACTTGCATAGATTTAACATTGTGGCCACTCTTAGGTTTAAGGTGATTTAACAGTACAATGGCATTTTGGGGGCCCTATGTGAAGACAATATTGTAGGTCGATATGAGGATCAAATGACCATCAAAAATATATAATTAACAACTTGGTAATGTACCACCAGACCGACGTCAATAAACCAAACATTGCGAAAACCACGTCCGTCGTAATGTAGTAGTAGTAGTAGTAGTAGTAGTAGTAGTAGTAGTAGTAGTAATAGTAGTAGATTGTAAATTTAACTCCCCCTTGCATCACATATCCTAACACACCAAAACATTGTCGCCAAAAGCTCACAGAATCTAGTATTCAGGGCCTGGCTTTCCCTAGGTACTTGACCTCATGAACCATTTGGATGTGGATCTTGCTGGGACGCTGACGGTCATGTTAGCAGGGCGGTGTTGGGCTAAATCGGCAACATGCCTGTTAGAAAGTCTAATGATACCAAAAATGCCTTCCCCTTCAATGAATGTACAAAAATCGGACAGAGCTTTATATAGGACCCAAATGTCTATCACAATGGTTGCCATCTTATACAGGACAAGGTGAGGAGGTAATTGGCATGCAATATCGATTTAGACATGCTAAAATAAATGTGATCACTCCAATATATATATATGTCAGCATCAACATCTACGATAATTTGATAGACAGCTAGCACGTCTCCATATGGCTGACCTTAGACCAACTGGACCGAGAGTGTGTATGTAATTTGGATTTTTAACGTAGCTTTAACAAGTGTTCAGTCATATCGCTACAATGTCTGCAGTGAGGAAGTTTTCCAGTGATGTCTAGCACAGGGACATCATTCCACAGACATGTAGCATAATGTCCGACCCAGTCACATTACACTGACACCAGGCCAACGAGTCCAAACACTAACCTCTTAATGCTGAGCGCCAAGCGAGGCAGCTGTTCGTATCATTTTTGTAAGTCTTTTGTTTGACTCGGCCATGGATCGAACCCAAGACCTCCTGCTTCCGCGACGGACGCTCTATCCACTAGGCCACCGGAGCGGTGAGGATTTATGGAGCATATAGATTGGTTCGAGGAGTAGCACGAATCACACCAGTTTAAAAGGGCCTTGGAAATTTTTAGACTTGTAGGTTCGTGGATCACTCTTTTCTGGTGGATTAAAATCAAGGCTTGAAAAAGAATACTTGATATAGTTTAGTACGTAATTTCACCTATTCTTTTATGAGATTGGCTTCGCCCTATCATCGACCTGAGGAAAAGTGCTTTTCTAGGCATCACTCAAGGCTACCGCGACATGGACCGCTTTAGCAGCCGGCCCTTATTTCATTTTAAGGGCAGTACAAAAATTATATTTCTTCCATAATAAGCGTGTACTCACCATGCGAAGAAGATAGATTCAGCCTGGAGTGGCCACGACAAGGCAGACACATATAACAAATTCTGTCTGAAACTTTGTCTTTCTCGAACGCCATCAAGTTTGTGATTCTAGTTAGAACTTCGGGATTTCAGGTTTCGCACTTTATTGTAAGGGACACGTCAAACTCCGCTGACAGGCTTTGCGATCATGTCAGCATCACCATCTACAATAATTGGATAGACAGTCAGAACCTCACCACACGGCTGCCCTTGAACCGATTGGACCGATTTGTTCCGGCTCTCACAGTGACCCGCGCATTAGTAATTTTAAAAATATATATATATTTCGAGAGAAAGTAATTTTAAAGCAAGTGAAAGAAGAAAATGTACCTTCAATGTCAATATAAAAACTTTATTTCCAAATGTCGTGCTCACATGGGATTAGCAAGTAAATCAGGGGTGGGAGTGGGGGGTGGGGGTGGGGGGCGCTAAAATGTTCCCTCATTTGCTGAGGCCTTTCCTGAATATCCAAAACTAACTTCTGTCTCAAGACCATTAATGCTAGCAATGTTGGAGTTCATCCTGAGATAAACTGTCCTCCGAAGTCAACTCATTGCCAGCAAAAATATTTTGTTGAAATTGAAATGCAGATGCAAATACATTAATACAGTTTATTTTGGTGTTCGATAAGCGGTATATTAAGCCTACAGATAAGAGTGAAACTGTCACATATCACATGACAACAGGTCTTTTTTATGAACGATTTGAGCATACTAAATGTAATATTCACACGTCATATCCGGTGTAAAGATTTTCCAAAGTTTACAGAAAACGCCTGGAGAAAAGATAGTATAAGCCCAGAAATCTTAATCTTCAGAAAACTTAAATGTTAGGAGAACAACAAATATAGAAGAACCTCGTCAGGAATTATCTTTCTCAAAAATTCTCAAAGTTAAAGCAAGGGAAGTAACACTTGGAATCGACAATTGATTATCACATGCGTGAGGTTTCACAGCGTTATCGCCCTTACAAAACTACAACTCATAACTTTTAAATAAGCCATTCTTAGAACATGAGGTGCCTACATTTTAATATAACTTTTTATTACAATTAACAGAATAATACACCTTATGAATTTAAATGAAAAATTTGCAATGTATAAATAAAGGAAACGAATAAAATGGAAATATGGAAAGTAACAATTGTAATAGATCAAAAAAGTGGCTATTAAGCGTTTGTAAAACAGAACAGTCATTACAAACTTCAAACATTATTATAAAGTTACACTTTTATTATATATAAAGCAGTAGGGAAATATAAGTTTTCAGATTAATCAGATGGTTCCAAATATGTTTGCGGTATAACGTGGTACGTATTCAGCTTTATTTACAAATATTGCTGTGTAGGTTTTAGTCCTTAACATGTCGTTTTAAAAGCTCGCTTAAGAAATGCGGTGACATTGATTTGTTTACCATAGTAGATGGTGTCAACCATTTTTATTTCAGGATGAATTTTAAAAATCGCACTAATACTGAATTTGTTTTTAAGGTAAAACAAAAACATATACCCAAACTGATTTTAACAGATCAATGTCACAAAACAAATATTTGTAAACTCGATTGCCATAGATCATCGAATCCAGCTATTTTCGTTTGGTTTCCTGAAAAGTTCGATAGAATGGGTTTGTGTAGCTTGTACGTCGTTTATACTTGTAACCAATGGCGTGCATCTTGCTGAGGTAGATCTATTAGACCAATTTTAACTGCACGATACAATTTTTGAATTCCTCTGTAGCCAAGAGCAGGACGTGTCAGACGAGCAAAGGTGCCAAAAAAGCGAATGACTGTACAACGACGGAATACAACAAGGATAGAATCATAATAGATGAAAATTCAATATTTAACAAAGACAAATAGAATAGAGAAATAACTATACAGCAAAAAGAAAGAGGAATGGCAGGAAGCAGGATGGCGAATATGAAAGAAATTAGTAACCTTCAACACTTTTCAAGGTCAAACGAATCGAGCGTGAACACGAGTGCTACCTTCAATGTGACTACGGAGTGGGAGCATAGTTCCTCAACATGGCCGAAATACCGCGGGAAGATTTCCCAAACACAACATAGGTGATGACTGCAATAAAACTATGGAGCCAGGATATATAAAGAAAATTTACTCCATAAACCCGATAGGATATCAAGGCTACATCATCAGATACGAAGGGAAATAACCCGTGTTACCATATGGACGAATGACAACATCAAAAGGGATCATAAACGTGGAAAAACCAGCACGTATTGAACGAAAATAAAAAAGGGGACTGGAGAGGTGAACATTTCAGACATCCCTCTAGAAAAATCGTTAAAAGCTGTGGCGAAACATTTCGAAGAAACATTTGGAGTTAAAGCAATAACAGCAAGACTGTGGATGATCCCATCAACGCAAATATACGATGGAATAATAACCATTGAAATAGAGAAGGTACACCTTAAAACCATTAAAAGGTCGTACTTTATGCATGGTACAAAGAATGCATTTATGACAGAAAGTGCAATAGATGCAATGAGAAGGGACATACCCCCCCCCCCCCCCTTTAAGTGTCCCCGAAATTATGAAGAGCAACAAGGGAGAACAACACATAAACAACATCAAGTGGAGCAGATAATGCAAGAACAAAAACAACAGGCAAAACAACCACAAGACAGGGAGAATAAACCAACAACAACAACAACAACAACAACAACATGATAAAGGGGCACAACAACAAAGAAAAGAAAATCAAACCATTAAAAAGTAACGAGTAGCACTCCTAAATTCACAACAATAAATAAATAACACCAGGTAACAGCCGGAACAACTCAACAGGGAAAACAAAACAAATGACCGAAAGAGGTAGAATGTAACGGGAAACAACCCAAAGTAAAAATAATGGAGCAAAATTTAAACAAAGCTCCATCAAAACAACCGAAAACAAACAGCTCAAAAACAAAGCAAAAAGAGAAAACAAAGAAATAAAAGAACAGAACACAATAATGAGAAAAGAGAAAAGAAATAAGAGGAAAATTTTTATACGATAGCCAACAGATTATCTAATTTACAAAAGAATTATATATATATATATATATATATATATATATATATATATATATATATATATATATATATATATATATATATATATATATATATTAGGGTGTCCCAAACTTGATAGCCAAACATTTTGTTTTGGAAAAATCAAAGTCTCACCCTCCAAAAAGTTTCTTTGTGATTATCTGATTCTACTTAAGAAATTTCAAAATTTTTGAAGAATATTTAGGGGTCCGTGAAGGTCCCCAAATTTTCATGAAAATCTTCAAATTTATACTACATAATGCCCGCATTGCCCGGTTTTGGTAAAATCAATTAATGATTATTTTTACAGTAATTATACTAATGTTGCATATGTCATGTAACCAGTCACTAAAAGCCACGAGTTTACAGACATTTAATATTTTTTAATTTGTTGAATATTGACAATTTGTGGAATAATTAATCATATATTTTAGATAGTTATGACAGCTGTAGCAGGAATAAAACTTGGTAAGTGTTTGTTATAATTTACATTCTATTTCAGATTATTTGGTTTAATGCATAAATTGTACATAGACCTACTATATTATTATTACATAGTAACTGAGTGATAATGAGTAGTATCACGTAAATAATAGGCATTCTGAATAAAAATAAAGAATTTATAAAATAATTTAATGTACAAAGAATTTTAACAATTAATTTTTTACATTAAAAAAAGTTTTTCAATACTAATTAATTTTGCAGGATAATGGCAGAGTCTAAACTTACACGGAGTAAAGATTTTATCTGGATGATTGGACATCCGTGCGAAAATGTGACAGGGGCCCGTCTTCCATCTGGTTCTGACGTCATGAAACCTTTGTGTTCCATCACCGTCTGAAAAAACTAACACATTCCGACAGTGCTGACAGAGTGTACAACCAAGTCCTGCCATTCTGGACGAAATCGAGACTACCCGTTAGACAGAAACATCATGTCATAAAGATGATTAAAGATCTGTATGGCGAACAAGTCGGACTAATGAGGAATAAGGCTAGAAGTAATGACAAGGATTTACATAATCAAAAACTATATACTGAAAAAACTGGATAAACTGTTCGACATCAGCCACGCCAATGCCTATCAGATAATATCAAATGAAGAGGACAAGAAATTTTTAATATTGCAGCAAGAATCACGAACTGGCAGCATCGGTTGTGTAGACGTAACACTTTAAAAAAAATAAAAGCGATCTACTGAACGGAAACGCAGATTTGCTAAGCAAATGGAATTAGCTGCTGCTGCTACAGAAAAACCGTCAGAGAATCACGAGTCAGCTACAGAGGTCAATGACACATCAGTTAGTGAACAATCGTCCGATGAAGACGGTGAATTTATATCGAAAGCGTCAGCACCGAAAAGTGATGCAGAAAAAAATTAAACGCAAGCTTATATCGCCAAAAGTATCAGCTTTGCTTGACCGAACAAATGCAAGCATACGGAAATCCACCATGATACTTGCTTCTGTAGTTAACGAAGTGGCTCCATGTTCAACGTCAGCAGTCGTACTCTCAAAAAGCTCAGTTCATCGTCACAGAAAGAAACGTCGTCAGGAACTGGCACAGCAAATACAAAAGAGCGTTAGCAGCAGTATATCAATAGTACATTTGAATGGAAAGCTTCTACCTGATGTCACTGGTGACGATAGCCACAAGATTGATCGACTGTAAGTTCTGAAAACTTCACTAAATGATGGCAACACAAAGCTCATGGGGGTTCCAAAATTGACTTCTGGTTCAGGTAAAGCTGCTGATGATGCGGTTTTCGAACTTCTGAAATCATGGCAGTCGGAGACACTCGTCATTGGTATGTGCTTTGATACCACACCCTGTAACACAGGCAGAATGAATGGAGCGTGCTCTCTTCTCGAGTCATCTATCGGCCGGAACGTGCTGTGGATGGCTTGCCGGCACCATATGTTTGAGGTGCTATTGGCGGATTCTTTTAGTGTCTGCCTAGGAGGTCCTTCTACTGGACCAGATATTCTCCTGTTTAAGAGATTCCGTGATAAATGGTCCGAAATGAACCACCGTAAGCCAAAAGAACGTCAAACTCCCTTGATCAATGTGTCGGACAAACTGAAAGAATTCATTGCAGACCACTGTCAGCTCAATTATCCAAGAGAGGACTATCGTGAGTTTCTGTCCCTGGCAGCTTCTGCTGTTGGTCTAGAAACAAAGTACGCGATCCGAAAGCCTGGTGCCCTGCATCAAGCATGTTGGATGGCGAAGGCCATCTACTCGCTGAAGATGGAATTGCTCTATGATGGCAATGAAACCGTCTTCAAACTTACCGCTCGTGAATTATAAGGAATTAAGAGGTTTAACAGATTTGTCGTCTGTGTTTACATCCAGTCATGGTTTACTAGTAGAATCGTCACAGATGCTCCGATAAATGACATTCTACTGATCCAGCGATTGCGTGAATATGATGACCAAGCGTTGTAGAAGGCTGGCCTAAAGATGATGACACAACATTCGTGGTACATCAGCCCTGAGTTAGCAACTCTTGCTTTGTTTTTACCGCATCTGTCTTCACGTGAGAAAACACAGCTTGTGATTTCAGTCCAGTCTGATCGTGGGGAACATTTATTGAAGTCACTGCCTCACAGTTTGGCAGAATTGACCATATCTCGCACTATCTTCCACACTACAGGTCTTGATGATAGCTTCCTAGATGTTCCCGTTGAATCATGGCCTGAAAACCCATCGTTCAAGAAGGCCGAAGATCTTGTAAAGAACCTGGCTTGTGTAAACGATTGTGCGGAGCGTGGCATAGCGTTGATCCAGACATTCAATGCCACGATTACAAAAGGTGAAGCTCAGAAACAATATCTGTTACAAGTCGTGGAGCAACATCGAAAACTGTTTAGTCATTGCAATCGTGACACTCTTGTAGATCTGTAGAGTACATTATCGTAGCACACTGATTAAACATTTGGCTTAAAAATGACACATAAATTGTGAAAACTTACTTTAAGTTACACTTATGTTACAGTGCATATTATTAAGTGAAAATGTTACTTATTGTGTAGATTTTGATGATTTTATTAAATTTTGGTTTCTTATACAAGTATAGCTAAGCTTATATTTAAATAATTTAATTGATTCTACATAGTTAGACGTTCCCATTTCATTAAACACATATTCAGCAATTTATTAATATGTTAATAATGCCTAACATAAAATCGTCCCATTTCATGCCGTTTTGAAGATTTTCATGGAAATTTGGGCACCTTGAAGGACCCCTAAATGTTCTTAAAAAATTATGAATCTTTTCAAATAGCATCAGATGATCACAAAGAAACTTTCTGGAGAGTGATACTTTGAATTTTAAAAAAATTCTGGGACACCCTAAAATATATATGTATATATATTCAGATTTCAGGAGATCTATTAATTAAACATTAGTTGTGGCCAGCGAAGGATTAGCTGGATTTATGGAGACAAGCCGTGTGAAAGGGGGGTCTGTATAGAGAGTGCGACCGTTGTACTAATTAAACCTTGTTTACTCAGCAACCAGAATGACTGCTAGCGACATGTTAACGTTTCATTTCTCACGAAAAGTGTCAGAGTTGAGAAAATACAGGGATTCTGTTACTTAAAAACAAGCATGTCATATTGACCATGACGTAAGCGACTTTTAGATAAAAGCGTGAGAAAATACATTTTGATTCTGATTGGTCACAGTTAAATAAGGGATGTGTTTTCACACGAAAATTCGTAGGACATAATATCGGCCTAGCGAATTCAGAAATTAGTCTTACATTTCTCTGCAAGAGAGAGAATCAGGGGTAGAATTATTTAGTAAGGACTCCGGACGTTATTTGAGAGAAATACGTCCGCTAAGAAATCGTGGTCCAGAAAAAAACCCCGCCAAACTAAGGGAGGGACACACGAAAAACACAAAGGTACTGTCACAATTCCATGTATATTGTTGATGCAATTGATATGATGTTTGATTTAATTTACCGGTATGCATGATTTCATTTCAAACATTTATATAATAATGTGTCTTGTATTATGAATCGGAAGTTCTTGCATGATTTCATTTGATATATTTGTATAATAATGTGCTTTTGAATTATGAATTGGAATTCTTACCTTAATTCTTAGTTGAGAATGACGTAGTGTTAATTTATGTCGTAAAACACTATGCTGAGTTATGAATAGGAAGTGTTACGTTAATTCTTGAATTTATCATCTTATTTGCACAATGATTATGTTCTAAGAATTTAATGTATTATATTAGTAATGGGTTACGAGAATACATGTGAATTCACCGAATTTTGAGTTCATAGATGATTTAGCGACAGTGTATTCAATTTATGTGCTGTGTACATTATGGGGCCCAAATTCAAAGCCTCGATGTATAATTCGCAATGTGTGTAATAAAATTCATTTGAGGACATGTGTAGTTAATTACTAACTGTAAAGTGTTTATCACTGATATAAATATCTGATTTTTCGAACCAGGAATAATGGAAAGTCTTAACTGTAACCATTGTAACGAGAGACTTAGGATTGTTTGAATTTTCTTTTGAAAGGAAGAAAATAGCTTTTTGGAAGATAGTGAAGTTACGTAAATTACGACGTACAATTTGGAAAAGGAATTGGTAAACGGAAATTGCAGTGAACGCATGCTACAGTGGACAAGTCCGGAATCGAGCGGAAACATCCACGGGTGCAGATTATCTAGAGAGAAAGGGTCTTCTTGAAACAACATTGAATTGAACAGTGAACGAGGATCGAGAAATAGCAGGTTATGAAAATCGAACAAGACATTGACTTCAATTGTACCACTCGATCCTATGATGATTTAAAATAGATCGGCTAATTTGTTTAAATCTATTTCAAAGTTTATTTAATTCGGTGAAAGTTGTATTTCTAAACAGAATGTATTCCTACTGAAAGGAAGTTTCATAATTGTGTATGTATTTGATTAAATTGTTTGTTTATCTTTACGGGGGCCCGTAGCTGTTTGTTCAATATTCCTGCTCAGCTTACTCTATCTATTCTTGAATTTTTGAATTCTTCTGTAGCCAAGAGCAGGACGTGTCAGACGAGCGATTGGAATATGAAAGGATGTCTCCACAGAAGTCGGCAGTTCCTTTGTAGTTTTTGTTGTTTTTATTGCAACTGTTACCATACTGTCTTTTATCATCTGTTGAAGAAGAGTCAACATCATCTATTATACCAGTGTTTCATTTGTTCTAGCGTCGAAATAGGAGAAGGCGTCATTCTACGGGCATGGGGAAATGTAGCACACCAGTTGTTTCTTTCACTGCTATCTGTTTGCGTCTTTGAAAAAGCTGCTACTTTTCATTTCGTAAAATTTTCGAGAGTAGATTTAGCCAGCTCATTTAATGTTTTCTGGTAAACATGAAATAATAGGTAGCCATATGGATTTCATTAAAAGAGCACACAATGTACGGATCATTTAGCACCCACAATCAATATTTATCGTCTACAAAGAGGTTTTTTTAACCTGTAGAACAATAACTATGTTTTAACCTAGGTATATAATGCCTCTGCCATATGGAGTTTGTTTTGTTGCACAATGCATATGAATTTTACGAATCCATACAGAGTTTCTGATGTATTGTTTATTTATAGCAAGCAGGGGTCCTAGTTTCTATTTAAAGCCATTAATGTCATACCTTTTTGAAGTGGTTTTGTGTGCAACAATGTCTGCACCCCCCACCCCTTAAATTTGTTTCAGCTTTATTTTATGGAAGTCGAAAGTCACATTGCAGTATATAATATCTTAGTGACAAAGTACACTGTAATTGACAGAATACTGAAAATATATTAACTTGGGCCATTAGTTATGTATAGGTAGTTGTTGTTGTAGGGTTTAACACCATTTTTCAGCACATGGTAGGCTATACATGGTGGCCAGTATTAATGGTGGAGGAAGAACCTGGGAAAAAAATGTTATGTATCACTTATAAGATGACCCAATACTCTGCATTAATAAATTTTAAGTAAAAAAGATCTAGTTTTAATTGAGTATATATGAAAGATTTTGTAATTGAGACCTTGCAAATCTCATTTTTTTTGTCTTTATTATGTCATACTTTGAAAACCAAATTTTAGTTAAAATTTTTTGACCTGGCGACTGGAGATCTGTCTTAACCGAATCTGTTAATTTTCATCTTAATGTCTGTTTTCAGACAGGTCTATCATGTTGTGGAACACAAAAGACTTTGGCCAGAAGGAGAACAAGTAAGTATTGTCTCCCTTTATCTCATTTTGCATTATAATGCCACCCCATTTGCAATAAATAGGGGGTAAAAGGAATGCCCTCACATGATGATTGGGAATCAAATGGTAAAACTAGACTATTTTGTTGTTTGTCATCATGGGCTCTGATTCTTGAGAGTGCCACTCCCCACTAAGACTGCAATATAGGTAAATTCACTAATATGCAGGTCTTGACATTTTTTTAAAAAAAAATCACTCTTTTTAAAATGCATTATATAAATCAGTGTTTGCTGCAGATTTAAAAAAAATGAAAGTCAAGGGTCACAAATCTCAAAGAATTTGTTCTCCATCGTACTATAAAATGGAAGGCAAATTTGAAAGGACCAGAGTCAGGAATTAGGCATTTACAAAAACTTCTTTAAATGTTGCAGTTTTACAATTCTGACATCTTTAAATAACTTTTGCATGTCTTCATATGGAATATAAATCCATTTCTTTTTCTATTATATTAAAATAATATTAAGTGAATTATTAGAATTCTAAACTGACAATAAATTAAAATCTATCCTACATAGATAAAATTACATGGAATAGAAATTTGCTGCTTTATCCAAGTACTTTATATCCAGATTGAAAGATTACCCATGCACAACATATGTTGACACTTGACTTGAGATAATGTACACACAATTTATGTCTTACCAGAGAAAGCAAGTATATATGAATCTTTCCGACTTGTATTGTCAGTTTCAGTCATACTGATACTTACCCAATAGCTGTGACATAAATTATTTTCTTAAGATAAGTATCCTGATGTCTACATAAACAAAAATCTCTTTCTCACTCACTATATTATCTTTGGTACAGGATTTATTGGAAATGAAAGTTTGTGAGTAATTTAAGCAGAAATGTTATTACTAGATAAAACTGCAAATATTATTGATTTAGTATGACCATGATTGTAATATCACTTTGCTGTAAAACAAAATGCGGTAATATTTAGTATATAAGACCAGGGGTGGTATTGCTGAACATTCAGAGTATGGCATTACCATGCTTCATCCATCAATCTTAAACTTCTTATGAAATACAACTGAACAGTTTTAGCGGAATTAAATGGCTAGCCTCTTGTCCAGAAGAATTTTCAAGTTTTTTTCAAATGTCACAGATCCATTCTCAAATCTGAAACTGATAGTCCCATCAAACATGGCTATTGTTACTTAATATAGAATAATGTTTGAATGACTTCTTAAAACCTGCTCATTGGAATTTGACCAAAATTCAACTGACATTATCTTTACATTGAGGTGTTTAAATTTTTTCGTAAAGTGGTCCCACAATAGAAATTTACCATATTTCAAATAGACCATGTTATTAAAAACAGAACTATTTAGCAACTTTTTCTTAAAGGACAAGGGACATAATTTGACCATCTTTGACACAAAGCATCCCAGCCTAAGACTTTTCAATATTGGTCAAATGGTGCTGATGAGCCTTCAGTATGGTTGAAGATATGAACATTTTTCATAACATGCATTGTTAAAGCTACATCAAAAATCTTAAACACACACACATATAACATGCATTGTTAAAGCTACATTAAAAATTCTAATCACACACACATATAATGTGCATTGAAAGAAAATTTCAAGTCAAAGTATTTTGCCAAGCCATAACAGGTATATGACAGCTGCTTACTGTTTTCATATTAATATGTTAGCTGTGAGCAATTGTTGCATACTGTTTTAATATCAACTGTACATTACAGCCTTTTCCTTTTGCCCAGGTTTATCAGAGCTAATGTGGAATTGGACCATGCTACAAAAGTCAAGTTTACACCCGATTTCAAGTAAGTGTCGGTGAAAGGATATTTGAGAAAATGCAGGAAAATACAGTTTTTCTTTGTCTATTACTGTGATTGTTGCAAAGTAGATTGGCCAATTATATTAGCAGTGCATGGTATTACAAGTATACCTAATACCTGTTTACCACAGAATGTTTAGGTGGTATGTACCACAGTACTTTATTACTGTACCAGTACATCAGTAGTTTTCATGGGTAAGAATATATGTAAATTCCTGTTACTACTTAAATGATATAAACATTATCTTTTTATTATTCATGCCAATAATGTTTTTAAAATTACCTTTTCTGTACATAAATGTTTGTACGTGTCATGTATTAATGGTGAATGTTACAAATATAATTATATTCATTCTCGTTTAGTCATATGTTTACATATGTCATGTATGTTAATGTGTGGACAAATGAAATGTTGTGAAACAAAATCAAGCCAAATTGAACTTTTGGAAAAATTTAATATTAAAAACAAACAAAAAATATCACAGAAAGAAAGCCACAAGCCATGTTTAATTATTTCACAAGTAGGGCTGTCAAAAATCACAAAAATCTTACCCGGGTACCCATTGCACCATTTAACGGGTACCCGTTAGAAACATGAAAGACATGTACAACCCTAGACCAACTAATTGTTATCCGCCTTTATTATTTTGTCTCGTGATAGAGACTAACCGTGTAATGCAATACTCGGTCTGAAGCGTTCGCACCGTGGTAGCTGCGAATGATTGGACCGCATGCTATTAATTATTAAATTTATTTAGAATAACATTTGTACCCAGACAGTAAGTATAATCCAACTTCTAATGATCAACTGTGTTAAATCCTTTAGAACACTCATCTTTTTTTAGTATAAATCTCTGTCAGAACAGAACATGTGTATTCATCGGCTGTTGACCTAAGATTTGAATTACCCATGCATGCGTGTAAAGCAGCTTTACCAAATGGTAAGTGACTGGTTAAAACCGTCTTGTGTCTGTGTGTGTGTGTGTGTGTGTGAGAGAGAGAGAGAGAGAGAGAGAGAGAGAGAGAGAGAGAGAGAGAGAGAGAGAGAGAGAGAGAAAGAGAGAGAGAGAGACCACGCAGTCGCAGACGTGATATGATTTTGGAATTATAATTCTTAAGATAGTCGTGACAAAAACGTAATAGTATCGAGAGTAGAATGTCAGTACATGTATGACGGCTAAGTTTCAAAATTAGCAGAGCTAGTTGACTCGAAAGATTTCAAGGTATCTAGGTGATAATTGTTAATAATATAACGTGTGCGATTTCTTTGACATGTCTGTTCGGAAATAAAAGGTAGCCAACTAGATTTCATTAAAAGAGCGCACAATGTACTGATCATTTAGCACCCACAATCAATAGTTATCATCTACAAAGAGGTTTATTACGTGTAGAACAATGACTATGTTTTAACCTTGGCACATAATGCCTCAGGGATAAGGGGTTTGTCCTGTTGCACAATGCCAGTGAATTTTACTAATCCAAACAGACTCTCAATGTATTTGTCACGGAATGTTGTAGTTTTTATTTAGGAAAGACATGTACTCGGGTTTTGTTTATCGTGTCCAACGATACCTGAGGGTGATTTTGTATATATATGGGCAGTTGTACTTCGGAATCGTGAGTACAAATTCGCTCTATGCCGCACGTGCAGAGTGTTCTCGATACGGAGCACGAATCCGTATAAATACTTTGCTATATGTGAAGGATCTTCACATTAATAAGGGTTTTGTCAACAAGCGGCTGGATTTAAGGACTGTAGCTGTAGGGCTATTGATCCGAGGGAGGGAGGATTGGCGCAACTTTAGCTGCAGGGGTAAGTACATTTTTGATACTGAGTGATAGCTTTTGTAGTACTATATTTACCTTTGCATGTACGTTATATAGTTTTTTTTTACACGTCATAATGTGTGCATTTTCTACTCTTGTTCGCAAGGCATTTAAATTGGTAATATAAAGCTCTATTTTGTTAAAATAGAATTGTTTACTATTCAGCATTATCGAACAGGAAAGGTTTACTATAGAACCTGTTATTGTGATAATAATAGTCTTGATAATTTGTCGTGTATAACGTCATTACGTTATGTCTGTATCAAGGTTAGTACACTGTGTCGGGTATATTTTCAGCTAATTGTACGAGGGTGTTAAACGTCCGGGGTGTCCGGAGCTGTCAAACGTCGGGAGCTGTGATTAAATGCACTGGTGTGTCCAGAGCTGTTTAATGTGCCGGAGTGTCTCATATCTAGCATCCGGAGTGTCTAATGTCAAGGGTGACAAGGGCGACCCAGCAGTAGAGCTGTCTAAATGACCAGAGTGTCTTGAGGGTCTAATGTTTCGTAGTATTCCGAGGGTCCGGAGTCTGTAGAAATTGTGAAGTTCTATTGTACCAGCTGTGGAGCTGTATACTAATAGTTGATTATATATATTTATTCGTAAATTGTTAGCCGTGGGCTAATGTGGGTTTTCGGAACCCAGTATATGGTTTGGGACTGGAAAGATAAGTTGTTATCTGTCCTGTTATTATTTTTCAAATATAGTTTCTCTACTTGAGCGTATACATTTTTACTATATGAGTAATCCTGCATTGTTTACTACGTGAGTAAACTGTATTCATTTTTTTTTTCGCTGGGGTTTTGTATCATTGTTTTTGTATCATTGTATCATTGATTCCTATCATTGTTTTTGTATCATTGTATCATTGATTTGTATCATTGTATAATTTGTTGCATCTTCTAGTCTGTGCGTAATTATGTTTAATTAAATCCAATATTTTGATACACTACGCACGCATTTCATTGTTTTGCTTATATATATATCGCCACATTAAACCATAAACTTTATATCTGTATCATGAAACGTGTTCTGTTATCAATCCGAAATATCCGTCCCGGTTATCTTGTTACAAATGGTGTCAGAAGTGGGATCATTTCGGATTTAACAGAGGACTGAAATTGTTTTGTAGCTTTTTGTGTTTCATACGCGCTTGATAAAGCATATAGAGGTTAGGTAGATATCTAATGTTACTTTATTTCTTTGTATTTATTTAATAATTGTGTTGCAATTTTGAGAAGGGAAATACGGGTTACTGGTAATTGCGTGTTTTGTTAAGCCTGGACTTTAAGGTTGGTCACCACCAAACTTCTGAAATGTCTTCTATGAAAGAACTGGTAGAATTGGGGAAACAGTTCGGTTATGAGGGGGAGTCCCTTAGAAATTCGTTCGTGAGGAACAGGCTAGGGAGAGGGACCAAAGATTAAAGGAGAGGGAATTAGAAAGGGAAACCAAGAGGGAAATGATAGAATTAGAAAAACAAACAGAAGAAAGGAGAATGGCTTTTGAAAAAGAAAAAATAGAACTAGAAAAACAGGCAGTAAAGGAAAGGAAAGAATGGGAAAGGAAAGCAGAGAGGGAGAAGATAGAAAGGGAAAAACAGGTATGGTTAGAAACTTTGGAGATAGAAGATAGGAATAGGCAGAGGGAGTATCAAAGGAATTCTGAGTTATTGCAAACTAAGAAAGAGGGGGAACATAATGTTAAACTGAGGGGTCCAAAATTACCCCCATTTGAGGACGATAAAGATAATATGGATAGTTATCTAAATAGGTTCGAGAGGTATGCTACGGTACAAAAATGGAAGCAAGACGATTGGCAGCTTCATCTTAGCGCGTTACTGAAAGGTAAAGCGTTAGACGTGTATTCGCGTTTATCCACGGCCGATTCGCTCAATTACCCCGTGTTGAAAGAGGCACCTCTCAAGAAATATGAACTAACTGAGCAAGGGTTTTGCAAGAAATTTAAGTATAGCAAACCCGAGAGAGGCGAAACATTCACCCAGTTCGTCAGTAGGACTTATAATTACTTGCAGCGATGGGTGGAATGTGGTAAAGTCGTCAAGACATTTGAGGGTCTTGTTGATTTCTTGCTTCGTGACCAATTGTTAACAACATGTGGCAAGGAGCTATATTTATTTTTGAAGGAAAGGTCTTTCACAAATGTGCATGATATGGCCACACAGGCGGATTTGTTCGCTGAAGCCCGGGGAGGTTCGCAGAATGTCGTCACGCGAAATATCCAAGGGGGGAAACAGGTCAAAGACAGAAAACCCAGGGAACCTGATAAATCTGGTGGGCGTAACCAGGGAAAGCATAGTGACGGGAAATGTTTCATTTGCAAGGAAGTGGGTCATATCTCCCATTATTGTCCTAAGCGGAAGGGACCAGTCCAGAAAGTCGCGATAGCCATTAGAGGCAGAAGATCGGTAAACGAAAAACTAGATGTTTCCCAGCAAGCTAAGCGGGAAGCAGTACGCGAACCGGTGACGCGTTTAGAGACCAATTGCGATGCAATCCAATCAATCGGTACATGTATTTTTCCAGAGGCACGGGTGCCGATCGCAAACGGCACTGTCAACTGACTTGAGGTCACAGTTTTACGAGACACTGGATGCACTACTGTAGTCGTGAAACGGAGCTTAGTTCGCGATGATCAATTGCTTGGGTTTAAATCACCTTGCATGCTACTTGACCAGACAATCGGCCATGTTCCAGTCGCCAGGATAATGATAGAAACGCCTTTTTTGACAGGGACCGTGGAAGCTTTGTGCATTGCCAACCCGATATATGAACTTGCGATTGGCAATGTACCGGGTTCGAGACTTCCAACCATAGAAGATTTCAGATTTCCCATCATCCAAGCTGTACAAACTAGAGGTCAAATCAAGGAGCAAAATAAACCATTACATAAATTGAAAGTACCAGAAGCCATTACTGATATCTCCCGCGAAGAATTTCGAAATGAGCAAAAACGTGACGAGTCTTTACGTGGAATTTCAGAGAAAACATTAACGGGTACCGTGAAAAAGTGTAAGAACGGGGGTTCCTCTAAATTCCTTACTCGAAAGGGTTTAATGTACAGGGAATATTCCACATCAGACAGGAAGTTCCTGCAACTAGTGGTTCCCCAGTGTTTGAGGTCACATGTACTCAAGGTCGCGTACGAGTCGGGTATGGCGGGTCATTTAGGCGTGAAGAAAACAACGGATAGGGTATTAAGAGAATTTTATTGGCCTGGTGTTAACAGCGATGTAGCGCGGTTCTGTCGCTCGTGCGACATTTGCCAGAAGACTACCCCTAAAGGTAGGGTAACTAGAGTACCGTTGGGTCATATGCCGTTGATAGATACTCCGTTCAAAAGAGTAGCCATCGACATTGTAGGACCAATATTTCCACATACAGATCGAAAAAACCGATACATTTTGACGCTGGTAGATTACGCTACCAGATATCCCGAAGCCACAGCTCTGCCTTCAATTGAAACCGAACGTGTAGCTGAAGCGCTCGTAGACATGTTCAGCAGGGTGGGAGTGCCCGAGGAAGTTCTTACAGATTGTGGAGTACAATTTACCTCAGATCTCATGGCAGAAATTAGTAGGTTTCTATCCCTTAAACAATTACGTACCACACCCTACCATCCTATGTGCAACGGGTTGGTCGAAAAATTCAACGGGACACTGAAGGAAATGTTGCGGAGGATGTGTGCGGAAAGACCGAAGGATTGGGATAGATATCTGAATGCCCTTCTGTTCGCATATCGTGAGGTTCCTCAGGAAAGCTTAGGTTTCTCCCCGTTTGAACTATTGTACGGTAGAACAGTCCGTGGTCCTATGCGTATACTTCGCGAACTGTGGTCGGACGAGGTCGTGGACGAAGAGGTTAAGACCACTTACCAATATGTGGTTGATTTGCGCGAAAGATTAGAAAGTACATGTCGGATGGCTCAAGAAGAACTCGTGAAATCAAGTCATAGATACGCAAAGTATTACAACCGAGGAACGCGGAGGAAAACGTTTGACGTAGGAAATCAAGTGTTGGTGCTTCTTCCAACGAATAACAACAAGCTGCTAGTTCAATGGAAGGGGCCATATGAAGTCAACAGGTAAAGGGCGAAATGGATTATATCGTTGATGTAGAGGGAAAATCCAAAACGTTTCACGCCAATATGCTTAAACTCTACGTAGCGAGACCTGGACAAACAATTGATAAAGGGATCTTAAATGTAGTATGCGTAGCGGTAACAGATTTGACTAGGAAGGGGGAACCGAATAAAGTTTCATGGGGTGCATGCCAGGAAAAAGCCTTTAACGTTTTAAAACATAAACTGGTAAGTGCACCAATTTTAAAGTTGCCAGACTTAGATAAACCTTTTGTACTGAGGACTGATGCGTCCGATACAGGTCTTGGGGCTGTTTTGCTACAGGAGCAAGGGGGTGTGAAATTGCCCAATGCTTATGCAAGTAGGAAATTACTCCCTATAGAGAAAAATTACTCCGTGATTGAAAAGGAGTGCTTAGGCTTAGTATGGTGAATAGGAAAATTCCACACGTAACTTTTTGGGAGGGAGTTTACTTTGCAAATGGACCATCAGCCACTCTTATATTTGAATAAAGCGAAGGTTGCCAACGCAAGACTGATGCGTTGGGCGTTATCTTTGCAGCCGTATTGTTTCCGAATCGAGGCGATTCGAGGCTCAGAAAATGTAAGGGCTGATTTTTTTAAGTAGGGTGTAGTGGGCAGATCACTTCGTTCAGCCTACAAATTTTGAAAGATTTTATAATGGTTCATTTCTCACATTCCGTGATTGTTCTAAAAGTGATACCACTTATTTTTAGGGGGGAGGTATTGTCACGGAATGTTGTAGTTTTTATTTAGGAAAGACATGTACTCGGGTTTTGTTTATCGTGTCCAACGATACCTGAGGGTGATTTTGTATATATATGGGCAGTTGTACTTCGGAATCGTGAGTACAAATTCGCTCTATACCGAATCCGACAACTTTTTCCGACAAAATAACTTTAAGCCGTCAAAACGGAAAATAGAGCCTTCCTACTAAATCTCATATTTTAACCAAAAAAAAGAAAGTCTCCATTTGGTAAACGGAGACTTATTGATTTCTTGCTCAAAACATGAGTTCGCGGGTGATACTCTATTCGCGTTTTCGTTGCTTAAACCATAAAACATCGCCGCGGTGTTGTCATCCCCCCCCCCTGCTGCTACGGGTTTTCACGATTTCAACCGAATATTTGATCAAGTCCGATACGATATCGTGTCCGAGGATCATGTAAATTTATTGTTATAAATCCGTGTGGGACCGACTGAGCGTTACTAAAGAAATTTCTAAATTGATTTAAGTCCATATCGGAACACCATGTCTGCCAAATATTTCGTAGCGTATGTGTATCAACGCCGTTAAACACAGCAAGAATATTACAGTTATCTCTGATCACTTTTAGAATCTGAGTGTATCGCTGAGTGACATATATCACGTCGGTGTTTTTATGCCTGCCTCGGGAAAATATTCTAGCTGGGTTTTTTTGATTGTCTAACATCACATCGTCGTATACGACTAAATTGTTAATGCTCCCATCAAGGTCGTTCACGGATGGTGCCTCGTCAATATCAGTTATAAAATCAATGACGTTCTCACCTTTAATCTCTGATGCATTCTCGTTAAAATCCTTTAACACTTCATAGCATCGTTGATCATCTACGCTAGGAGCAACTAAATACAACTTATCCCACTTCATCCATCTCATTATTAAATTGAGCAACAATTGCGTCTTGCCGGATCCAGATGGCCCGATTATAATTGCGCGGATAGAGTTTGGTAGCGCTGCATAATACTTAACTGGTTCTCTTGTTTTAGTCGCTGAAAAATTAATTATATTCATATCTCTATACATAAATTATTGATCTATATTGTGTGAAGTGTAACACGCGTACTGGCACAAATGATGTGACGACGATTACAACTAGAAATAACAGATCTGCACTTACTGGTAGATGTGCAACATGTGGTATAAAAAAGTTCAGATTTGTTTCTATGAAATCCGGAGATGTTTTAAAAAAAACGAGGAGGTGATATCGCAGTAAAGTTAGCAAAACTCCCTGGAACACTGTGGGCAATGTATCCAGGAGAAAAGCACCTTCCAGGATATCGCTACTGTGGCCCCGGAACACGATTAGATATCAGACTTGATGATCAAAATCAGCCCCGACCCGGCGAGTATCCGATAAACGCTATTGATAAGGCGTTTCATGTTCATGATGTTGCTTATAAAAGTAGCAATTTGCAACACAGGCATCTCGCGGATGTGAAATTAATTCATGCGTTAAATGCTATTCCTGATAAATCCTTCAAAGAAAAGTTGGCTTCGTGGTTGGTAAAATCAGCTATGAAGGGCGAATTGATGATGGGCGCTGGTAATTAATAATATGGAATCTATTTATTATTCTCCAAAAGGATACTGGAGGGGTAAGGCTGCAATCAATAAACTCGCCAACGCCGCAAAAGTGAAAAAGGCCACTGCGGCTAATTGGTTATCCAAACAGGCTATATGGCAAATTTATCTACCGCGTCCTAAACAAATCAATTTTTCGCATTTTGATGTTACCGGACCCAATGAAGTTCATCAAGCTGATTTATTGTTTTTACCACATGACAACGGTTACAAATACGCGCTAACCGTAGTTGACGTTGCGAGTCGATACAAACAAGCAGAAGCGCTAAAAACAAAATCATCACCTGAAGTTGCTTCTGCATTTGAAAGGATTTATCGACGAGGCCCTCTACGCTGGCCAAATCTATTACAAATTGATCCTGGCAAGGAATTTCAAAGCGCTGTTTTATCAGCGATGAAACATCACAATGTCACCATCAGACGGGGGCATACTGCGTTACATCGCGATCAGGCAATTGTAGAACGATTTAATCGGACTCTTGCTGAGCGGTTATTTGGATATCAATACGCAAAAGAATTCATTCAAGAAAAGCGATCCCGCGAATGGGTCAAAAGGTTACCAGGGGTAGTTGCAGCGCTAAATAACGAGATTACCAGAACAATCAATATGAAACCTAACAACGCAATAAAAATAAGTATATACCACAACCACAGCGGGATAGCGTTTCTCAGCCAATTCTCAGCAATGTCACCGTGAGATACTTATATGAACCAGGAGAACTCGAAGGTGGTAAAAAAAGGGCTACTGATCCTATTTGGAGTGTCACTACGCATAGCATATCTACTATAACACGATCAACTGGTAGACCTCCAATCTATAAATTGGATTCAACTGCCCCTCAGCGTGGTTTTACACGCGAACAATTACAAGTGATTCCTGATGATAATCAATTGCCACCGCATGGTCTTAATTAGCGCCGTTGCGTCTGTTGCACTCAAGACAAGTCAACATCACATTGTTTGTGACATGACCGAGACTGTTATTTTTTCTGTCTACGTTAAATTGGCGAGGATCTTTATCCCACTACTGCCAACGCATTATACAATTGCAACTCGCGCAGTGATTATTCTGTTGTTGCTTCAGCGTAATTATTAATTCAGCATCAATGTCAAATTCTCGTTGTTTTTTTTGTCTTGTTGTTTGTAACCGGAGAGTTTTTTATTAATGATGCTAACATCAATATCATCCATTGTGGTGTCATCATTGAAAACAATTCTTCGAAGTTGATTTATTCGCCATACTCTAGACTCTGCAAGATAGACTAAATTTGACCACTCAATGCGATTATCGACTATCCAAACAATTGTATCCGTGATGGTTAATCCCTGCGAGGAATGTATCGTCGTTACGTAACCCAGTGTCCATGGCGATTTATTAGCACGCAATGCGTTTTCGACAACACTGATATCAACCAGCACAATATCATTTAACACTTGTGTTTGTCTTTTGCGCTGTCCTGGAATTTCAACTTCAATATTCTATCGCCGTGTATCATAGGGTCTATAACACAGCGGCACTGGGCGCGTTGGGAATTTTTCTTTGTGAAGCTCAAACAACATTTTCTGAAGTGTGTCTCTGACTATCTTTCTACTTGCCACTACAAAATCGTTTGGCTCCCATGCTTCCCAAAATTCCTCCATGTGAGTTTCGGGAATTATTTCCCTGATTATTTCGCATTGAACTTTATCGGGTTGCAGTCTAATTAAATTCTTAAGTGTACGTAATTGTTCATCAAGTGCTCTATAGTCAGTATCAATTTCTTCATAATAGTCAACAAACCCTTTTAACCAATCATGTGGACCCGCGCCGACAAATGGTGGTGGTTGGCCATGATCTCCACATATTATCACCGTTGTATTCTTTTGCAGTAACCAATCAAGAAACCTCTTTAATACATCTAACGAAACCGTACATATCTCATCCCAAATAATAACCGTAGGGATGAATTTTTCACCCATTCGTTCAGGGGTCCATTTGTCGCCGTTGTATCGAAAAAACTATGATAAGTGCAAGCGTCGACGTTTCGTTGTTTTATCTTTCTGGCAAGGCGATGGGTTGGTGTCAGCACAGTCATATTTGCTCGACCTTGATATAATTCAATCGCCCGAGTCGTTTTCTCGACCCGCCACAGCCGTTTAAATAAACTGTTTTATATCTACAAATTGGATCTGATATCGGTGGTGCATTAGAACGCTCTGATAAATTATCACCGCGTAAGTAATTACTTTTAATTTCAACGTCTGCTGATTCAGAATACTCACGCAGCATTTCTTTTTTAATTCTCCATGGTCCCCAACTTTCATCCGAATTAGTGAATGCGGCAACTGCGCAACTGTACTTGCTGTTAATGTAAAATTAATCAACGGCAACTCTAACCGCAGTGTCGGAAAATCTATTTATCATTGAAAATAAATTAATACAAGCATAACCCAGCATCGACGACCTCAAATGTGTATACGGGGATCTGTAACCGTCGCTATAAGTAACAACCGTACCCAATTTTGTTCCATCGGACAAAAAAGCATCTTTACGATCCACATATATGTTTTTGGATACTGCATCCGCGATTACAAAGTCATATTCGGTGTTATCCATAATCAGCCGTGAAGAATATCGTTTATAGTCGCATTTTTGTCCTCCTTGAGTGAATTTTCCGATTATTCTTCTGCCGAGATCTTTTGCTTCGATGTTTCGTTGATTAAATAGCCGTTTGGACCACTCAATGATATATTCTTCGTCGGCATCAATATGTTTTCTGGATTCCTCAATTATGCTATCAAGACGTTCCGGTGTTGGTAACCAGACATTGGTTTGTTTCCGATATGATATAATCGCTTCACTGACCATCAGCGAAATTAACATTTTTGTATCAATCATGAATCGTAATAACGCTATTGCCAGCTACTTCTTTTCAGACATGTGTCTACCAATCCAAATATAACAAGCGCGATGAAGTCCTGCTGCGAACTCAAATGATACTACACGAGCGAATCCAGTTAAATCAAAATCAGGCAGCGGCCCATTAGTTGCAACCCGAGTCATTTCATGTACGAGGTGTCCAAATCGTTTAAAATACTCAGTACACTCTCCATAACCAAGAAAACTCGCTGGATAACAAGCAATCATATCAACTGAAATGATGTTATCACTGTCGTATTTGTTATTCCATAAACCGCCATGATTAAATTCTAAACAACTAGCCTCAATGTCTGGCAAGAATTCTAAGCGTGTTGGTTTCCATGCGTTTTTGATTCTTGCAAAATGAGCTGCAACCGACGGGATTGTAAAACAGTTTGTCAATAATTGTTCGTCGTTGATAATTTCATCACTGGTGGCTTTGTCACACGCCGTTAAAAACCCACTAGCTCTTTTTTTCATTTTGTTGTGAAATGCTTCAGTGCGGTATAATTCGCCGTTTGGTCTTACAAATTGGTCAAACGTATTCGTGTCGTTTTCAGTGCTGCGAAGTAACCACACCGACACGGGGTCGTTTTTACTCAAATACGCAATAGCATCGAATAGTTTCTCTTCAACGAGAAAACCATCCCTGGAAAATTCTTCTCGTAAGATTTCGTCGAGTATATACTTTATTGTTCTGTTTCGTGGAAATATTGTGACCGCGGACGTCCATGCATGTTCGTTATGATAAATAATTTTAATTGGGGCTCCCTTTGATTTATATTTTGATTCGTATAAAACTTCTCCGGTTATCGTTGTAACGGTTATTGGAAATCTCAGCGACGTTTCTAATTTTGCTATATCGCTAATAGTTGCTCCGCGGTCTTTCACCGTTAACTCCCATTGAGCTATTTTGCTACGCCGTAGATCGGTAAGTTTGTTCCCTCAGGATGCATTTGTAAAATGTTCTGTTATTCGTGCTGCTACACAATTCAGCGACAAAGTCGCCGGCGACGACTGTTTCATTGGTTTAAGTTTTCCTATATCGGGTTTTTCATTTAGCGAATATATCCCATACACAACTGCTGTTTCAGGATATGCTCGTTCATAGTATGGTTTGTTAAATCCGGTTAACATACCCGGCTTAGAATCACGGGTAACAACGACTGTTTTCTTGTTTTTGAGAATCGGTTCAAATTTGTCTCGTATAATCCAACCGCCTGATTCTACACGGATAATGAATTTCACTCTGAAAAATACTTTTTGTTGCCAAGTTGTGATAACATCAACGCTGCGTTGCTGTCGTTCATGGTGGCATCAACAACGCCATCAATTCGAAATGTTGACCAGCTATGAGATGCACCGTCGTGCTTGAATTCATTAATACAATCGCGTATTTTATTTATCAGGGCTCTATCCGTTATTGCCCGTTTTGGCACATCTTTGAGGGTTCTATAGAGATTAAATTTGGGGTTTTTGTAATGCTTAATTGCTGATAATCTCTCGAAGGCATCATTCATATAATTAAAACAAGTATTTAAATAGAAAAATATAGTATAATGAATCACTGCAAGTGGCTAATGATTGGATCAACAACCCCGTGTAACAAATCATGCAGAAGCGAATTCTGTGGGTATCATTTACAAAGCGTCCGGCGAGGAGGTTTTGGCCCTACCCCTTGTCTGGTTTGCCACATTGGCGTTCGTGGGAAATCGCAATTATGTCTCAATTGTGGCAGCAAACGATACAGAGAACTAAAATGCTACTATGACAAACGAATCAATGACCCGTTCAATGACAAAGTCATCAAAACCCCTCAAGACTACATTAATAGAGTTATAATTAAAGCAGATATAAATTAGACAAGTAGTATTATTATACAAATGAACCAAGATTTCAGCCCTCACCAAGTGCTTGTTAATTATGAAGCATCCCGTGATGGTGTTGTTAGAAATTGCAGACTAAAGAAGCCGGTTGGATGGGTAAATAATATGGGATACTTGATGTTTGCAGCCGGGAAGAAGAAATATCTCTGTCACAGAGCCATCTATGAAGCATTTTACGGATTAATCGAAGACGGATTTGTGATTGATCACGTTGATGGATTCCCTCAAAATAACAAATTGGATAACCTACGAGTTGTTACTCAAAGTGAGAATGCAAAATTAGGTGGAACCGGCAAACACGCAAAAAAGGCAAAACATGTCAAATCATTTGATACAGAAACCAATGAAGAAAAAATATTTCAGTCAATAAATGAAGCCAGTAGATATTTCGATATTTGTAAGCCTTCAATACGATTTGTTGCAGAAAATATAACTAAATTAGCTCTGTCAAAGAAAAATGGTCATAAAATAAAATTCAAATACATCTGAAACGATTCAAGGGAGATAAATCATTTATGGATAAGTCCGCTTGCCTCTCATAACACTCTACTCACTAAGTTCCCTTGTATTATGACCGTTAAGGTATTTGTGTCGTCTGCTATTCTCACAGGTAGAGAGAGAGGTATATAATTGACGTGCGCGCGCTCACGTGACTGTAATGGAGTATACATTTGATTGTGAGTTTCGGTAGAGTTAAATAAACAACTTTTAACATTTCTAAAACTTTCTATTGTCGCTTGGCTAAAACTGCATCATTTAAACAGTTGTATTTATTTAAACCCTTAGACCATCTGCATTCAGCTATTATACATTTTCAGTACAACGTTCTTTATAATCCAACGTGTTTCCTATGTTCGCTCAGCCGGAACGATCAGGAAACACTAGTGTTTCCCATTCATTGAAGTAAGTGGGCGTGGTTATAATCACTATGTGAGAGTTGCAGTTATATATTAAAAATTCCTCTTTGTATATACAGCTCTTTGTGGCCTAATCGGTAACGCAATTGTCTAGAGGATTAGAACAGAGATATCGTACGTGTTCAATCCCCACTATAGCGAACATATTGTTTGATAGTGAAACGATAGATGTTTTTTTTGTTAATTGGGGAGGGGAGGGCGGACCTCCCTAATCAACCAACAATGCAACTCATGACTATCTCACTTACGGTAGCGTGGGTTGGAGTTTTTTCAACCTAATCGCAACCATGAATTTGATTTTCATGGTGTTGCATTGCTGGTTTGGTTTTGACACGCCCACATCACAAATTCCATCATCGTTTCATAGAATATATCCATCCTTAATTAAGTTAATTAAGTATATGTTATGCCTAAAATCTGCCACAACACTCGAGTGGAGATATATACGGCATTGTGCCGTCCCACATCATTACATCACACATTCCATCATCGTTTCATTGATTATATCCATCCTTAATTAATTTAATTAAGTATATGTTGTGACGTCGCCCCAGGCATATCTTCTGGGCGGTCTAAGATGACGTTTGTTACCTTAGGCCGCCTTCCGAAGATGTATGTTTCGGGTCCCCTTGGGCTTACTTGGATGTGAAGGCAACCAAGGAGTTCCAAAGATGTGTTGTCGTATATGTAACCTCTGGGTCTCTCTGACGTCATAGGGCGCCAGCGAGATTGCCAAATGGGGTTTTCATGTATGTGCTGTCCTTAATTAAGTTAAGTACATGTAGTGATGTCCCCCCAAGCATATCTTCTGGGCGGTCTAAGATGACGTTTGTCACCTTAGGCCTCCCTTCCGGAGATGTATGCTTCGGGCCCTTGGGATTACATGGATGCGAAGGCACCCAAGGAGTTCCAAGATGCGTGTTGTGCTGTCCTTAATTAAGTTAATTAAGTTAATAAAGTAACCTCTGGGTCTCTCTGACGTCATAGGGCGCCAGCGAGATTGCCAAATGAGTGTTATTTTTTTTAAATTAAAGATAAAATGTATTTTTCAAATAATGGATATCAAAGATGTAAATGCTATAATTGCTGAAATTTCAAATTTGAAAGATCGCGGAATAGTATTATCTAAAGATCTCGACTGCGACAGGATTACCTAGGAATATGAAGACATTGAGTATCAGTCTAGTAAGGGTCGTTATGCTTTACCTAAGATGTACAGGCTCGTGAAAAGAATTCAAAAGTCCACCAATGCTTGTTTGTACGGTAACGACATTAATGCATTTATAACGCTATTTAGCACCGTTGAAGCAATACGTCAAAAGCTCGGCCAAGAATATCAAAAACAAGCTGAAATTCGTTCTAAGGTTCGTGATCTTAGAAAAATATTAAACGAGGAAAAACCAGTATCCTAACCACGTAAGCGTTACTATAAAAAATAGGCTTTCAGTAAAACAATTTTTAGCGTTTTTTGTAACATTTTACTTGTTACATAGGATTTTCTCCTGAAAGAATTCTCAACAGTTTGGGCTGGCTCATGCAGTTATGTGCGTACTGGATGATCTGGTCGTGGTAGCAAGTAATCACCGCGACGCCTCCATTTTCACGTAGTTGTTGTTGTTGCCGTGAAGTTAACAAAAATCGTTCATCGTCGATCTCAGATATTACAATTCTGAAACCCCCAGCGATGTTATTTCTGAAACATTCGCGGATAGCATCGTACAGTTTAACCTTGTCGGAGATGAATACTTTAGCTTGATGGTACATTATTTGATAACTCGGCCTTTAATTGTGATAGTTTCACATTTGAAAACTCAGTACACAAACAATATATGGTAGGTGAATCGCTTACAACTAGATTAGCCCGAGAGCGGCTAGCAGCAATTAAAAAGTTTAGACCGGTTCGAGACAGACTTCGCGATAAACTTCAACAACGACAACAAATGCAAACTGACTTTTCTGTGTCAAGTGAACAACTGTTTACTCCGATAACAAGTGCGACCAAAGATGTGAAAAAGTTAACTGAAGCAGCGATATACGGAGATATTCCTGAAAAAGAACAAGCAACGAAGGCGCCGCTGCTTGATGCGCTTGAAAAGATAGCAGCAGAGACCGAACAAACACGCGCAGGGATACAACAGCTATCCAGTGATATAAAAACCCAACACGAGTATGAACGATTAGCTGATATTGATGATTCTGCACCCCACCCACAAGTATATCGATCGGGCGAAATTGAAGAACGCGAAGAAGAACTGCAAGGTGCGGATGCAGGAAAAGACTATTTACCTAGAAACATATTTACAGTCGCAACATTAAATAAAATTGGAGAACTCGGTACGGATTCCGAATTAGCTGATTTTACTAGAGAAAATTTTCCAAAGGGTAAAAGAGAGAATTTATTAAACGACGGGTTTGAAGATTTTATAAAAACCAAACGCGCTTGGGCATCAAAAATATATTTAGCGAAACACGGGGGGGGGGGGGGATAAAATCTCGGTGGTACAGCACCCTAGTTTTGATAGCTTTCTAGCTGCGGTTAGAGGCGGCCCACAACCACCATCTTATACGGAGGATCCAATCCCGAAACAAATACACATAAGTGCAGAAGCCGGTTCTAAGAAAACAAGCGGAAAAGGATATTCGATTGGAAATCCTTTGGATTTCAACGCAACCGTGACATGTCCTAATAATATTCTCAGTTATATATCACGGCTGGAAGTACTTATCGGGGGAAAACGAGCCGGAAACAACTCCGTTGAAATAATTAATGAAGCAGCTGATATCTGTAGACGATTATTTGCCGGCGGTATCATGGACATTAATGTATATCGAGAACTCATCGACGAACTCGTGGAAAATCATGCTTATCGCAGCGATTGATCGAAAGCGATTACTCAAAGAGTTTTCAATGGAATTCACTATGCTAGCGTTTCATAATTGAAAACACTAATGTTTTTATAACAAGATGATTATACATTACAACCATGATAAACCAGTAAGCGTGTACGTAGTAAACTCACGATTGCCTGTTTACCGCGCGTGGTACGGAGATGGTCTCGGCAGTACCATTGCGGGGTTATTTACGAGAATGGCCCCAAAAGTGGCGCCGTTAGCTAAACAATTATCAATGAAGGCCATTGATATTATTCGTGATAAGGGAATCAGCGCTGTTGGAAATCTTGCCGGAAAGGCATTTTCTGCCGCAAAAGATAAAATAACATCATTGGTGCGAAAGAAACCAACAGCGACGAAGTCGGTGGTGAAACCACCAGTGCTGCCATCAACGACAGTGATGCCTGCAAAAATCAGCAAATCAATAAATAGCGCAGTGGAAGAAAAACTAGCGTCGTTGGCTGCTTCGGTGACTCCGTCGCCATTGACGGCTTCGCCGGTAACAGATAGCGATATCATGAACGCGATAGCAGGAAGTGGTTTGAAACAAAAACGAAAACGACGATGATTACAAAGAGTTTCACAATTGAAAACACTAGTATGTTAATAAAATTTAAAAAAAAACAGCTGATCCCGCGTTAGATATGGAAGCCCTAGTGCGCAAGGATGATTCTGTCCGCGATTATCAATTTTATTCCTATCATGCAATACAACCCGACCTACGATCGCGAGTTGAACTTCAAGTCCATGATACCAGTAAATACTTTTTGCCGTGTGAAGAATTTATCGAAGTAGAAGGAGATCTTGTACAACGTACTGATACCCCTGCTGTACCCGACCCGTATCCAGATGGTACCAAAGTCGGCTTAGTCAATAATGGTATCATGGTGCTATTTGAATCCGCGAGATATCTCATTGACGGAAGAGAAATTGAATCAATAGAACGTGATGTTGATGTGGCTACAACAATAATTTGGTTAGCAAGATATTCTGACGATTATACAAGATCAGCAGGTCCGTCTATGATGTTTGCAAAAGATAATAAAAACACTGCTGGACCCACTCAATTTATTGTACGACGACCAAATAATAATGCTGGTGCTGATGCTGTTGATGTCGAGAATATGTTATAAATACTGATCCCCAGTACAATCTAGGAGCTGAAACACGAATAGCAATTTTGGCAGGACAACGTAGATCGTTTTCATGTGCGATTCCGTTGCATCATATATTTGGATTAGCAGAAATGTACGAAAAGTTATTTATGGAGCGAAGCATACAGTAGTACTCGTGCGAAAGGGTAGTGACGATGATGCAATCTGGAGAATTTCAGCGGATCCTGCAAATCCAGATGCTGACGCTGGAAAAGTCGTTTTAACTAAATTGGTCTTGTGGATGCCAGTAATGACCCCATCAATTACCACAGAACAGCAACTACTATCATTTATGGATGCGGGTGGCAAATCATTGCTAAGTTGGCTAACAACATTAACAGATGTTAAGCAATCAAATATCAATGGTACATTTACATGGAACTTGGCATCACAACAAGGCGTTTCAGCTCCACGTCATATATTTATTGCGTTGCAGGATATGACAAGAGTGGAATCACAATTGCACAGTCATATGATATTTGATCAATTAGGAGTTACTGATGTCTCGTTGAGAATAAATGGCCAGCAGGAACCATCCGAAGACATACAAATTAATTACGGTAAAAACCATATTGTGCGCGTGTACCATCGTATGCTGTCATATATGGGCCGTGATTAAAATGTTGATATTTGGTTTGCAAATATCGCAATATGATTTTAAGGCCTTGTATCCGATCTACTACTTTTCGCTGGAACATCTTGATTTAACAAGGCAATCCGTCGTTGATATACACTTCAG
This sequence comes from Unio pictorum, assembly GCA_030141615.1. Lineage (NCBI taxonomy): Eukaryota > Metazoa > Mollusca > Bivalvia > Unionida > Unionidae > Unio > Unio pictorum. The sequence continues at coordinate 2,600,791 of JARLTB010000229.1, forward strand.
AGCTAATATCCTTTGTGGCGCTATCGCTAATTATAGAGCGGTTGATGTCATTCTCAGTGATAAATCAATGTTGTTAGAAGGCGCTGGCGGACGAATGAGACTTATTGATGCACCAGTGGAAAATATGTAAACGATTCACAATTAGATCAATTGAAAGGATAAATAGTTTTACAATAAAATGCCATATAGTGTTGTTAGTGTCAAGCTGACTGATGGGCAGGTCAAGAAATTGCGATCAAAATGCGCTAAAGAATGTGGAACCACAATAACGTTAAAACCAGCGCAGATGTCCGGCGGTACACATAAAATATCATTGACGTATCGTCAAATAAAACATTTCAATGATGCGCTAAAGAAACAGCGAGGGGTTCAAATTGTACTTTCAAAGGCTGCAATCGCCAACATGATAAAATCAGGCGGTATATTTCCATTGTCAGCTGCAATACCAGCATTGATTTCAGCGGCTGCCCCAGCGGTGGCGAAAGCGGCTGCGTTGGGGGCCGTTGGTACCGCGGCAGAGATGGCACTAAATAAGGCAACTGGGAAAGGATATAAAAAAGGTAAAGGGGTTGTACCTACCAGGAACCCCGTATTCATGGTACAGCGGAAAGGGTCTGAGAATACCATCAACGGTTTATTAGTTGAAAACCCAATTCTTCCCATGTCCAATTTTGATTTAATTGATGCGGTTAAAAAACTAGCGATAAAAAACTTCAGAGGGGTTTTTATGAGAGATCAATTACCGAGAAAACCTAAACGCGCTGGAACCGGTATCATCAATCTTGATAACAGTAACGGATCGGGAACTCACTGGGTTGCATACGAGATTGATCCGCGTGGGATTGTTTATTTTGATTCATATGGGTTAGCTCCGCCAAGCGAGTTTATGCGGTATTTAAATTCTTCGACGAAACTCAGAGTTTCCGATTTTTTATTCCACGCTGCCAACACAACAATTAAATGATCCACCGATATGCGGCCGTGAAGTATTAAATGTCCTCGCGGAGATTTCATCGTCACAGAAACCACCTCATCTGGTTGTAAATGAATACACGAGTGGGAAATTACAAGGTAATTTTAGAGAATCAATAAATTGAAAATACAAGTTGCGCTAACAATAATGATTGATATTTGGGGGCGATCTCTGTCAATGTCGGAACCCACCGCGGGAACATCTGTGGGTTCTATCGAGGATGTAAAAAAAAAATTAAAGATGAAATCGCTGAGAAGTTAAATTTAGCAAGTGTTGACCCGAACGAAATAGTTGTATTTCAAGATCGCCAGGGTAAATTGAAAACCAGTAATATATCCGCAGATGACATTTTGATACGGCAGCACAACGCCGATGAAAACTCTATTATGCTGGTTTCCCGTGACGGGCGACTTAAACCAGGCGCAAGTGTGTCTACGATAACCGACGCGGATTGCCGCCCACGGCCGTGATCTGGATGATTATATACGAGGTTATAATACTTTTCGCAAAAATGTCGTACATAAATTCTTTGGAACCCCGCTTGTGGTTGGCATGACTCTCGCTGAAATTAAAAACTTTCTATCTTTATTCTTTTTTAACAAGGAGGCGGGGAGGATGATGAATGAAAATGAAATCAAGGCAAATTATCTCGATATTTACACGGATATTTCTAAACTAATAGAAAATCTTGAAAAGGTACAAAAACCCACTAACGACGTCGTTGTTAAGTTTTTTGGAACCCGGCTTGTGGCAGGCATGACTCTCGCTGAAATTAGTTTATTGGCAAGCATACTCACAATGCCTACGTCGCTAATAGTTTCTTTGGTGTCCCGGCTACATCTACAATGACTCTCAAAGATATTAATATGTTTATGGTGAGACAAACAACACTTAATGCCATCGTGGATAAATTTTTGGGGAAAACACCTGTGTCTGAAACCACATTTCTGACAGGCCCAACCCTCGCTGAAATTAAAAGCGCTATTGACGAACAAAAGCCCACCAGCAAAATTGTTAATAAGTTCTTTGAGGGCAGTAAACCCCAGGATATCACGACAAAATTTTCTGACATCGATCGGCATATTAACATCCAAGCACGGTTTGAAATCGAAAACTTCAGATTTCATTATTTTTTAACAGGAAGGGCGGGAGGATGAAGGCTTCTACCGAAGTCCATGCAAATTATCTCGAAATGTACAATGATATTCTTAAACTAAAAACTCTCGATGAAATTAAAAACCTTCTGGAGTTATTCTTTTTTAAGAAGGAGGCGGCGAGGACGATAAATACCAACGAAATCAAGACAAGTTATCTCGATATTTACAATGACATTCTTAAACTAAAAGAAAATTTTAAAAAGGCAAAAATTTGACACCGCGTAAAAACCGTTGGTAACATCGTATACACAGTTGCCAGTGGGACCTTTGATTGGATTCGAGGAAATGAAAATAGTTTACATTTTCACAGCAAACATGGTAGTATACCGGGTTGTTATCGATTTACAATAATACATCGCCATAAATTTGATTTGGGAGTCGGCCCGGCAAAATATATAAGCGGTGTTAACACAGTGACGTATATAAACGATATGATACTTGCAGCACCCGACCGAATAAGATACCTTATTAGGATTGATATAACTACATCCGACGAGTCAGTGGTTAGGGATTCGCTACCCTGGACGCTCGAATTTATATCCGGTATTCCCCCCACCGACCATAAATCCGAGTACACAATCGAATAATGAAAAACACTAGCGGGTTTATAATAGTAATGACATCGATGAAATCGATTGAATAGTCCCAGAGGTATCACAATCGCATCGATATTGATATGATACCGTGAAAGAGTTTTCCGCGAACTTGAAATCACTTTCTGAGCGCTATCGTGAAAAAAATACCGACGCAGCGTAGCTATCATCGACATCACCGTGTACTTGGTGTGCGGTGTGATGGCCAGCGCCGGGTTTTTATTTTGTCGACGGTGACCATGATGGCTCCGATTGCAGTTCCAATCGCTATCTAAAAAGTTATCATCGTGTTCTCAGAAAAAACTCAGTGATTATACAGCTCGGTACCGGGTGGTATTTGACGCGTACTCGAAATTATCCGAGTTGATCTCGCTGTCGATAGATAATTCATTCATATCCGATGTTGAATTTTCCACGATGACCCAGTTGTATAACTCCGCGATGTTGAAATTGGAAATTGAAGACAGCGTTAACAATAATGTCACTCGAACTGCTTCAACGAATCGCAGAGAATACCACTCCGATACGAACAAGCATGATATCAATAACATCAACAACCCCACAATTTAGTTTGAACTTCCCTTCTCCGATTCCAGTGCGCGAGATCGCGCTGGCAAAATTACGAGTATATCATAGCTGGCCCAATATCAGATCGGTTGCATTTGGCGGTCAGCAACCGAATAACACACTGGTGTTCTCGTATAAGAATAAACTTGATGGCACCCCAGATTGGAACGTTATTTCGTTACCAACTGGGTCGTACCAAATTGTGCAAATCGATGCTGAAATTCAGCGTAGAATAAAATCAATCACGGAAAAAGAATCAAAAATAGCTATTAAAGTTCATGAACCGACGCTCTCGTCGTCGATCGAAATAAGCACAGAGGGATACATTGTAGATATCTTTAACAGCTCGTTAAGAACAGTGTTAGGATGGCCTAAAAAACCACCCGGAGCCACCGCCGACTTAACCACGGACGTACAATCATATCATGAAATCAATCCCATGTATCGAGATAATTTATCTGATATTAAAATGGTAAAAATCGCCGATAGATTTATATTTACCAACAAAAACACATTGCAATGGGATTTTATCATTAAAAGAACAGCTGACTCATCTGTTACTATTTCATTAACGCTAACTGACATCACTGGTTATTTTAATGAAATTAATCAATTACATGAAACACAACTAGAACAACTACGGCAAACAAAATCGCGAAAACACGTTGAAATATTAAATCAGCTTGTATCTGACATGGAATATATAAATGAACTAATTATTCATTCAATAACCAATGACAACAGCGACAATAAACAACGATTCCTAACCGGTTACAATATCACAGATGCCGATCTGCGTAATTTCTAGTTTTCCGGATACAACGCGGAGGAACTAAAATAATCTATTAGGAATGTTATCAAGGTATTACAAGTACAAGATTCAACTATCCTCAAGTATAATAATGACCCATCTGGCGGCGGTAGGCATATTGCCCCGCACAATGTAAATATTTCAACGGTGATTGCGCTCAATTTAGTATGTGATGCAATTGAAGGAAGCTATCAGATTAATCTAGAGCAATCAAATCAAGCTCAGCAGGGATATATTTTATACTCTTTTGCACCAACAGCTCCCCCAGGATTCCTAATTATTGAAAACCCAATTAATCCTGTCTGCATGCGATGCCATAATAATTCGCTAACGAGAATTAATTTCCGACTCACCGACCAGTCAAATAATTTGATTGATCTACAAGATGAGGTGTTCGCGATTAGTTTGTTTGTAAAGTCCTAAGGACTTCCATCATAAGGACTTGATCAAATATTCGGTTGAAATCGTGAAAACCCGTAGCAGAGGGGGGGGGGGGCGATGACAACACCGCGGCGACGTTTTATGGCTTAAGCAACGAAAACGCTAATAGAGTATCACCCGCGAACTCATGTTTTGAGCAAGAAATCAATAAGTCTCCGTTTACCAAATGGAGACTTTCTTTTTTTTGGTTAAAATATGAGATTTCGTAGGAAGGCTCTATTTTCCGTTTTGACGGCTTAAAGTGATTTTGTCGGAAAAAGTTGTCCGATTCGCCCCCCCCCTGCTGCTCCTAGCATAATGTGAATGTAATACGTTTATGAATTTCTTTGTAAGGCTGCAAACTATCCTTTGATTTTCAGTTCACTTGTTTTCTTTATGAACTTTGCATATTTTCTGACGTCTACACAATTTTTCTTGTTTGTTGAGTGTGTGTTATGTTTACAGACTCTCTCTCTCTCTCTCTCTCTCTCTCTCTCTCTCTCTCTCACACACACACACACACACATACACACTCATAAATATTTTGCCTGGGTGATGGCACCCCACCCACCCTATTACATGCATAGTGTAGCAACTAAATTGTAGGCGTCGGTCACAACACTTCCTGTTTTTATCAATAGACTCTCTAATGTCAGCACAATGTCTTTGACAGTATCAGCGATGGTATAAGCTTAATCTTCTCACTTTATATAAAAAGATGATTTTTGATTTTCATACCCTAATTGCAGTTTTCATACTTTGTTTAATTTTGGTTTTTGTATAACTAGGAATTGTGAGTATATATAATCTTTGTGTTGGTCCACTGTACTTCCATCCATCGTAGACTCTTGTGAACACAACAGAGTTCTTAATGAATTGCCATGGAACTTGGTAAATATCACAAATCACTGTACTTTCATGGCTTTTATATCACAAATTACTGTACTCATACAGTTTTGTAAAATTACAAATCACAGTACAGTAAAACCTGTTATGAGAGACCACCCCTTCTGCCAACAAAAAGTGGTCTCATAGCACGTTTGCACAAAAAGACCAGTTTCCAAGGTCCAGTATTTTTTAGAACAATTTCGAGAAGAAAAAACCCACAATCACTGTACATATATTATATTCTTTATTAATAGTTCTTGCTAAAAATATTATGTATGCATTCTAAAAGAATGTATAAAGCAATAAAGATATACTTCTAGTGTTAAACATGAAATCACATTTACATTTAAAGATCACATATTTTACCATATGAAATCGTTTCTGAATTACACCTATCATTTGTAACTACCTAAATTTGTTTTACCGACATTTAACCACTTTTTTGTGAGTGGTCTGCTCTTTTTCACTGTTTTTCAATTTCAATACATATTTTCTCCAGCTTTAAAATTTGTCTCTCTTTAGTTTGAGGTTCAATCATTGTTAAAATTATTCATGCTCAGTTGTAATATCGAAACGTAAAGATGGTTTTGACTGGACCGTGGGAAAATAGGAAAAATCTATACATGTGCATTGCATAGCTAACAATTAATGAAATAAAAAGAAACAATTATCTCATCCAGGAACAGAAACATTTACTCAGAGACAATATTAAAAAGCTTCATTTAAAGATGACAAACAGGGATGAACTCTATAGCCAAAGTGTGTAACCTGGTTGTACCAACTTGAATAGCTGACATCTTTGTGATTGGGATTCAATCTCCTAATATCAGATAGTGGAAACAACAAACATCACTAGTCTGAACACTATGAATTAAATCCTGCAAAACGATTCTCTCTTGCAGGTTTGATAGACAATGACTTTAATCACCGCTGGCAATACAGATTAACTCTAAAGACAAACAATATATGTGACTTAAGCAGTACAATGGCAATTCGTGACATGTATGTACATTTATACATGCAGCCTGTGTGCAAACTAAAGTGTTGTGCATTTTAAAATGTTATGCAGTATTTAATTCTGCATAATTTGCTTTGTCACCGGTCAAAACAATATTTTTTTTTAAGATTCTTCTTCTGTTTGTTTTTTTATTAGAACAATCGTTGATAGTCTAGCGATCATTGTAACAATTGATTACATATAGGTTAGTGGTGTCTGTCTGTTTTTGCGATGCAGTCATTGATAGGGATGTTAAATTTTACGATAAGGCGTGGAAGCATGCTAAGTGTGTGAATAATTAGTCTGGTCCCCTTGCTTTGTATGCTTCTTGCGTTGCTCACCCCTATATGAACAGCAGAGACTATACGAAGCAGGGAACCAGACTAGGAAATAAGCTACATATTCTTTAGTCTGGTTTATGACAAAAACTATAAAACAATTTAAACATAGCTAACAAAAAGTCAGACATCAGTAGCCAGCCTATTTTTTTTTATATATATTTAAATTTAGAATGGTATGTGCGGTAGTCTTTTTATGAATTAAAAAAAAGTTGGTGGAGTTTATCCTCATTTTTTGCGTTGCTGTCGTTCATAGCAGTGTTAAAATGCATATTTTGCCTTGATATTGTGGTTGTTGGTCGTGTTCAGCAGGTAGTTGCTCATAGAAGAGTGTTTATATAACAAAAATGATTTGTGCATTATGATTGTGGTCGGAATGACAGGTGGTCATTCATAGCTGGTTTAATTGTACTTGCAGAGTTTTTATATCACAGTTTTTATAGGTTACTATCACAAATCACCACTCAGTTTTTATATAATAAATCACTACAGTTTTATATCACAAATCACTGTACTCACAGTTTTATATCACAGATCACTACTCAGTTTTTATATAACAAATCACTATTAACGGTTTTACATCACAAATCACTACTCATAGTTTTAACACAAATCACTACTCAATTTTATATCATAAATCACTATTCACAGTTTAATGTAATAAATCACTGTACTCACAAAGCTTTTTTTTTATCACAAATCAATGTACTTGCACAGCTTTTATATCACAAATCACTACTCAGTTTTTATATAATAAATCACTATTCACAGTTTAATGTCACAAATCACTGTACTCACAGTTTTATCACAAATCTCTACTCAATTTTTATATAATAAATCACTACAGTTTTATATCACAAATCACTGTACTCACAAGTTTATATAACAAATCAATATTAACGGTTTTACATCACAAATCACTACTCATAGTTTTATCACAAATCACTACTCAATTTTATATAATAAATCACTATTCACAGTTTAATGTCACAAATCACTGTACTCACAAAGCTTTTTTTAATCACAAATCACTGTACTTGCACAGCTTTTATATCACAAATCACTACTCAGTTTTTATATAATAAATCACTATTCATAGTTCTATATCACAAATCACTGTACTCACAAAGCTCTTTTTTAATCACAAATCACTGTACTTGCACAGCTTTTATATCACAAATCACTACTCAGTTTTTATATAATAAATCAATATTCACAGTTTAATGTCACAAATCACTGTACTCACAGTTTTATCACAAATCTCTACTCAGTTTTTATATAATAAATCATTATTCACAGTTTTATATCACAAATCACTGTACTCAGTTTTATCACAAATCACTACTTAGTTTTTATATAACAAATCACTATTAATGGTTTTATATCACAAATTACTACTCAAGTTTTATATTATAAATCACTATTCATAGCCCTATATCACAAATCACTGTACTCACATAGCTTTTTTTATCACAAATCACTGTACTCGCACAGCTTTTATATCACAAATCACTACTCCGTTTTTATATAATAAATCACTATTCACAGTTTAATGTCACAAATCATTGTACTCACAGTTTTATATCACAAATCACTGTAATCTGGTTTTATATAATTAATCACTATTCACAGTTTTATATCACAAATCACTGTACTCAAGTTTTTATATCACAAGTCACTGTACTTGTGCAGTTTTTTTTATCACAATCACTAGTTCCAGTTTGTATATAAAAAATCACTGCAATCAGTTTGTTTATATACATTGTATCACAAAATACTGTGCTCACAGTTTTTATATAAGATCACTATACTAACACAGTTTTTATTAATTAAATTCCTAAACATGAATGGGCCTCATATGGATTAAAAAGTCTTGGGAGGTGTAGATGCTCTGAATGGGTATCAGGGACCCAAAGGGGTCAAAACAGACACGTTCAGACTATTGAAACTTGAACGTCAGCTCACTTTATCTTTATGAACATACACCACTTCCTTGATAACTTATGATCCCACTTATAACATGGGGTCAGGCGTGGATCCTGTTTTTTAAACTAGAAAATAGCAGAACAATTGATCATTATTTGTTGAACTTAAAAATGGTAATGGAAACTTTGATATATCGCTCGTTTAATCGTCAAAAATGGTAGATAGGACCTGGAGTTTTGATCAACATTATGAAATATCAAATTTAAAAATAGGTCATACCACTTTTAAATTTTTTTTTCCAAACAACATTCCTAGTACACTGCAATTAACAATATATAAGGAAATTTTGATCAATGAAAATATCAGTTACGCCAAGCAGAAATAGTACTTTAATAAATAAATACAAATTAAATAATTGTTTTTATTAATTGAGTTTTTTTTTCTAGTTATGTCTTTAAGTTCCTTTTAAGTGTAATTGTCATAAATGCAATATGTCCTCTTGTAATTTAACGTAAAATGCATCAATCTGCCATAAAAGCTATGTCCACGAGCATTTTTTTGAGAATCTAATTACGTGTCGACTGTGTTTTGATAACTGACTTGTGGAAGTATTTGTTCTAATGTTACACTGAATTAAAAGCTAACCTCCTTTGTATTATCATGATAATTATGTCTTTAGATTCAAATAAAGGAGGTGCAATAAAAGAAAAATTTAAAGGCACAAAGATCCTACACAATAAAAATTTTACGTACCCGGTTGTATGTAGGATGAACTCACTTAATTTGATCAGTCGAATACTGTTATAAATGTTATGTGTATGTAACATAAACTACCCTAAATTAACCAACTCTTTCATAACTGTGATCAAAGCTAGCAGGGCAGCAAGGTGAAAGGAATACTTCATTAAATAAAGAGGCTGATTTTACAGATACAGACCATTGTGGGCAAGCGAGTTTTAGAGAATTCTTGAACTGGCACATAGAGATATCTGCAAGGATGATAAGAAGTTTCAGTTTTACTTCCAATGAAATCACAACATCATTATTGTACTAAATGAACAATACATGTACATAGTTTTGACGTGGATGATTGTTTCACACAATAAATGTTGCATGTTTTTTTTTAAAAAAAAAGAATCTTGTTTGGTGGTGCATCAACAGTTAGTATAGTTCCTTGCTACGTGGACTCCTGATTTGGTTGGATACTATTAAACACATCTACGGGAACCAGACTTATCAAGAGAAAAAAAACCATTGACGTTATACAGATTTTTCATGCACATGTGATGGTTGAAGAAACCAGTGGAACAATGTTTCACATGTTGGACATTTTGAAAATAAATGTTATTTAAACAAAATAGCAAACAACTTCATTAGAAAAACTGCGTTATTAAAAATGATTGCAGTGATTGTAAAATAAGGATTCAGTTATCAAACATCCCAATTCAGCCCCACCCACCCCAATTTTTGAAGGTCCCTCAGTAACTCATGCCCTCACTTGCAGTGTGGTCAGTGTTTGTGGACCCCATTGTGTGTGAGTTATTGAGGGAGAGGTTTACTTTTAACTGTCTGCCTGACATACTTTATGATATTTAATATTGCTTGAAAAATGGGAATTACTCGAATAGAAAGGGGCATCACATTTTCTGCATTTCCCTTGTTTTGCAATGGTCTGCTGTGATATTTTAATACTTGACATGTATTTACAGAGCTTTCATCGTTAGTTTGGCGAATTTGAATACATCAGAGTCTTCCGAATCGGAAAGATGGAAGATGGTAGTCTAGGCAATATTACAGCTGCCGAAGACTTTCCTAAGGTAAATACACAAGATCTGAACTAATGTATGATGTAATACGGAAGACCAGACTCGCATAACTTAAAATTTGAATAGCATTTATTATTCAACGAGCTCTCACGGGTTAGATTTTGTGTAATTGTGGTGGTTCTATCCACAAACTGATCCATGTAATTTTGAGTCTGCTGTCCACAGACTAACCATTTTAATTGTGGGGCCTGTAAAAAGATACAGGAAATACTTAATAAATTGTACGAAAATATTACATTCTTTCTTAGTTTCATATAGTGAATTTGTTGTGTGACTTGAGTATTGCAAATGATGAAAATCTGAAAATTGGGTGACAGTATGAAATATGCTTATGTACATTAACTACCAATCGGCCCCCCCCCCCCAAAAAAAAAAACCAGAAGAATTTACTCTTGATTATGCAAAAAATGTATGGAATTTCACTCACTTAAGGTTCATATATATCTGTCTAACATTTATGACACCATGGACCACTCGAACTTAAAAGCAATGACTATAAAATTATTCATAATTTTTTACCAAGTTAAGAAGATATACTATGAAAGTAGGTCATTGTTTTTTTTTTATAAATGCACACAATAATTGCTCGAGCTATGGTGGGGCATTTAAAATCAGCCCATGGGCCACAGGTTGGACAGTGCTGATGTATATATTTTTCATTGGAATCTCATTGATTGAAATGTAACTGCTGAGTTTAAACTGTTTCATATTGCTCAATGAACAGAAAAAGTACATGAAATATAAAAGCTGTCAACATTGGAAAAAAATGTGGCTGAAAAAGATGTCTGTTTGTGAAAAGGCAATGTGAGTTTTGCTTTCTCTGCATAATAGGGCAAAATGACTGTCTCTTAGATGACCGTTTCACTTGAATAGCCCCAAGGAATGGACTCATATGATATCATCTCTGGTTATTGAATATCTTGTTTTGTTTCATTTGTGTGTTACTGTAGGTTATTTAATTTTTATTCATGTGACAGTACAATGTTTATTGATGGATTTGTGGTTGCTTTGTTTAAAATCCATTCTGAAATTATTTCCTAGTTTGTTTCCTTTCAAAAATAAATTTTAAAATGCTCTTTCCCCCAAATGTTCTAATTTAAATTTTGGGATTATATTCAAAATGAGATGAGCACTAACTGCAAGTTTTGTATTGCAGTTTTATGTTTTCAATAACTTGTAATGCATTTGTCAATTTCAGCTCTAGCATAAGCAGCAACATTAATTAGTACATATTTTGCAAATTTTGATGAACCCTCCACATGAAGTCTCAATCAACACTTAAAATTTGTGTTAAAGTTAACAAGATATTTGATCTTTGATATAGATATATTACTCTGATGTTGGCACCTCTCATTTCATTGGCTGATCTTTCATGCAGATCTTACTGTGATGTGTTTGCCTTTCATATATTTTCATTGGCTAATCTTTCATGCAGCTATTCCTATGTAGTCAGTATCTTTCATATATTTTCTTTGGCGGGACATTTAATCTGTTAATTATCTTGTGTTATCACAGCAAAGGACCCTTCCCTTTTCAACAGCTATATAAATAAATCCAGCTATGCTGCTGAATAAGTGCCTAATTAAGTTCACAACAAAGCACTGATAGACATCGCCATGATGGACATTTGATGTCACATTTATAATGATTACGAATGAAATGACATTTAAACAAATTTCAAACTTTAATTCTCTTGACAAGATATTGTAATTAGTATTTATTTTTTAATGCAACTTTCAAACGATTAAGTACACTTTTCAAAACATTTTAGAGATGCCAGCTTCAAATGATTTCAGTGAAAAACAATACCAACTTCAAATGATTTCAGTAAGAAACAATGTTTTATGGTTTGGTTTTGCGGGGTTTACATCATTTATTTTATTATTGTAATGTTTGGGTTCTTTTTCTAATCCATTAACTTCTCGTTCATTATTTTCTTTATGTCTCTTTAAAAGGAAAGAACTACATGGTTTTAAAATGGAAAGACAAAGCTATGAGCAAGTCCAAATACATACAAAATATCCATTTCCTTAATTAAAGAAAGTCAGAAATAAAAAGGATTATAAAAAGTATTATCTTGGCTTTAAATGGATTATTTTTGTTTTCATTCATTGACGGACTCCAGTCCTTTATACATATCTGGCCTCATCCATGTATACACACCTGCTAGATACTTGCACACTCCTCTTCTGACAATAGTATACTCATTATTCCCACTATAAAAACGAAGTCATATGGACAATATTCTTTTTCATACCAGGGCCCAGCAACATGGAATGAATTGTCCATTGAAATTAGACACAAAGACACAGTGATCACTTTCAAGAGTGCTCTTAAAACTCACCTTTTTTCGACTGCAAGAACAAACTTAAAGACCTAATAACCTTTCCTACCATAACTGTTTTCAGTATTTTTTATACTTTAATTAGTTTAGATGTCAAATCTAGTATCAGATGTTTAATGTCCATTTTTAACAATGTTCAGTCTAACGATGTGTAGAACACATTTCTAGTTAACCTGATATTGTTTAATAATAAATGGATGTCATATTGGGCCCTCCATTAATAGAAAATGCTTCAGTCAAATCACTCTCATTCCCTTCAAATTGGTGATTTTGTAAAATGAAATGAAATAAGTCAATATTATTATTGTTTATTATATTATAAATTGTATTATAAATGAAACTAGTTAACGTTTGAGTATAACCATCATTTAACCCAATCCCTTTCATTGGACCTCATTTTCTCAGATGCTCCTACAGTGCATGAACACATGAATCATCCAAAATTTTATGAATTTATGCACTTGGAATTGAAAAGAACTCTAACAAATTTTGTTCAGAGTTGTGCATATAAAAGCAAACTCTGCATGGTATAGAATTTATTTAATTAAAATAAACTGAATAAATAAAAATATTTTTACATTTAGAAAGTAAGGATAATTGTTTGATCAAGATACTTGTGCTCGTTCCAAAATTTGCAAATGTAGGTTATTACAAAAAAGATGAGAAATCCCACAAATAATTTATTTATAACAGAAATGTATGTCTTGAAAAGGGTTCATACATTTACATCCTTTCTTGTCATGTGTACGTGTGCTCCATTTAGCTTTTTCAATGTGGGAAATCAATAATACTGAGGGTACTGATGTTTTAATAATTCGCTTTGATCAGGCTGGTGGGTAACACTGTTACATCTGGGGAAATGGAGGTTGCTGTGACGTTTCCACTATCTCCACCTTGCAGGTGTGATGTTTAGGGACAACAAGCAATAAACAAAGTTGATAAGTTCAGGCCAATTATTTTCCTGTCCTTCTTTCTTTGTATGTTGTAGTCCAGAAGTTCGATACTTTAAGGGAGATTCCAACTGAGTCTAGGTAGCCCAGGTGGCATAAGTCATCCGTCTATGTCCCAGAGTGGCTTTTGGGCCTATTGGCCAGATACATTGGGTTCATAAATGACTTCATTGAGCTGTCCAGTCTAGCTGCACCTCAGTTTTGAAACGGTTATGTCTGCTGACCATGCCTTCCAACTGTCTGGCTTTCTATCCATACCGTGTAGACACATCTCAGTTTTGATGCCATCTTGGCTGCCAACTGTAACATCCAGCTGTTTAGCTCTTGATCTATACCATTCCTTTATGTATCTTCCAATGCCTCATGAGATTGATGCATGGAAAATTAACATTATTAGGGATCTTTCTGATAGATCTGTCCATCTGCCCAACATTACCATTATTCAAACAGTACAGCCATCTACACTGCCATCCATAATCCCAATACATGTACCTGTACTACTTTTGATTTCAACAAGCAGTCCATACCAATTTGATGGCTACATCATGAGAATACAGCTTGCCATTGACTCACAGCCTACCCTCTGGATTGTACTGTGTAGGTCTTGCAGGCAACAGCCATGCCTCTTCAGGGCTGCATCTAGGACATGCAATCGTGCAAATTCAACTCAAATTCAATATTTCCTGCACGTTTTTTAATCCTATGAGAGCAAAATCATGCAAAAAAACAAATTTTGTGCACATTCTTTGGTGAAGAATGTGTTATTTTATTTTACAAAAATTGCAGTAAAATTCTAGGTTGTCACTCACAACGATTCTGTTGTACTTGTATAGATGTAAATACATCACATATTTCTGTGTGTCATTTGCTCAGTTCTGATTGGTTCATAAAAAAGGTCAGAAGAGCATGTTTCATACAGAGGCTGGCTTAGCGGGACAACATGTTAAAATGCAGAAGCAGTTACAACTTTTACGTTTTTTCATTATTTTAGCAGCAAAACGTCTAAGAACTGTCAGGATGCAGAAATTTCTCTCGATAGGCACAATGACAGCAAACAAACACTTCCTCGGGCTAATCTAATATCGGATGAAGCTAGTGATGTGCTTAAAGATGGTAGCAATGAAACTAAGGGTCCATCTAATGCCAAGAAATAAATGTTCTCTTTCATATCAGACTGGAAACAAAATCAGCCATGGCTGGAAATGAATGAACTTTAGATGGAAAAAATGGTGTATACTAACAAGCAACCAAAACAATTTATGTTCCGATCAGTGCATATCTGATCAGAGAATTTTTTGCAGTCTTGCTGACATAAGGCCCATTCTGACACCTTATTCATACATCTTCTGATCTTAGACAAGAACTATGCTGCAGTCAGTCTGACATCACATGCTTCTGTACAGTTGATAAAGGCATTTCGTCTTTGAAGCTCATTGTTGTAAATATAATGGTCATGTCTTTGATGTTGGACTTGGCCTCTCTGGCGATTTGTCAGGCTTGTTGAGAAGGCCAGCAGTGCACATCCCACTTGACTCTGCAAACCTCCCATTGGGTTGGCTCTATTGTTAAGTGGCAAGAGAAAGGAATTGTGGAGTCAGGCAGCCCAAGAACTGCCCTTGTGTCTCTCTGCCCAGCAACTATCACTCTGTACATCTGTGATTCACCCTCATGTACATGATGACTAGAGAAAAGGCCATACAGGGTAGTTTGATGCACAACCCAAAAGCCAGCCAAGATCCTAGTATTACACATGAAGCAATCAGATCATTAGTTTTAGAGGTATTAAGGGATAGGAAGCAAGGTTTTTCTATCCCTACCTCTTCTCTTTCTACAATGAATTGCATCCCTCAACCATCACTAGACAGCCTTTGGATAGGATCCCAACTTTACTTTTTTTCAAACACCGTTTGGATTGATCTCTTTCTGCCAAGCAAGTAGGTGATCCAGATTGCATCAGGTCTTTGGTTTTACTTTTGTCAACCCCTCCACTATCATCCTCTTCATTTCTGACAGAAACACCAATTAATTAAGGAGTATACATTTTTAATTGAACATACTCTTTGTCTTTACTGTATCAATTGGCTTGGAATGTCAGATCTAACATCTGTACTTTTTAAATACATGTTTCATTGCTGACAAAGCCAGTCCATTACATGTTGTTTTGTTACATCTCAGTAAATTGGTCTAACTTAGAGAACAATGTGAAGGCCTTGTTATTGGTTGATAGGTATGCATTTGCCTTTTCATTATGTCAGGACATTATTTGTGGTATCATGATGTGCTGTGTGTTACATAATGAAAAATTATCATATTGGTTGATTAACCTAATGAAACAGGTAATCATGTGATACAAAGTTCTTTATCATGTGAAAAAATTTAGCAAATAGCATTTCTATTTTAATCTAGATATCTAAACTGTATTGGCAGATAACTGCATGCAAAGACTCACACCCATATAGGAAAATATTGGTTTGCTTGTTTTCATGATTGTACAGATTATTATCAACCTTTTTATACAGAACACCAATCCTCAGATTACAACATTGTGTTATTCCTGCATGCCGTTTGCAGGTTGGTTTAAGTTTAATTCAAAAGTTATCCAGTTAAAAACACTTAGTGCTATGTTCTGATGAGTGAAAAGAATATGTCCGTGCGTTGACAAGGTTTTCTTTACATCTGTAGGTGACGTCCTAGCAGAAATTGACACTCACCAGATGAATAATTCCTATGGTGCTGTTTCACCGTGTGGACGATTTGTAGCCTCTTCAGGTACACTGTGAAATTCCTGGGTCTCTGAGCCCAGTTTTATTAGTCTTTACCACTGTTTGCATAGTTGTTCCTTTGTTTTTCAAGGAAAAGGGTGGGATAGTGTCATCCTTTCTGTTCACGTTATGTTTAAGATAAAGACTTAAAATGGTTGGGAATGGTCTATAGATGTGTACAACATAATTTTGTATTTATTCCCTTGAAAGTGGAACTTTAAGGGAGTGGGGACATTTTTCCACACTTTGGATTGTATATAAAAAGCGTAGTGATTTCATGATATGTCCAGCAACTCGTGCATCTTCCAAGATAATAGCTTGTGATTCAATATAGAGACTTGTGGTTCAGGATAGAGAATGGTAATTCGAAGTTGAGACTTGTGTATCAAGATAGAGACATATAGATCAAGACATAGACTTGTGGATCATGAAACATTCTTATGAATCAAAGCAGAGACTTGTGGATCAAGGTAGAGACATATAGATCAAGATGAAAACTTGCTGATCAAGATAGAGACATGTTGATCAAGATAAAAATGTGTTGATCAGTATGGTGACTTGTGGATCAATATAGAGACATGTTGATCAAGATAAAAATGTGTTGATGAAGATAGAGACATGTGGATCAAGATAGAGGCATGTTGATCAAGAGAGAGACATGTTGATAACGATAAAAACTTGTTGATCAAGATAGTGACTTGTGGATCAAGATAGAGACATGTTGATCAAGATAGAGACATATTGATCAAGATTAAAACTTGTTGATCAAGAGAGTGACATGTGGATCAAGATAGAGACATGTTGATCACGATAAAAATGTGTTGATTAAGATAGTGACTTGTGGATCAAGATAGAGACATGTTGATCAAGATAGAGACATGTTGATCAAAATAAAATGTGTTGATCAAGATAGTGACTGGTGGATCAAGATAAAGACATGTTGATCAAGATAAAAATGTGTTGATCAAGATAGTGACATGTGGATCAAGATAGAGACATGTTGATCAAGACAGACTTTGTTTTATCAACTTAGAGACATGTGGATTACGATAGAGATATAAAAATCAAGATATAAAATAAGGTGGATCAGGATAGAACATTGGGGATAAAGATAGTGACATGTAGATCAAGATAAAGACTTGTTTATCAAAATCGAGACTTATGGTTCAAATAGAGAATGTTGATTCAAGATAGAGGCTTGTTGATCAAGATAGATAATCATTATTATTATTATTATTATTATTGGTTATGATGAAGAATTGTGTGCATAGATGCAAAACAATTTCAGAATTTTTGATCCATTGCTTAGTTTGCTCAGTTCCCTGAATTCTGCTAGAACAGAGATATTGTTCCATATCCAAGGACATTAATGGTTGTTTTTCTTTAAAAATAGTCTGTTTACTTACTCAGCAGAAATGTCACAGTATAGCTTAATTTGCAACAAGTAAAACACCATCAGAATCTTCAGGTGCAAGTTCCAAAGTTCTGAGTCTATGTATACATTTACAATAATGTAACGTTTTGTTGTATTTCAAAGTTTTACACCTGATGTGAAAGTGTGGGAGGTTTGCTTCAGCAAAACAAGAGATTTTCAGGAGGTTAAGAGGGCATTTGAGTTGAAAGGTCACAGTGCTGGTATCTTTTGTTTTTGCTTTAATAATGACTCTACAAGGTGAGCCAGGCTTCATTTATATTTCATTTTTTCCAACAATAAATTTTTAAAATTTTAATACAAGTTACATCTGCATCATTTAGATTTCTTGGAATTCATTTATTTTTATTATTTTACAGAAAATGATGTTTTTGTGAAAACTTTAATTTGTGGATTGGGGAAAGACATTTACTCAATGGCTCAAGTATTTGTGGATTTTAGCCTCCATAATGTACACAAAAACATTTTGTGTCCAAAAATTCACAAACAATGGTGAATTAACGGTAAAATGACTTTTAGGTTATACACAATAATATAGATGTCAGGTCTTATATACAGCGTTTATTTGTTTGGAAAAGGTATTGCACACCTTTAGCTTTGCAAGATGTTCATTGCAAACTAGTTTAGTTAATTCAAGAGGCATAACTGACACAAAGATGGTGAGAAGAAATTTGACACGGTGCCAAACACTAGGACAATATTTTGTGTGCTGATTATGTTCTTGTAAGAACTTGATATCTGATGTTTGGTTTCTGTGGATATTGTTCAGTGAATCATTCATGAGGATTTTATGGATCAGGTGTATCATTGATTCAGTATTCTTAAAACATTTACTTAGATCGACCTTATGGGAGTGTCATTATGTTTTATTGTAGTTCTTTAAAGAGAAGTACAACACCTTGATAATCACTGACAATTAGATATTACTATTGAAACAGATGAGTTTGCTTTCCTTATTGAAAATGTCTGTTTACCTTGTGATAATTTTTTTTAAAATTTGGGGTAATTTGTTGATTACCTGTGTAAAATTGATTCACTTGTATAAATGATAGTTCAACATATGTTTATCTATTATGAGATTAAAATGCTAATAAGCATAGGTCCCCATGATTAAAATGCTAATATGCACATGTCCCCATGATTAAAATGCTAATAAACATAGGTCCGCATGATTAAAATGCTAATATGCACATGTCTCCATGATTAAAATGCTAATAAGCATAGGTCCACATGATTAAAATGCTAATAAGCATAGGTCCGCATGATTAAAATGCTAATAAGCATAAGTCCCCATGATTAAAATGCTAATATGCACATGTCTCCATGATTAAAATGCTAGGCCCCATGATTAAAATGCTAATATGCATAGGTCCCCATGATTAAAATGCTAATATGCATAGGTCCCCATGATTAAAATGCTAATATGCATAGGTCCCCATGATAAAAATGCTAGTACTTATGATTAAAATGATAATATGCATAGGTCTCAGTACAGTAGAGGCTATACATTCTGGCCAGTATAACTGGTGGATGAAGAACCCATTACAACCATGGTATAAAACCACCAATCTACTTTGAATATTTCTCACATACCCTGAGATAATATATGTGGAGATACCAGTAAGACTGAAAATGGTGTTACACACAGTACTCTTTTACTGAGACATGTCTCCTCTCCAGGTTTTGGCAAAAAGTACTGAATTCTTCTTTACGTTAGCAGGAAATAATACACTACTGTGACTCACCTCCTATCCAAGTGGTGACAAGGTGTCACTACCAAGGACTGAATTCCTTTTTACTTGTTGGACAATAAGCTCCACTACTGATACTCACCTCCACTCTTGATTTGAGACAATGTTTTGGTACAGTTTGCAAATAGTTCTTTGCTGCAAGACAATGTACTCTTCTACAGAAACTCACCTCCTCTCCAGGTTTACTCTTCTACAGAGACTCACCTCCTCTCCAGGTTTACTCTTTTACAGAGACTCACCTCATCTCCAGGATTACTCTTTTACAGAGACTCACCTCCTGTCCAGGTTTACTCTTTTACAGACTCACCTCCTCTCCAGGTTTACTCTTGTACAGAGACTCATCTCCTCTCCAGGTTTACTCTTCTACAGACTCACCTCCTCTCCAGGTTTACTCTTCTACAGACTCGCCTCCTCTCCAGCTTTACTCTTCTACAAGAGACTCACCTGCTCTCCAGGTTTACTCTTCTACAGAGACTCACCTCCTCTCCAGGTTTACTCTTTTACAGAGACTCACCTCCTCTCCAGGTTTTAAGAAGCAGCACTCCATGAGTATCTCTATGATAGCAGTATCCTGAGCTGCTAGTAGCGCACTTTTCAGTTCTTGTCTTTCAAGTGCTATATTATTGTTATTGTGTTAAATACGAGTGTTGTACCTATTGATGGACAAAAAACAGATAGCATCCAAGTTAACACCCCTTTTATTTTGAAATTAAATGTTGTAAAGGCAGAATACTAAGCCTAATTAAAATACAGCCAAGTTTTAAAAGTAGGGTGCAATTTTAATTTTTGCTTAAACAATTTAGTTTTGCTGGATCTTGTGCTTCAAATTATATAACCTTTAAGATGAGCTAAATAAATAAGAGTCAGAAACTGAAATTTGAATCAAAGATTGTTTGATCTTAATACCTTAGTCTGAACAACCAGACAATGGCATTGATTGAAGTTATGTCCCCAATACAGCATTAACAAACATATGATAAATAGGGCCTAGTAGTCTGTAAAACACAGATTGAAGAAATTGAAACAAGCAGAGCTTATCTTGGTAAAACAATATTTTTTAGCCGAATTATCCAAAAGATGTTATCTGTCAGTGTGGAAAATTGTACATAACCAGCCATAAAGAACAGTTTCTCAGCTTGTTCAAAGTGGCTATGCTTGCTATGAATGTCCCCGTTAAGACAGCTGACTGAAAGGGGTGTTATTGTTATGTATGTCTCCTTTAAGACAGCAGACTTTACGACAGACTGTGAAAGAGGTGTTTTTGGCACACAGCAATATTCATTCACAGATAAGGAACAGATTTAAGCCCAGAAACAATCACCAGATGAATGCTTTTACAACTAGATGCACATCTTAGTTATTTTAATTTGGACGAGTTAAAAAAACACTGGAAGTATGACGCTGGGTTGGATATTGAAGTGTTAAGTAAATATAAAACTATGTTTGTTTCCTCCTTCCTTTCCATTCTTTTTCTAAATACTCATCACTTATTTTTGGTGAAAAGGTAGGGAGCTCCCTCCTTTCGATAAAATCATGGCAGCACCTCTGATGCATACTAGACTGGTCAGTGTCACATGTGGATACCTTTGAATCGAAATGTTTTAAATTTTAACAAATCTTATGTCATTGACAGGTTCTATATATGCATTGATAAGTCCTTCTGTTTATACATTGATAAGTCCTTCTAGTTATGCATTGATAAGTCCTTCTATTTATGTCATTGATAAGTCCTTCTAGTTATACATTGATAAGTCCTTCTATTTATGTCATTGCTAAGTCCTTCTATTTATGTCATTGATAAGTATTTCTATTTATGCATTTATAAGTCCTTCTATTTATGCATTGATAAGTCCTTCTATTTATGTCATTGATAAGACCTTCTATATATGCATTGATAAGTCCTTCTATTTATGCATTGATAAGTCCTTCTATTTATGGATTGATAAGTCCTTCTATTTATGTCATTGATAAGTCCTTCTATTTATGTTATTGATAAGTCCTTCTATTTTTTCATTGATAAGTCCTGCTATTTATGTCATTGATAAGTCCTTCTATTTATGCATTGATAAGTCCTTCTATTTATGTCATTGATAAGTCCTTTTATTTATGCATTGATAAGTCCTTCTGTTTATTAGAGCTGTACCAATTAATCGCCCGTACTCATAATCGGGCCGATTATTAGAACAATCTGTTTAATCGGTATCGGCAGAAATAATCAGTGCCAATGCAAATAAATTTCCAAAATATAAATAATTTCAGTTATAACATTCATCTTGACATGGCTTGAATTTTAAAACAGAATTAAATAGTGGAAACTATAGATAAACATTTGATTTGGTGATTAATTTAAAGACAATATATTCTTAAAAGTAACTACTGTTTTAACAAACTTGCTGTAAACTACCGCTGATTTTTGCTGAGAACTCCCAATTATTACATTGTGTCCTCAATTTTCATTTTCTTCTAAACAAGAAAAGTCCTACATGTTTTGATGCATCACCTGTGAATTATTGTTGTGACGAAATAATTACTTTTCTATAAAGAATTCGCATCTTTACTAAATAGAATGTTAAGTTTAAACATTATTCACGTAATTTAATAATTTTGTTTACCTATGCAACAATACAAAATTAAAAAATAAACCAGAAAAAAAAAACATAAGCCATAACAATAAAATCGTCCACAATTAATTTAAATCCCAAGAATGATCACTACGAATGCTTAACTCCAATGCTACAGCGCCATTCCCACGAAAGAAACTTACATGAGTTAACATCTGGCATTTTTAGACCGTATATGCCAATGTTAATTACCATCGTTAAATGTTGTTGTTGTAGCTGTTGTTGTAGAGTTTAACGCCATGTTTCAGCACACGATAGGCTGGCTGTACATGGCGGCCAGTATTATTGGTGGAGGAAGAACCCGGGAACGTAAAAATGAATCTTGTCCCCGGGCTCCAAACACTCTAGCTACGCCTCTGCATCAATGTACTGGTATAGTTAGCGTTAAAAATTCCTCTTGTCACAAGCCAGTTTCAGGCATTTTAATGATTAACTGGCCTGTACTGCTGTCACAAAACTATCTCATTAAAGGAGACGCCGAAACATCAAGCTTTCCATTGTGTGGAAAGTTATGTTTGTTCAGCCAAAAGACATTACTAAAAATGATTGATCTTGATCTTAGTCGATCTATATGAGAATTTTAGCTTTTATTATATTACCCCTCTTCATGATCATGTACAGTATGATAGTTATGTGCCTTGTACAATCAAACGTGCGTACGTTTTTAAACATATTGCCTCGATTTGTAGGATCGCTTTTATCATTGAAAATGAGTAACTCGTGAGAGGTGATTCATTATAAATGAAACAGCTATTAAGTACTATCTGAAATGTTATCTAGAAGAATGCAATTTGGTCGAAACAACGAATAAAGCCAAATCTGCATCCAATATGTTTGGGAAAAAATATGGATTTAAGTGACGCTATGCACGCTTTGCACTGTGTAAGTACTGTACATTATAGTACAAGGTCTCCCCGGCCCATGAATCATGAAGTCTGTATTTACCTTTATTTAATTTTGTGTTGGAGAAATTAGAAACTATGCACATGCAAAATAATAACAAAATCAATCATAGTATTTTATAACAGTTTAATAATTGTCGGGTCACCGAAAGTTACTTTTTTAACATGCCTATGTCTTAATACACGGAAAAACATTATTGTTTCATGTTCCAAGATTTATAGCCGTTACGGTAGTCAACAAAAAGACCTAAGAATTGAAAAGTTTAGGCATTGGCCCGCAGATAAGCCGACCCCCCCTTTCTTCCAGGCCTTTTATTTTCTAAATTATTAAGCTTATACGTGAGTATATATACTGTGATAATGAAATAATCGGTCTCATAATCGGTATTGGCAATTTTAATAATCAACCGTACGCGGTATCGGCATAATCGGCAAAAAGGGACATCGGTACAGCTCTACTATTTATGCATTGATAAGTCCTTCTATTTACGTCATTGATAAGTCCTCTTTTATGTCATTGATAAGTCCTTATATTGATGCATTGATAAGTCCTTCTATTTACGTCACTGATAAGTTCTTCTATTTATGCATTGATAAATCCTTCTATTTATGCATTGATAAATCCTTCTATTTATGTAATTGATAAGTCCTTCTATTTATGCATTGATAAGTCCTTCTATTATGTCATTGATAAGTCCTTCTATTTATGTCATTTATAAGTCCTTTTATTTATGCGTTGACAAGTCCTTCTATTAGTGTCACTGACAAGTCCTTTTATCACAGGTTAAAGGAAATTTTTAAAGACATGCGAACATTCTGCATTTGAGAATGAGATCACATGATGATGAAGAAATGATGAGACATGACAGATTGTGTGTACTTGAGCAAAGATACCTTTATGCAAATATAGAAATTGTTCATTGAATGTCAAACTTAGATAATTTGTATCATATTGTTTTAATAGCGTTGTGCATCTCTGGACAATCTTTAGTGAATGCATAAAAAGATAATTTATCATTGGTTATAACAGTAGCCTTCATTATCTCTCCATTGACTCTACCATCTTTTTAAACTGTAATGTATTTAGTTTTGAAGAATTAATGAAAAGTATGTGATTTCATTGATGGCAAAAACTATAGTAAGATTTGTATATTGAAATCTCGACGAAACTATGATATTCATTAAACTCTGGGATTATAGATACAATGAACAATTTACTCTTTAAATTATAAAATGTTGTTGTAAAAGAGTACAGAAACATGCAGTAGTTGTATATGTTTATATATTTGTACATGAAGCACCTATGTTCATTTATGTTTAAAATACATTTAGATGTTAATTTGGATATATGGCTATCGTTTTCCTTAGCAGTTTGCAATAAAGAAACTTATCACCAGTATCAAAAAAGTGTTGATGCATCTTTGGGCCATTCCAGGAAAACCTGTTAGCAATACCTAGAATGTTTTAAAACTCAAAATCCATAATACTTGATAATATCTAATGTAAATTAAATAAGACTCTATATGGTGTACAGATTTAAAAAAAAAACATTTTTAAGTATATTCACTGATAAACATAGCCAGATGTATCATATCCAGTGATTTTCTATCTGTAATTTAGGATTTTACACCATTACAACATTCAGATCATAATTTTTTATTATTAAATTTTGCAAAGAGCTTTTTTATTACATACTATAATCTTTTGTACCCAATTTAATATTTATTTGGGGGTTGAACGAATAATTCCTGGTACAAATTATTGACTTAATTTTGAGTTGATTCCTAAGTATTCATATAACCCCAATCATAATTGGTATAAAACACTGCTGGCCTTGATGTTCTGGCTGATAGTAAAAATATTTTTCATTATACAAGTCTTGTCAATCTCTTCTTTTATTTTTTATCTGCCGTCCCCAAGTAATGGCACAGTTTAGACAGGTTTAACTTTATTGTATTGCTCTTAAGTGAAAGAAAGGTAATTGGATAGGAAACAAGTGCCTACAACTGTATAGATTTATCATCATTGTGGTTATTGCTGTATGCTATTGTAACATGATGTTGTTTACTGGATTTAATATTGTCTAGAATAAAGTTAAGTTTTGACTAGAAGTATTTTTTAAAAATATTTTTGACGTAAAAAGTAATAATTGAAACATTGTGCTAAGCTTGTTTGAAAATCAGTGGCAGTTTTGGTAAACACTTTGTTGTTTTTTCTTATTCTTTCTCAGGTTAAGAATTATTAAGTGAAATCAAGGTCATACATGGTGTATGCAATGTGAATCATGTGCCTGTTAGCAACAAACTTATACTTTTTTCATAAGAATTAACTCTTGAAATCCATCCGGGAATCTGTTTTGCATCATGATATAACTAATGTTTTGTATAGAGGTTTATCAGTTGTGCCTTAACACTTGAGGCGTCAAGTTGTTTTATGTTGTGTCCAGTTTGGTGTGAGTTTTTATTTTCTTCAAATTATTGGATTCCAAGTGATTATTTTCTTTGGAAATACAAAAGTGTTCTAATAATGCTTGGACAAAGACATTTACTAGAATTTATATGAAATTTAAAAAGTGGAATAATATTTTCTGTGATTCATCAAGAGACTGTTGACACATCATTACATTACAGACACCATCACCTTCTATTTAGGATTTTAAGTGGGATTTGAACTGTGATCACTTCAAACTTGTTTTAGAAATAAATAATCTTGGATTAGTTTTGGAATTAAATCATTAAACCGTGAGTTCTTTTTTCTCATTTTTCACTTTTATTCCAGGGCAACCTCTTAAATTCCAAAAAAGGACTTCTGGCCCTTTTAAAGGAAAATCAGTTCATTATCGTGGCCGAAAAGTAACTTTAGTGTGGCGCCATTTTTCTATGCGTTAACATATTTTTCATTGTAGATGAAGAACAACCTTATGAGCCAATGGCGGCTGTGATTTGGCACATAAGCTCTATGAAAGCTGCCTTATAACCTTTTCTAAGCAAAATATGGTTTTAATTGTGGTCGTGAAGTAGCGTCAGTGTGGCGCAATGGTTCTATGCTTTGCCATGTAAGCATTGGACATCATGAACACACATTTGGGCCCAAGCTGGCTGAGAGTTGCCAACCTCTTAAATTTCCTTGAAAACCGCCTGATAGTATTTTTTAAGCAAACACGGTTCGTTATTGTTTATGAGATGTACCGATAGTTGGGGGCAATGGTTGTATACTTTGGTAACCTTTTAAACTCCATGACAACCGCCCTGTAGACCTTTTCTTAAACATAATCGGTCCTGTATTGTGGCCGCAAAGTAGCGTCAGTGTGGCGCATACTATGACAAGTAAGAAAATGACCTCAATTGCAAACTTTTGGGCCCAAACTGGCTGAGATTTTGGAAAGCTCCTAAACTGCATGAAAATGCAGTATAGCCTTTCTTTAACAAAATCGGTCCGTTAGTTTGGCTGAAAAGTACTGTTAGCGAGACGCAATGGTTCTATGCTTAGGCAAGTAAGCATAGGACCTAACGAGCAATCTTTTGTGCCTTAGCTGGCTGGGATGTTTCAATCTCTTAAATTCTCTGAGAACCGCCGTATAGCAATTTTAAATCTAATCACTCCGTTATTGTGGAAAATAACTACCGTTAGTGTAGGGTAGTTTTTGTATAATTTGGCATGAAAGCATAGGACCTCAAAAGAAACATTTTGGAGCTAAGCCGACATGGATTTGCTAACGTCTTTGACTCCATAAAAGCCGCAATATTCTCGTGTTTTTCAAAATAGATATGTTATATATATATTTGTTATATATGTTATATAAGCATAGGACCTAAAGAGCAATCCGTCTTTCAAACCCACCTTATAATTTTTAAAGCAACATCGGTCCTTTATAACGGTCGAAATCAACCGTTATTGTGACGCAAATGATGTATGCTAGTAAGATTAGAACCTTTAGAGCAGTCTCTTGGGTCCAAGCCGGGTGTAATTTGGCAACCTCTCGTTATTAAATGATTTAAGAATATGACCTCAAGAGCAACATTTTAGGGCTAAGCCGGGTCTGATATGGGAACCTCTCAAACACAATGAGAACCTCCTTATAACGTTTTTTTTTAAATAAACAAAATTGATCCATATTGTGGCCGAAAAGTAAATTTAGTGTGACGCAAAGGTTCTAATGTTTTGCATGTAAGTATAGGATTCAACGAGCAACCTTTTGGGCCCAAGTCGTATTGGATTTGGCAAACTCCACAAACACCGTCTTATAGCCTTTTTATAGCAAATCCGGCTCGTTTGTGGCCGGATAAATATCATTAGTGTGGCGCAATGGGCCTACGGTTTGGCAATCTCCCAGACTCCATGACACCGCCTCTTAGATTTCTTTAACCAATATCCGCTAGGTATACGGTCAAGATGTACCGTTGATGTGGCGCAATCATTTTATGCTTTAACATGTAAGTATAGGACCTCAAGATCAACATTTTGGGCCCTAACAGGATTGGATTTGACAATCTCTTAAATTCCAAGAAAGGCGCCCTGTAGCATTTTTGAAACAATATCGGTCAGTTATTGGGACCAAAAAATACTATTAGTGTCTGGCAGTACTTCTTTGCTTTGGCATGTAAGCATAGGACCTTTGCTGAAGTAAGCTGGAATCTGGTAACCTCTTAAACTTTATGAAACAAGCCTTATAGCGTTATTGTAGAAGAAAAGTATCTTTAGAGTTGGACAATTTTTCTTTGCTTTGGGATGTAATCATTGGACAGAAAGAGTAACCTTTTTTTAAAAAAATTAAATCGCTCCTTTATTGTGGCTAAAAAGTACCCTAAGTGTGACGCAATGGTTTTTTGCTTTGGCAAGTGTAATAAGACGTCAAGAGCAACCTCTTCGACCCATGCTGACTTGAATTTGGCAATCTTCTAATCTCCATGAAAACAGCTTTATGCACTTTTCTTATAAAGAAAATCGGTTCCCCATCGTGCCCTAAAAGTAAGTTTAGCGCATCGCAATGGTTATATGCTTCTACATGTAAGCAAAGAAAACCTAGAGCAGCCTCGTTTGCCTAAGCGGGCAGTGACTAATAAACCTCATTAACTCCATGAACATCACTCTATAGCCATTTTGAAGTAAAATTGGTTTATTATTGTGGCCAAAAAGTACTCTTAGTGTAGAACAATACTTCTTTGCTTTGTCATGTAAGCATATGTCTTAAAGAGCAACCTTTTCGGTCCAAGCCGACTGATATTTAGCAACTTCTAAAACTGTATGAAAACCGCTATATAAAACTATATTGTAAACAAAGTCGGTCCACTATCGTAGCCAAAAAGTACCGTTAGTGTGGCGCAATA
The DNA here is from genome assembly GCA_030141615.1 of Unio pictorum. Classification (NCBI taxonomy): domain Eukaryota; kingdom Metazoa; phylum Mollusca; class Bivalvia; order Unionida; family Unionidae; genus Unio; species Unio pictorum. The sequence goes on from JARLTB010000229.1 coordinate 2,629,376, forward strand.
GTTCTATCTTTTGGCATGTAAGAAAATGTAACCTTTTTAGTACAAGCCGGCTGTGATTGGCAACTTATTTAACTCCATGAAAATCGTGTTATAGTGTTGTTTTCTTTAAAATTAAGAAGATCCGTTATTGTGGAGGAAAAAGTACCATTATTGAGGCACACTGGTTCTATGCTTTGTCATATAAGGAATGAACATGAAGAACAGCCTATTCGGCCCAAGCTGGTTGAGATTTATAAACTTCTTAAACTCCATGAAAACTGAAATATGTACATTTAAAGCGAAATCGATCTGTCATTGTGGCCAAAAACTTCCGTTACTGTGGCGTAACGCTTTGGCGCATAATCATAGGACCACAAGAACACTCGTATGGAACCAAACCTGAATCTTATAACCTCTTGAATCCCATTAAAAGCTCCTTGTCTCCTTTTTAACTAAAATTGGTCCGTTATTGAAGCCAATAAGTACCGTTAGTGTGGCGTAGTGGTTGTATTTGGCATTTAAACATATGACTTTAAGGAGCAATCTGATGGGCCGAAGCCGTCTTGGATATGGTAACCTCTTGAACTCCATAGAACCACCTTAAAGCTTTTTAAACAAAAAACGCAGAATCGGTCCTTTATTTTGGGAGAGAAGAACCGTTTGTGTGGAGCAATGGTTCTTTACTTTAGCAAAGGACCTCACGAGAATCCTTTTGGGACAAGCAAGCTGGGATTTGGTAGCCTATTTAACGTCCATTAAAACTCCTGAGAACCTTTCTAAACCATCATCGGTCCGTAATTGTGGCGGATAAGTACTGTTTTGTATATAGTGCAATGGTTGTATGCTTTGGCATGTAAACATTGGGAAACTATTTCATGCTAACTAATTATCCAATTGAAAACGTTTTGGTTGGGTAGCTATTCAAGGTTGCTAAAGTCGTTATTCAAGGTTGCTATTTTGACTATTCAAAACTTTTCGCTATGGAAGCTTATCATTGCTAGGGTACACACTAATGGTTGATCAGGAAAATATTAAAGGTTGCTAGGGGACCTATTCGAAACCTGTTGTTAGGGTAACAATTAGTCATTTGCTACACCGTAGCTATTTATCGTTGTTAGTTAACCTATTCAAAGTTGATGGGTTAGCAATTCATGGTGTTACGTATATTTGATTTAAGTTATTTATTTTTATTGTTTGTTTGTCAGATTCAAATTTGACATTTTAAGTTTAAGATTCATTCATTGGGAGATATTTTTTTTAAAAGGTGGGATGACTTGTACTTTACAAATAAACAACAGATGTTGACCTTATTTCTAACCTGGCTTCAGAGTTGTATACAAGTTTTTAAAATGATTGGCTGATTCCAAGGACATTATGGAGCTTTGTTATAAACATCTTTCTAATTTTAGTTGGGTCATACGGTACGTGATTTTTTGAACGTAAATTTGTTCTAAAAGATTCTAGAAGATCACGTGACCCCTTCCTTGTTTACGTAAAAACAGGTATATAAATTATGTTTTAGTGCGAACTGTTTAGTAGAACTTGGGCTGTTAGAATATTAAGTTGTGTCGTTTTGAGTTATTTTAAATTACCTTGTATTGGAAATTATTTCAATTCGTTTGGATCAAGAGGGAATATTTTGTTATTTATCTGGAAAAGAATTGTGCTCATATAATTTTATTACCAAGAACTGACTTCATCGAGTGACATCGTCTTCCATCTTGGATACTTTGCTGGGATTCGAATTTGGAATTATTTGGACATTTTATTATCAGGACTTTTGCAATTTCTCTAGTGGATAATATTTTGAATTAATTTTGGATTATTGATTCTTAAAACCATAAGTTTATTTTTTCTTTTCTGGAAAATATTTGTGCTCAATAAATTGTTTTTTAAATTTGTTTACAAGCTTGTTATTCTCACTCTTTCTGTGTTATTGTTTATTCGAGCCTAAGCACGTAACAATGGTTATTTGGATAACTATCTAAGGTTACTAACCTACGTAATCAGAGCTTGTTGCTAATGCAGCCACAAATTACTACTCTATCAAAGATGAATATATACATTGAGAACATGGTTTGAATAAGTACCTAGCAAAATTAAATAGTTACCCGAGCAGCTATGCAAATCTTACCTTTCAGGCTTGAATAGATACCTTAGCAATGATGAATAGGTACACTAGCAACCTTAAAAAAACTATGCTACTAAAGTTGAAAGGCACCCTACACATGAACAGGTATCATGTCATCCATAAATTGCTACCTAATCAAGGGTTACTAGCTGCCCTTGCAAGACATTTTGAGTAGAAACATTAAATAGGTACCCTAGAAACAAGTTTTGAAGAGGTACCCTAGCCACATTGACTATGTACCCTAGTAACCGTGGATATATGTATATGTCTCAATATTTATACATGTGTATATGCATGTAAATATCTATATAAGCATGTAGATTTGTATCTATCCATTTAATTATATGCATGTATATAAGGAACGCTCCTTGAGATGGATTTCGATGTTAAAAGTGATGACAGACACTTTCAACACCACCATAACAGCAGCTGCCAATGATATCATTGGCCTCCATCGCCCAAAGAAAACACTGTGGGTTACAGAAGAGATTCTGAAGTTGTGTTATGCCCGAAGAGACCTCAAAAACACCAGACACACAACAGGGGCAATGGATTACCGAGCGAAAAACAAGAATATTAATTACACCTGAAGAAAGCAAAAGAAGATTGGATTGGACAAAAGTTCACAGAAATAAAGAGCAGTCTGATAAATAGTAACAGCAAAAAGGCATTCCAAATTGTGCAAGACCTCATCAGACAGAAGCAACTGAGAGTCAGTACCATTCAAGACGAAAATGGAAATTGCCTCACAAAACGAGTGATATTGTAGACAGATGGATTGAGTATTGCAAAGAACTCTACAACGATCCGTCCACAGGAGACCCATAGGTGCTTGAAGTTAAAAACTCCTCAACTGATGATGATTTCCCCATCCTCAAAGAAGAAGTGGAGTCAGCAATAAGAGCACTGAAGAATGGGAAGGCAATTGGAGTAGACAACATTCCAGCTGGACTTATCAAGAAAGTGGCGTAGGGGGAGGCGAGGAATCAGTGATAGAGCTACTAACAAAAATCTGCAACAAGATCTGGCAGACATGTAACTGGCCAACACAGTGGACCCAGTCATTGATTATAACACTCCCCCAAAACGGGAATCACCAGCTGTGCCAAAATTACAGAACTATCAGTTTGATTAGCCATGTTAGCAAGGTGATGCTGAAGATCATCTTGAACATTATGAAACCACAAACAAAATAAATAATCGCTGAAGAACAGGCAGGGTTCCTGAGTGGAAGAAGCACGATAGAACAAATATTCAATCTCATGTTTCTGTACGTAAGTACTCGCACCATCAACAAGACATCTATCGTGTATTCATAGTTTTTAAAAATGCTCTTGACAGAATGTGGCCTGAGGCATTGTGGGCTACAATGATGAAGCACAACATGGGTCAAAAGTTGACCAATACCATCAAGCAGCTATACGCCAATGCTATCAGTGCAGTAATTGCCCAAGGTTCTGTGGGGGACTTTTTCCAGAAAACAGTCGGAGTACGTCAAGGCTGTCTCCTGTCAGTCACGCATTTCAACATCTACTTAGAGCGCATCATGAGCAAAGCCCTGGAAAACCACTGTGGGACAGTCAGCATTGGAGGTCGTAACATCACCAACCTCCGCGATGCAGATGACAGTGAAGGGCAGTGAAGATGAGCTTGCCACTTTAGTGAAGACCCTGGATGAAAGATCTTCCAAATTTTACATGGAGTTAAGCGTTTAGAAGACAAAGCCGATGACAAATGGTGGGAAACAAATCTCAGACAAGATTAATGTCAGAGGACAGGAACTGGAAACAGTGAGCCAGTTCAAATATCTTGGTTCTATAATCATCGAAGAGGGATCAAGAGCAGAAATTTTGTCATGAACAGCATAAGCAATGACAGATATTTTAAAGCTAAGACCCATCTGGAGAGACAAGAATATCTGTCTCAAAAATAAAATCAAACTATTGAGATCACCAGTCATCTCAATCTTTCTGTATTCATGTGAGGCCTGGACCCTGACAGCAGACGTACAACGAAGAATTCACTGGTAGTGATGATCATAAGATACATACACACACTAGTAAGTTATTGTTTGATGTTTGTTTGATTAGGATTTTTAACGTAGCTTTAACAATTTTTTAGTCATATCACTACAATGTCTGCAGTGAGGAGGTTGTTTATAGCGATGTCTAGCACTTGGGCATCATGCCGCAGATATGTAGCATGATGTCCCACCCAGTCGCATTATCCTGACACCAGGCCGACCAGTCCGAACACAAACCTCTTAATGCTGAGCGCCAAGCGAAGCAGCTGTTAGTACCAGTTTTGTTAGCTTTTGGTATGACTCGGCCGGGGATCGAACCCACGACTTCCCGCTTCCGCGGTGGACGCTGTAACCACTAGTTCACCAGAGTTGGTAGTTACATGAAAACCTTTAAAAACAAGATGTTTAAAAATATCGATCACTAAACATATTGACTAGAAATGAGCGGGTCAAACTATCCGAAGCGGAACAAATATAGGCAGTAGTGGGAACAACAATACTGGTAGTACTAGTAATGTTGGTGGTAGAAGCAACTTTTGTTATTGTTGCAACTGCCACTACTGTTGTTGTTGGTAAGCTAACACCGATCTGGAGAGACAAGAATATCTGTCTGAAAAGAAAAATCAGACTATTGAGATCACTAGTCATCTCAATCTATCTGTATTCATGTGAGGTCTGGACCCTGACAGCAGAATTACAATGAAGAATCCAGGCACTTGAAATGAGATGCTACATAACTATTCTTGGCATCTCTTACACGGACCACATCACAAATAAAGAAGTGCGTAACACCATCAAGCGCAATGTAGGTCACTATGAAGACCACCTCACCACTATGAAAAAGAGAAAGCTGTAATGGTATGGCCATGTCACTATAGCCAACAGCCTATCCACAACAGTACTACCGGGTAGTGTCCAAGATGGTAGAAGGAGAGGTAGACAGAGAAGAAGTGGAGTGACAACATCACAGAATGGACCAGGGAAAGTTTTGCAGAAACACAAGCATTGGCACATGATCGAGACAAGTGGAGGAAAGTGGCCAGATGTTCACCAGCACAGTGCCTCAACGACCACAATAGGTCATGAGACTGATGATGATGATGATGATGATGATGATAATGATGATGACGAATGCTGTTATACCTCTCATGAAACGTAGTTCTGGTGTTCATCTCGATTAGTGTTATGGTCTAATTTATAAAGTCAGTCAAATTGACCCACATTTGACAACTTTAATTTCTATTAAATTTTGCGCTTTTCCTCCTCTTTCTTGAGTTATTAGTACACCACCAGTATTAAAAGGTTACTGTGATCTACATTTATATTTTACTGACTTAAGTTACATTTCTGCGTTTAACTCATTTACATACGTATAATAATATAATAATGAAGGTTGGCGAGGGAATGCATCTTGATGAGCGCTAGAATTGAAGTATGTCTTTATGCTTCATTAATAAAAATATGCTCAAATTAATTTACATTTTCACTGCTG